>JAZDVW010000179.1:1230000-1246747 GCA_037367395.1 Lithobates pipiens
TCAGGGATCGGCGGGCACATTGGGCAGGGGATCAGGCTGCGGCGGGCATCTGGTAACGTCTACTGTGTCCTCTTCTCTTCTGCCGTACATCTCCTCCCCTCTTCCCAGGCATCCAATAGGATCGCCTGATCTTTCAGCCAATCGGGGAATGGGTATCAGACCCACGCTTCTGATTGGCGATTCAGTGTTAGAAAAGCAAATATTCATTTGCTTTTCTAACACACCTGGGTGTGCTCCGAACGCAATGCTTTGCGCTCCGAGTCCACCCTATCTATGGCTCTAATCAGGTGCTTCAAAAATAAATAAATAATTAAAAAAACACCCCTGCCGATGTAATTCATGCGCCTGGCATCCTGAAAAAGGCTGGACTGATGAATAGGGGGTGGCCGCGGCGGCCGTGAATAGCATGAATCTATCCATTAACCTTATAGGGGGTGGCGTGGACAGAGGGGAGCGACGCCCATGCACCCTTAACGGACGGGCCGCCCATGGGTTCCTACTGTATATGACAGTCGAAAAAAAGTACCAAATCCAGTTACTATGTGACGGACAAGCCTCAAACCAAAAACTTCCTTTACCTTCCCTGAATGAGCCGAATTATTCTTCATCCGTGTCTCACCCACTTCCCCTTCCAGACACTGCAGCTCACAGTGGGAGTGGTTTCAGCAACAGTGCTGCCAATCCAGAAAGCACTGGGTGGAACTAGGTGTGGCCAGGTGCTGATTGACAAACTGCAGGCATGTGCATTAGAAGTGTCGATATTCATAGCTACACCCCCTGCGACATGTTACCTTCCCACTGTACTGCAAACAGGTACAGCCTACAGGAGCGTGACAACTCTGCTCTGGATTCAGTGCAGAATCGTTCTCACACAAGCACAGGAAGCTGCTTTAGGTGGATTTCACTGGCAGGATTAACAGGTATTTGTGGGACTTTGCATAGGGAGACTAAGAGAATCATGCAAGGTGATCTCTGGTTCCTCAGGGGCGGAGTTAGCGGCTCTCAGTTGAAGCTTAGGTTTCCTAATAGGGTGTCCACTGCCACAACACTTCGCAATGAAATGGTAAGTGGTGCCTTGGCAAACAAAGGGGACCCTCCAACCAATTTCGATATTTTCGATCCCCCCTTTCATATTTTTTTATTGATTCAATTGGACAAATGTGCGAATCTGGGGTGAAATTTGTGTGAATCTTCAGTGTGAATAATAAGTTACACACACATCCTTTTCTTCTTTGCATCGGTACATCTTCACAAAGGTCATGGCAGCGGCTGTTTTGTAAATGCAGTATTTTCAGCACGCAATGCCAGCGACGTCATGGACGCACCGCGCACGGGCAGATAGCACGTGGCCTGATCCTAATGCTGACATAACTGAAAATAAGAGCCAATGACAAAGCCGGATCATTCGAATCCTGCCAGTTCTGATGCGCTCTGACAAACATGGCCGCCGAGTCACGAACGTTGCTCCAGGTGACAACATCTGGCACCAACGTGCCCAACGGGCGCGCTTTTATTACGGCCAGTATCCGGCAGCTTAACACCGCTGCCATCACTTCACATACAATAAATGGAAAGGAATGTTATTTTCCACAGAGAACAATAGAGACCTTAAGGAAAATCTGCACAGGAAACTGGCGGGGGGATAAGACAGAAAACTTCTTCCAGTTAGAATACGGAGCGGGCAGACAGGATTTCGGGGCTCCGTCGTGTCTTTGTAATTGATTTAGAGGAAAGTCGCAGCTTAAAAAAGAAGAATGACTGCCCGTGTATGGAAAAACAACTTGGCAAAGCCACAGACTGCAGATGTAGGATATGTAAAGTGGAGACATTATGTTTAATTCAATTTATTGGAGAAATAAGATACAGCTTTAACTGCCATTCAGATCGAGCATTCGACACGAGGCTTTAATTCCCAATGCGGAAATAAGAAATGTGTGTTTTATTTGACTTTATTTTTTATTGCAAAGATCTAAATTCCTACTTTATGCCTTCCTGTTCGTCTCAGCCTCATCATTTTGTTTTAATATGAAGTAGGTGTAAGGCGCAATTCACAGTTGTGCGACTTGTCATGCGACTTTGGACTCCAAAGTCGCATGACAATTCGCACACCATATTTCCCAATGAGTTTCTGTGCGACTTAAAATGGCAGCAATTTTCAAGTAGTTCCTGCACTACTTTGGTCCAAATTTCATGTGACTTGAGGGCCATAGACTTCAATGTAAGCCCTAAAATGTCGCATACAAATCACACCTGTATGATATACATGCTACTTGTGTGCAACTTTGTAAAGCACAATCACATAGTCTGCTTTTTGACCCTTGTCCCAGCCCATCCCTTCTGCAGAGAAGCCCCTCCCAAGCAAATGGTCCATCCATCTCTGTTCCTCGTGTCCCTCCTGCAAGAGAAATGAGATCTAACCCTAGCCATACCTATAACTGTAGCCTAACCCTAACCCTAGCCATAACACTGATCAAAACCTTAACCCAACCATAACCTCCACCCTGCAAGAGAAATTAGCTCTAACCCTAACCCTAGCCATACCTCTAACCCTTGCCTAACCCTAACCCTAGCCATAACACTAACCAAAACCCTAACACTAGCCATAACACTAACCAAAACCCTAACACTAGCCATAACACTAACCAAAACCCTAACACTAGCTATAACACTAACCAAAACCCTAACACTAGCCATAACACTAACCAAAACCCTAACACTAGCCATAACACTAACCAAAACCCAAACCCTAGCCATAACACTATCCAAAAACATAACCCTAGCCATAACACCAACCAAAACCCTAACCCTAGTTTAACCCTAACCTCCATCCTGCAAGAGAAATTAGCTCTAACCCTAACCCTAGCCATAACACTAACCCTAACCCAAGCCTTACCCTAGACATAACACTAACCATAGCCATAACCTTAACCTAAGCTTAACCATAGCCATAACATTAACCCTAGCCTAACCCTAGCCATAACCCTACCCCTAGCCTTAACACTAACCCTAGCCATAATCCTAACCCAAGCCTAACCTTAGCCATAATCCTAACCCAAGCCTAACCCTAGCCATAATCCTAACCCTAGCCATAACCCTAACCCAAGCCTAACTCTAGCCATAACACTAAGCATAGCCATAACCTTAACCTAAGCTTAACCGTAGCCATAACATAAACCCTAGCCTAACCCTACCCCTAGGCATAAAATTAACCCTAGCTATAACCCTAACCCAACCCTACCCCTAGCCATAACATTAACCCTAGCTATAACCCTAACCCAAGCCTAACCCTAGCCATAACACAAACCCTAGCCATAACACTAACCCAAGCCTAACCCTAGCCATAATCCTAACCCAAGCCTAACCCTAGCCATAATCCTAACCCAAGCCTAACCCTAGCCATAATCCTAACCCAAGCCTAACCCTAGCCATAACACTAACCTAAGCCTAACCCTGACCAAAACACTAACCCTAGCCATAACACAAGCCCTAGCCATAACCCTAACCTAAGCTTAACCCTGGTAAGCAAACTGGTTGGCGAGTTGAGCTGGGAATTTTCTCTGGTTTTGCATAACATGAACCCTAGCCATAACCCTAACCTAAGCTTAGCCCTAGCCATAACTCTTTCCGTAACCTTTTTCTGCCTCTAAACGCCAATGTGTGCATGGACACATATGCTAAAATAAAAGGGCATTTAGAGGCAGAAAAAAAAAATTCAAATGTCTGTAAAAGTGTCCTTTTTCACATCCTGTGTGCATGAGGCCTTAAAAGTTATTATATTATACAAAAAATAATTATTTACAATATACAGTATATATATATATATATATATATATATATATATATATATATATATATATATATATATATATATATAAAATATATTTATGTATATTATATTAATTTATTAAAAATTATAATAATAATATTATGATAATATAAATAACTATACAGCTGTCTAATTTAATTGCTTTAACAATCTGTATGCTGAGTGTACAGTTACTCCCTGTGTGCTCAGCGGGTGTGAAGATTTCAGCGCTACATGAACAAAAATGATGGCCCAGCTCCCCCTCCGCACTGATAATACTTCCTGTAACTTTCCTCAGTAGAAATGTTATTATTTCTGGGGAGTGCGGTCACACTCAGCACCCTGTTATCTGTCTGTGCTGTCTCTCTGTATATATAGTTACATAGTTGGTCAGGTTGAAAAAAGACACAAGTCCATCTAGTTCAACCAAAAAAATAAAAATAAAATCATACAATCCCATATACCCAATCCTATACCCACAGATGATCCAGAAGAAGGCAAAAAAACCCCAGCAAAGCATTCTTGCAATTATGTGCCACTTTGTGTTGGTCTATCCCATAAAATACATTTATGTTTTTGGTTGTAACAGGACAAAATGTGGAAAATTACACGGGGTATGAATACCTTTTCAAGGCACTGTATACAATCCCAATCTGAATTTTTTATATATTTATTATTAATAATACTAATAATAAAAATAATAATTTATTTTATTTATAATATATTATTTATTTATTTTAGATTTATTTATTTATAAATTAATTTATAATAATAATAATAAAATAACTATTTTATAATCATTGTTATAATAATATTAATATATAAAACAATGTTAATAATAATTTATAATAATATTAATAATATTTCCCCCCCCCATAGTTGAAAAAAAGACACAAGTCCGTCTAGTTCAACCATAAAAAATAAATAAATACAATAAAAAATATATACAATCCCATATACACAATCCTATACCCACAGTTGATCCAGAGGAAGGCGAAAACCCCAGCAAAGCATTCTTGCAATTATGTGCCACTTTGTGTTGGTCTATCCCAGGGATATGCAATTAGCGGACCTCCAGCTGTTTCAGAACTACAAGTCCCATGAGGCATTGCAAGACTCTGACAACCACAAGCATGACACCCAGAGGCAGAGGCATGATGGGACTTGTAGTTTTGCAACAGCTGGAGGCCCGCTAATTGCATATCAGTGGTCTATCCCATAAAATACATTTATGTTTTTGGTTGTAACAGGACAAAATGTGGAAAATTGCACGGGGTATAAATACCTTTTCAAGGCACTGTATACAATCCCAATCTGAATTTTTTATATATTTATTATTAATAATACTAATAATAAAAATAATAATTTATTTTATTTATAATAAATTATTTATTTATTTATTTTATATTTATTTATAAATTAATTTATAATAATAATAATAAAATAACTATTTTACAATCATTGTTATAATAATATTAATATATAAAACAATGATATATTATATCTATATATATCATGATATGATTATAATAATAATTTATAATAATATTAATAATATTTCCCCCCCATAGTTACATAGTTAGTCAGGTTGAACCATAAAAAATAAATAAATACAATAAAAAATATATACAATCACACCGGGCTGGACTGGGACAGAAATTCGGCCCTGGACTTCATCCAGAATGGCCCACTTACATTTTGAGTGTCCCATCACCAGCCACTTACAACAAAGTGTCCCATCAGCACCCCCTTACATCAGAGTGTCCCATGAACAGCCCCCTTACATCAGAGTGTCCCACCAGCAGCCCCCTTACATCAGAGTGTCCCACCAGCAGCCCCCTTACATCAGAGTGTCCTATCAGCACCCCTTTACATCAGAGTGCCCCATGAGCAGCCCCCTTACTTAATATTTTTCCATCAGCACCTCTTACATCAGAGTGTCCCATCAACAGCCCCCTTACATCAGAGTGTCCCATCACCAGCTCCCCTTACATCAGAGTGTCCCATCACCAGCTCCCCTTACATCAGAGTGTCCCATCAGCACCCCCTTACATCAGAGTGTCCCATCACCAGCTCCCCTTACATCAGAGTGTCCCATCAGCACCCCCTTACATCAGAGTGTCCCATCAGCAGCCCCCTTACATCAAAGTGTCCCATCACCAGCCCCCTTACATCAGAGTGGCCCACTGAGCCATCGGCCCACCGGGAAACTCCCGGTAGTCCCTATGGCCAGTACATGCCTGCAATCACATATACATAATCCTATACCCACAGTTGATCCAGAGGAAGGCTAAAAAAAATAAAAAGAAAACAGAAAAGCACGATCCAATATGCTACAGCGGGGGAAAAAATTCCTTCCTGATCCTCCCCGGGAGGCAATAGGATTTTCCCCGGATCAACTTTACCTATAAATGTCAGTACCCAGTTATATTCTGTACATTTATATATAAGACCACATCATCTGCTGGAGAAGGATCAGAGGAACATATGATGATGGATGGAGGTCATCTACAAGATCCCAAATACCGTAACCAAAAAAAAAAAAAAAAAGAATCAGAATACGGGAAACAATGTAACTTACCGGTGACTGCGTTGGGATTGTCAAGGAACTTGCCAGGACGGTTGGTGAGCTGCAGGTTCACTTGGAATTTTCGGCTGCTTTCTGAAGTGTGGAGCTTAATAGGTAACATAAAAAGAAAGCAATGTGTACTGGATTCTTATTCTGGATACACGGAAACTTTTTCCTTGTGATGTGAACAGAACACTAAACCATTATGTATTTAAAGCGTAACTCTACTTTTGTTGAGAAAAAAAAAACAAAAAACATTCCCCTCTCGGGTGATCTCTGTACATTGCAGGGATTTTAACAAACTTTGTTGCAGTTTCCTACTTCCTACCGCGCTCACCACCCATATATCAATGGTATTTTTCTCCACCACTGCCAGCATTTAAGCCCCGATGAAGGGACTTCTAAATCCCCAAACGAAACACCCAAAATGTGTTTTTAATTGATCACTTGCTGTGTTCATTCACAAAAAGGAAGGGGCGGTAAATTAAATATTTGCCAGCCCCTTCCCCTGCTCTCCATCCTGAAACCCCCTCCTGTGTGCCCGCAGTAGTAGCCGCCAGGAGAGGAGGTAAGCCGGAAGTGCTGCAGGGGGCATACAGGCGGACAGCAGGGGAAATCTGGGGTGTGCCCAGGCACACCGGCACACCCCGTGTGCACACCTATTTGTTCAGCAAGCTTACAACTTCTCTTTTATTGAGATATAAAAGCTGTACTGGAGATCATAGAGTGTAGAAGAGGTGAGAGTGCCACAAATCTAATATGAGTCCTGACAGTCTTTATTGCTCATGACAAAAGGGCAGTAACAACAGGCAACGCGTTTTGGGAACTCAAAACCTCCTTCATCAGGGCTTAAATGCCGAAAAGATTACTGGACAACACAGGATTTCTGTAAGCTAAACTTGCTTTGAGCCTTGTTTGATGCATCCAAAGGGGGTTCCAGGCACTTGCAGACTGATATACGTGAATCTCCTTCCTCGACCCCGGGCTTAACACGCCGGACAGTCAGCTGCAAAACCCGGGGTCTGGAGAATATGGATCATTCAGGCAGGAGGCCAGATAGACTCAGAATACCCATCTGAACAAATCCTCAAATTTTACTTCGACTTTCGTTTTTATTGTTTTACAGCAAACTTGAAGGGAGAGTGTGCTACACGGAACACAGGAACCAAAGATGGGAAACGAGCAGATTCCATGTGTGGAAATGTTTGTTAAAAAATACACAAATAAAAAAAGAGAGAGAGAGATAGTTAAAACACACACATTTATATATAGATAGATAGATAGATATTGGATATATAGAAAGACAGTTAAATAGATAGATAATGAAATGTTAGATATATACATAGACAGAAGAGTAAATAAGACAGACAGACAGACAGATAGATAGATAGATAGATAGATAAAGAGATATATACGGTAGATAGATATTGGATACATTGATGGAAGGTTAAATAGATAGAAGATAGATAGATCTTTGATAGATAGATAGAAATATAGATAGATATTGGATACATAAAAGGTTAAATAGATAGATAGAAAGATAGAGAGAGAGAGATATTGGATACATAGATAGATTTGGATACATAGACTGAAGGTTAGATAGCTAGATAGATAGCTAGATAGATAGATAGATAGATATTGGATACATAGACAGATTGTTAAATAGATAGAAGATAGATAGACAGATAGAGAGAGAGATATTGGATACCTAGACAGAAGGTTAAATAGATAGATAAATCTTGGATACATAAATAGACAGATAGATAGAAAGATAGATATTGGATACATAGACATATTGTTAAATAGATAGAAGATAGATCGATCGATCGATCGATAGATACATGGACAGAAGGTTAAATAGATAAACGATAGATAGATAGATAGATAGATAGATAGAAATTTGATACATATACAGAAGGTTAAATAGATAGATGATAAATATATAGATAGATAGGTAGATAGATAGATAGATACATGGACAGAAGGTTAAATAGATCTTGGATAGATAGATCTTTGATAGATAGATAGATCTTGGATACATAGACAGAAGGTTAAATAGATAGATAGATAGACAGATAGATAGATAGATAGATAGATAGATAGATAGATAGAAGATAGATAAAGAGATATTGGATACCTAGACAGAAGGTTAAATAGATAGATAGATCTTTGATAGATAGATAGATAGATAGATAGATCGATAGATAGATAGATAGATAGATAGATAGATATTGGATACATAGACATATTGTTAAATAGATAGAAGATAGATAGATCTTGGATAGATAGATAGATAGATAGATAGATAGATAGATAGATAGATAGATAGATAGATAGATAGATAGATAGATATTGGATACATATACAGAAGGTTTAATAGATAGATGATAAATAGATAGGTAGAAGATATAGATAGATAGATAGATAGATAGATAGATAGATAGATAGATAGATAGATAGAGATATTGGATACATAGACAGAAGGTTAAATAGATAGAATATAGATAGATCTTGAATACATAGATAGACAGATAGATAGAAAGATAGATGTTAGATACATAGACAGAAGGTTAAATAGAAAGAAGATAGATGGATATAGATAGATAAAAGAGATAAATAGATGTTTCTGTCTCCTATATATTATCACAGTTCAGATAACAGTCCCCTATGTAAAGTGGGGGGTGAACTTTCTTTACCATAAAGTATCTATTCATGTGATCCCAGTGAAGGACACAAAGATGCAGCGACACACAATGCGGCTTTCTATGGCACACACAGCCCCCGCAGTGTCCTCCCTATAGACTGGCGGTGACATGCGGGGCAATGCCATGGGAGCATACAAAGGGTGACCAGGGAAGGCATGCCGTTATCTTACCAGGACATTACTGCATGAGACGGAGGAGGAATTCATCCACTTGGCCGGGAAGGTCTGTTGTAGTCCAAAGTCACATTCCAAGCCCAGATCCTAGGAGGAGACACAGAAGGTGTGTTCAGTCTGTATTGTGTATGGGGGAGTTCTGGGGCTCAGTGGTCACCACTATGGGCTGAACTCCCTTTTGCACAGGCACTTTATCTGCATGGAGTTTGTATGTTCTCCCTGCGCTCATGTAGGTTTCTTACAGCGGAGTGCTGCAGTTTCCTCCCCCAAAATATACTAGTCAAGTAATCGGGTTCTACCCTAACGTGGCCCCGCTGTGTGCCTACGGAATGTACTCCCCACTGAGGAAGGCCGGGGAGAATGATCTCCGAACTCCAGATAAAACTGAAAAACATTTGGCTGGAGTTCCCCTTTAATAATACATTATGACATCATAAAAATATAAACTCCTTGGAGGCTGATGTATATGGTTCTCTGTACAGCACTGCGGTATATGTCAGAGCTATATAAATATATAATAATAGTGTGTGACTGTGGGGGGGGGGGGGCATTAGAGTGTAAGCTCCTCTGGTACAGAGACTGTTGTGATTGGCTCACCTATGGAATGTTACATGAAGTAATAAAACAAATAATAAAACTCGTAATTTTTACCTTTGTCACGTTGACGTTGGCCAAGGACAGGGTGACCTCTGTGGCGATCCCGGTCGGTGTGGGGGGAAGGTAGGTGGTCGTTATCTGGGGGCAGTCTTCTGTACTCTGTAAGAGAAGATACCTCAGTCATACAGTGCCTTCAAAAAGTATTCATACCCCCTGAAATGTTCCACATTTTTGTCACGTTACAACCAAAAAATGTAAATGTATTTTATTGGGATTTTATGTGATAGACCAACACAAAGTGGCTCATAATTGTGAAGTGGAAGGAAAATGATAAATGGTTTGCAACATTTTTTACAAATAAATATGTGAAAAGTTTGGCGTGCATTTGTATTCAGACCCCTTTACTCTGATACCCCTCACTAAAATCTAGTGGAACCAATTGCCTTCAGAAGTCACCTAATTAGTAAATAGCGTCCACCTGTGTGTCATTTAATCTCAGCATAAATGTAGATGTTCCGTGAAGCCCTCAGAGGTTTGTTAGAAAACCTTAGTGAACAAACCACATCATGAAGGCCAAGGAACACACCAGACAGGTCAGGGATAAAGTTGTGGAGAAGTATAAAGCAGGGTTAGGTTATAAAAAAATCTCCCAAGCTTTGAACATCTCACGGAGCTCTGTTCAATCCATCATCCGAAAATGGAAAGAATATGGCACAACTGCAAACCTACCAAGACATGGCCGTCCACCTAAACTGACCAGGCCGGGCAAGGAGAGCATTCATCAGAAAAGCAGCCAAGAGGCCCATGATAACTCTGGAGGAGCTGTAGAGATCCACAGCTCAGGGGGGAGAATCTGTCCACAGGACAACTATTAGTCGTCTCTCCACAAATCTGCCCTTTATGGAAGAGTGGCAAGAAGAAAGACATTGGTGAAAGAAAGTCATAAGAAGTCCTGTTTGCAGTTTGTGAGAAGCCATGTGGGGGAAACATGTGGAAGAAGGTGATCTGGTCAGATGAGAGCAAAATTTAACTTTTAGCCTAAAAGCAAAACGCTATGTGTGGGAGAAACTAACAATGAACATCACCCTGAACACACCATCCCCACTGTGAAACATGATGGTGGCAGCATTATGTGGTGGGGATGATTTTCTTCAGCAGGGACAGGGAAGCTGGTCAGAGTTGATGGGAAGATGGATGGAGCCAAATACAGGACAATCTTAAAAGAAAACCTGTTAGAGTCTGCAAAAGAATTGAGAATCTGGGGCAAGACTTTTCTGGGGATGTTCACAGACGCTCTCCATCCAATCTGACAGAGCTTGAGATATTTTGCAAAGAAGAAGAATGGGCAACAATGTCCCTCTCTAGATGTGCAAAGCTGGTAGAGACACCCCCAAAAAGACTTGCAGCTGTAATTGCAGTGAAAGGCGGTTCTACAAAGTATTGACTCCGGGGGGCGCCATACAAATGTACCCCCCACACTTTTCACATATGTATTTGTGAAAAATGTTGAAAACCATTTATCATTTTCCTTCCACTTCACAATTATGTGCCACTTTGTGTTGGTCTATCACATAAAATCCCAATAAAATACATTTACATTTTTGGTTGTAACATGACAAAATGTGGAAAATTACACAGGGTATGAATACTTTTTCAAGGCACTGTATACAATTGTTCCCAATCTGAATCTATAATATATTTATTATTAATAATACTAATAATAAAAAATTATAATAACATTATTTTATAATCATATTTATAATAATAATATTAATCTATAAAACAATGTTAATAATAATTTATAATATTAATAATATTTCCCCCATTGTTACATAGTTAGTCAGGTTGAAAAAAAGACACAAATCCATCTAGTTCAACCATACAAAAAAAAAGAAAAAAAAGAAAATCAACAATATAAATAAATATATAAATATAAATAATATAAATAAAAATATACAATCTCATATACACAATCCTATACCCACAGTTGTCAAGAGGAAGGCGAAACCCCCCCCCCCCCCCCCCCAAAAAAAAATCCTTCCTGATCCCAGAGAGGCAATTGGATTTTCCCCGGATCAACGTTACCTATAAATGTCAGTACCCAGTTATATTATGTATTATTGTTGTAAAGCGCTGAGCAAACTGTTGGCGCTATATAAAACCTGTATAATAATAATAATTGTGTATTTAGGAAAGTATCCAGGCTTTTCTTAAAATAGAAATATAAGACAATTAAACCTTAGCATAAAAATTATTGGATTGCCATAAAAAGGGTAGCACAGTGGTGTAGTGGATAGCACAGCGGTGTAGTGGGTAGCACAGCGGGGTAGTGGGTAGCACAGCGGGGTAGTGGGTAGCACAGCGGTGTAGTGGGTAGCACAGCGGTGTAGTGGGTAGCACAGCGGGGTAGTGGGTAGCACAGCGGGGTAGTGGGTAGCACAGTGGTGCAGTGGGTGGCACAGCGGTGTAGTGGATAGCACAGCGGTGTAGTGGATAGCACAGCGGTGTAGTGGGTATTACAGCAGTGCATTGGGTAGCACAGCGGTGTAGTGGATAGCACAGCGGTGTAGTGGGTGGCACAGTGGTGTAGTGGGTAGCACAGTGGTGCAGTGGGTGGCACAGCGGTGTAGTGGATAGCACAGTGGTGCAGTGGGTGGCATGGTGGTGTAGTGGGTGGCATGGTGGTGTAGTGGGTGGCACAGCATTGTAGTGGGTGGCACAGTGGTGTATTGGGTGGCACAGCGGTGCAGTGGGTGACACAGCGGTGCAGTGGGTGGCACAGCGGTGCAGTGGGTGGCACAGCTGTGTAGTGGGTGGCACAGCGGTGCAGTGGGTGGCACAGCGGTGTAGTGGGTAGCACTCTTTCCTAGCAGTAAAAAGGATTGCTGGTTCGTATCCCAACCACGGCACTACCTGCCTGGAGTTTGCATGTTCTCCCTGTGCCTGCGTGGGTTTCCTCCGGGTACTCCGGTTTCCTCCCACACTCCAAAGACATGCTGGTAGGTTAATTGACTTCCGCCCCAGTATATGAATGTGAGTTGGGGACCTTAGATTGTAAGCTCCTTGAGGGTAGGGACCTATGTGAATGTACATGTAAAGCACTGCGTAAATTGACGGCGCTATATAAGTACCTTAAATAATAATAATAATAATAATAATAAATAATAATTATAAAGGCCAGGCAACTAGCATTTAAAAAAAAATAATTCATAGATTTCCTTGAAGGCTCCTGTGTGTTCACCCAATGCAAAAGGATGTTGAACATCAGGGTGGATTTAACCTTGCAGGTCCCGGGGGGAGGGGGGATTTCAGCTGATCTGTGATATTTTTATCCCTTGGTGACCTTAAAGTAAGGCACAGAGCGGAGTCTGGGGGGGGGGGTAAAAGGCCAAGGAGAGCGATCACATGGCCGTTGGGCACGCAGGCACACGCTGACATCCCCGGACCATGTGTTTTGCCCACAGCAGCCGGGGCTTCGGGATCAGGCCCGGTGAGCAGACGCCGATTCAGCAAAGTCACGGCCCATTCGGTCATAGAAGGGTTAAAGGAAAGCTGAGCCCTGCCAGCTGCTGTACAGCGAACCCGGCGTGCCCTGCGGACGCACAGCATGCACATAAGTAGAACTCCCGTCAAATGAAAAAGCCGGGCGTGTTTGAAAAATAGGTGGCTGGACTTACTAAATATAACTGATGATTGATTGCACCTCCTTTTCTTCTTTTCTGAAAGTACAGAGTCTGACACCCCAACAACCTAAGGGGTGTAGTTATAAGAAAAGCCATTTGTTTACTGAATCTACAGGAACATTCGTTTGCTGCTAATCGGGCAAAAACAATTGTTCTTTAGCTTATGTTCTCTTCTTTTAACCGCTTTCAGCCCCGGACCATTTGGCTGGCCAAAGACCAGACCAGTTTTTGCAATTCGGCACTGCGTCGCTTTAACTGACAATTGCGCGGTCGTGCGACGTGGCTCCCAAACAAAATTGATGTCCATTTTTTCCCCACAAATAGAGCTTTCTTTTGTTGGCCTTTGATCACCCCTTTGCGCTATAAACAAAAAAAGAGCGACAATTTTGAAAAAAAAACACATTATTTTTTACTTTTTGCTATAATAAATATCCCCCTAAAAAAAAAAAATTTCCACCGTTTAGGCTGATATGTATTCTTCTACATATTTTTGGTAAAAAAAAAAAATAATAATAAAAAAAGTGCAATAAGCAGTTGATTGGTTTGCGCAAAAGTTCTAGCGTTTACAAAATAGGGGATAGCTTAATGGCATTTTTATAAAAAAATTTTTTTACTAGTAATGGCGGCGATCAGCGATTTTTTATTGTTACTGCGACATTATGGCGGACACGTCGGAACATTTTTGACACATTTTTGGGACCATTGTCATTTATATAGCAATCAATCAGTGCTATACAAATGCACTGATTCGTGTGTAAATGACACTGGCAGTGAATAGGGTTAACCACTAGGTGTCAGTGTAGGGGTTAAGTGTGTCCTTGGGGAGTGTTTCTAACTGTGGGGGGCGTGGCTGTGTTTTACATATCACTGATCTCTGCTCCAATCACAGGGGAGCAGAGATCAGTGTCACTGTTGCTAGGCAGAACAGGGAGATGCTTGTTTACTTTAGCATCTCCCTGTTCTTCCTCCCCGTGAGACGATCGCGGGTATCCCCGCGGCGATCGAGACCCGCAATCGGACTCCCGACCGGCGTGCACATAATGGCACAGCAGAAAATTTAAAGGGATGTATCTGTACGCCCATTTTGCCTGTCCGTGCCATCCTGCCGACGTACATCGGTGTGCGCCGGTCGGGAAGTGGTTAATATGGGCTGTAGTAATATACCAAATTATGACCACTAGATGGAGCTGAGGAACATAGGAAATACATACAGTGGGGTTGATTTACTAAAGGCAAATAGACTGTGCACTGCGCAAGAGCAGTTTCTCGAGAGCTTAGTAAATGAGCAAAGGCTATGCTGACTTCCATCATCCAATCATGAACTAGCAATACATTTTTTTTCTTTTAACTAGACATGTGCATTCGTTTAAGTCTGAATGCATTTTCGTCCGAATTTTCGGGTTATTATTTTAACAAACGAGAACGAACGCGCAGAATTTGAAAAAACTGAAAGATCCGACATAAACAAATGCTTTATTTTAGTTTTCCTTGCAACAACAAATATAGATAGGAGATTCCATATTGCGATCTGTGTCCATTAGAGCTGCACAATTAATCGCCGGGAATCGTTATCGTGATCTTTGACTAAAGTGCTTCAAAATTCTTTCTATGAAAAGAATTCTCTCTGCTCTTCTGAAGCCCTCAAAAGAAAGGAAGAGAAAAACTGGGCAGTCTGCCAAGAATCAAAGTATAAACATTGTAACAATTTTGTCAATGGAATAGACTTTGTGTGTTTGGCCCCTTTTACGCGGGGGTGGTTGAGGCGTCGGCGGTAAAGCAGTGCTATATTTAGCGCTGCTTTACCGTCGTTTTAGCGGCGCTATTCGGCCGCTAGTGGGACTAGAATTGGAGCACTCAGGCTGGGGGTGCGGGATTAGAGATGGAACGCTCAGGTCGGGGGTGCGGGACTAGAGATGGAACGCTCAGGTCGGGGGTGCGGGACTAGAGATGGAGCGCTCAGGCAGAGGGTGCGGGTCTACAGATGGAGCGCTCAGGCTGAGGGTGCGGGACTAGAGATGGAACGCTCAGGTCGGGGGTGCGGGACTAGAGATGGAACGCTCAGGTCGGGGGTGCGGGACTAGAGATGGAACGCTCAGGTCGGGGGTGCGGGACTAGAGATGGAGCGCTCAGGCAGAGGGTGCGGGTCTACAGATGGAGCGCTCAGGCTGAGGGTGCGGGACTAGAGATGGAACGCTCAGGTCGGGGGTGCGGGACTAGAGATGGAACGCTCAGGTCGGGGGTGCGGGACTAGAGATGGAACGCTCAGGTCGGGGGTGCGGGACTAGAGATGGAGCGCTCAGGCAGAGGGTGCGGGTCTACAGATGGAGCGCTCAGGCCGGAGGTGCGGGACTAGAGATGGAACGCTCAGGTCGGGGGTGCGGGACTAGAGATGGAGCGCTCAGGCAGAGGGTGCGGGTCTACAGATGGAGCGCTCAGGCTGAGGGTGCAGGACTAGAGATGGAGCGCCCAGGCCGGAGGTGCGGGACTAGAGATGGATCGATCAGGCTGGGGGTGCGGGACTAGAGATGGAGCGCTCAGGCGGAGGGTGACTAGAGATGGAACGCTCAGGCTGAGGGTGCGGGACTAGAGATGGAGCGCTCAGACCGGAGGTGCGGGACTAGAGATGGATCGATCAGGCTGGGGGTGCGGGACTAGAGATGGAGCGCTCAGGCTGGGAGTGCGGGACTAGAGATGGAGCGCTCAGGCTGGGAGTGCGGGACTAGAGATGGAGCGCTCAGGCCGGGGGTACGGGACTAGACATGGAGCACTCAGGCCGGGGGTGCGGGACTAGACATGGAGCACTCAGGCCAGGGGTGCGGGACTAGAGATGGAGCGCTCAGGCCGGGGGTGCGGGACTAGAGATGGAGCGCTCAGGCCGGGGGTGCGGGACTAGAGATGGAGCGCTCAGGCTGGGGGTGCGGGACTAGAGATGGATCGATCAGGCTGGGGGTGCGGGACTAAAGATGGAGCGCTCAGGCTGGGAGTGCGGGACTAGAGATAGAGCGCTCAGGCTGGGGGTGTGGAACTAGAGATGGAGCGTTCAGGTCGGGGGTGCGGGACT
Organism: Lithobates pipiens; assembly: GCA_037367395.1. NCBI lineage: Eukaryota > Metazoa > Chordata > Amphibia > Anura > Ranidae > Lithobates > Lithobates pipiens. Next base: position 1,246,594 of record JAZDVW010000179.1, read on the forward strand.
AGAGATGGAGCGCTCAGGCTGGGGGTGCGGGACTAGACATGGAGCCCTCAGGCCGGGGGTGCGGGACTAGAGATGGAGCGCTCAGGCTGGGGGTGCGGGACTAGAGATGGAGCGCTCAGGCCGGGGGTACGGGACTAGACATGGAGCACTCAGG
>JAZDVW010000180.1:0-195000 GCA_037367395.1 Lithobates pipiens
CTTTCCACATTATGCAAAAAATATTGGGCTAATTTTTTTCTGTTTTTTTTTTTTTTTTTATTCATGAATGTGTCCCTTTTCCCAAAAAGTTGCGTTTTTAAACACCGCTGTGCAAATACCGTTGTGACATAAAATATTGCAACAATCGCCGTTTTGTTCTCTCGAGGTCTCTGCTAAAAATATATATATATATATATATAATGTAATATATAAAGTAATTTTCTAGCAAAAAATATGGATTTTAACTTGTAAACACCAAATGCCAAAAATAGGCTTAGTCATGAAAGGGTTAAATTCCTCCCCCCCCCCCCCAGTACAAATCCACCCCCTTCTAAAATCGCCCCTTCAGTACAAATGTTTGCCTAAACCACTCCAACTCAAATGCCCTCCCCCCCCAAAAAAAATCACCCCTCTTAGCACAAATTTTCTACCCCTCAAATTTCCCTCTCTGAGTACAGATCCTCTCCTCCCCCCAACTCCAAATCCCCTCTCCTAGCACAAATCCACCCCATAAATTTCCCATCCTAGCCCAGATCTCCCCCTCAAACAAAAAATGTCCTCTCCTAGAACAATGCTCCCTCCCCCCCCTTCAATATTTCACCTCTTTTAGCAGAAAACCCCCAAATGCCCCCTTCTAGCACAAATCCACCTCCCCCATCCCCCATTTCTTTGAAATTATATCCAAATTGCTCCTCCCAAAAACAAATCCCCTCAGTCTTCTCACAGCACCCCCCCCCCCCCCCCCACCTCACATGAAACCACAGTGCCCAGGGCAGCCTCCCCTCCTAACCCACCCCTTGTCCCAGCCCTGTCTCCAAACACGGCTCAACTGTGAATTTTTGAGACACCCCCCAGCTCAACCACAGGTCTAAACAAGCCTTATTAATACTGTTTTATAAATTTGTTTTATGGGTTGATGCCATTCCCATGTCTCTGGTTGCTGCATTATATATATATATATACAGTGCCTTGTGAAAGTATTCGCCCCCTTGAACTATTCAACCTTTTGCCACATTTCAGGCTTCAAACATAAAGATATAAAATTTTAATTTTTTGTGAAGAATCACCAACAAGTGGGACACAATTGTGAAGTGGAACGAAATCTATTGGATATTTTAAACTTTTTTAGCAAATAAAAAACTGAAAGTGCAAAAATTATTCTGCTCCTTTACTTTCAGTGCAGCAAACTCACTCCAGAAGTTCAGCGAGGATCTCTGAATGATCCAATGTTGTCCTAAATGACTGATGGTGATAAATAGAATCCCCTGTGTGTAATCAAGTCTCTGTATAAATGCACCTGCTCTGTGATAGTCTCAGGGTTCTGCTGAAAGCGCAGAGAGCATCATGAAGACAAAGGAACACACCAGGCAGGTCCGTAATACTGTTGTGGAGAAGTTAAAGCCGGATTCGGATACAAAAAGATTTCCCAAGCTTTAAACATCCCAAGGAGCACTGTGCAAGCCATCATTTTGAAATGGAAGGAGTATCAGACCACTGCAAATCTACCAAGACCTGGCCGCCCCTCTAAACTTTCAGCTCAGACAAGGAGAAGACTGATCAGAGATGCAGCCAAGAGGCCCATGATCACTCTGGATGAACTGCAGAGGACTACAGCTGAGGTGGGAGAGTCTGTCCATAGGACAACAATCAGTCGTACACTGCACAAATCTGCCCTTTATGGAAGAGTGGCAAGAAGAAAGCCATTTCTCAAAGATATCCATAAAAAGTCTCGTCTAAAGTTTGCCACAAGCCACCTGGGAGACACACCAAACGTGGAAGAAGGTGCTCTGGTCACATGAAACCAAAATCCAACTTTTTGCCCACAATGCAAAACGATATGTTTGGCGTAAAAGCAACACAGCTCATCACCCTCAACACACCATCCCCACTGTCACACATGGTGGTGGCAGCATCATGGTTTGGGCCTGCTTTTCTTCAGCAGGGACAGGGAAGATGGTTAAAATTGAGGGGAAGATGGATGCAGCCAAATACAGGACCATTCTGGATGAAAACCTGTTGGAGTCTGCAAAAGACCTGAAACTGGGACGGAGATTTATCTTCCAACAAGACAATGATCCCAAACATACAGCAAAATCTACAAAGGAATGGTTCACAAATAAACGTATCCAGGTGTTAGAATGGCCAAGTCAAAGTCCAGACCTGAATCCAATCGAGAATCTGTGGAAAGAGCTGAAAACTGCTGTTCACAAACGCTCTCCATCCAACCTCACTGAGCTCCAGCTGTTTTGCAAGGAAGAATGGGCAAGAATTTCAGTCTCTCGATGTGCAAAACTGATAGAGACACCCCAAGAGACTTGCAGCTGTAATCGCAGCAAAAGGTGGCTCTACAAAGTATTAACGCAAGGGGGGCCGAATCATTTTGCACGCCCCACTTTTCATTTTTTTATTAGTTAAAAAAGTTTCAAAAATCCAATAGATTTCATTCCACTTCACAATTGTGTCCCACTTGTTGGTGATTCTTCACAAAAAATAAACATTTTATATCTTTATGTTTGAAGCCTGAAATGTGGCAAAAGGTTGAAAAGTTCAAGGGGGTGAATACTTTCGCAAGGCACTGTATGTATATATATATATATATATAAACTGGCCTGGGCAGGAAAGGGGGGGGGGGGGTAAAAGCGCCCGGTATTGAAGTGATTAAAAGACAGTTTTGTGTCGGGGAGCCCGCTGCTGACGTTCTCCATTCCATCGGCGGTAGGTTTGAGGTGGGACAGTTTTCTAAACGATGCCAAGAAATTCCACGAAAGTTCCCGTAATAATCCCCCTTCTTTCTCTTTTCTCGGTTGTCCCCTCAGCAGAACCCACAATCCTTGTAATTTCCAATCAGCATTACGGGAGCAATCAAGAGACGCGGCACAACCAAACAGGTGAAAGCACTTAGTGGAATGTACTATCGCCGGCCTCCTAAGATAAGTGCTTCGTATTTGAGGATCCTAATTTACTTTAAAAGGCGGCGGGCGGGAATTCGCGTTTTAGTCGGTGTATAATATTTCCACAATCCGCAGAAAACCGCAATCAGAAAAAAAAAAAATCGCCAGAAATTGCTGTATCTTTTTACCATTACTGAAGTATAGAATGTCTGATGAAACGCTTCGGATCTCCACCCGAAGGACATCAATATGGTCAATGATTGTAATCAGGGAGTGGCTTCCATCGGTTCATAGAGGGCAAACCAAATTAGTAGGCTCTAATTTTACTCCCGTTCTAATTCCTTTCTCTACTAGGTTATTATGTTATATACACCCGCCGGCCACTTTATTAGGTACACCTGTTGAATCGCTTAGGAACACAAATGGCTAATCAGCCAATCACATGCCAGCAACTCAATGCATTTAGGCATCTAGACTTGCTGAAGTCCAAACTGAGCATCAGAATGGGAGAAGAAAGAGTGGCTTTGGACGTGGCATGGTTGGTTGTTGGTGGCAGACGGGGCCGGTCTGAGTATTTCTGGGATTTTCACACACAACCATCTCTCGGGGTTTACGGAGAATGGAGTGAAAAAGCGAAAATATCCAGCGAGCGGCAGTTGTGTGGAGGAAAATGCCTTGTTGATGTCAAAGAAGAATGGGCAGACTGGTTCCAGATGATAGAAAGACGACAGGAACTCAAATAACCTCTCGTTACACCCAAGGTATGCAGAATACCATCTCTGAACGCGCAACACATCCAAACTTGAAGCAGATGGGCTGCAGCAGCAGAAGACCACACTCCCTGCCAGCTAAGAAGGGGAAACTGAGGCTACAATTGGCACAGGATCACCAAAATTGGACAATAGAAGATTGGAAAAACGTTGCCGGGTCTGATGAGTCTGGGTTTCAGCTGAGACATTCAGATGGTGGGGTCAAAATTTGGCGCATGGATCCATCCTGCCTTGTATCACTGGTTCAGGCTGGTGGTGGGGGTGTAATGGTGTGGGGGATGGGGTATCACTGCTTCAGGCTGGTGGTGGGGGTGTAATGGTGTGGGGGAGGGGGTATCACCGGTTCAGGCTGGTAGTGGGGGTGTAATGGTGTGGGGGATGGGGTATCACTGCTTCAGGCTGGTGGTGGGGGTGTAATGGTGTGGGGGATGGGGTATCACTGCTTCAGGCTGGTGGTGGGGGTGTAATGGTGTGGGGGAGGGGGTATCACCGGTTCAGGCTGGTGGTGGGGGTGTAATGGTGTGGGGGAGGGGGTATCACCGGTTCAGGCTGGTGGTGGGGGTGTAATGGTGTGGGGGATGGGGTATCACCGGTTCAGGCTTGGCACACTTTTGATCTTCTGGTGGCTCCTTCCTGCAGGATAATGCACCATGTCCCAAAGCTCCAATCATCTCACCACTGGACAATGAGGTCCCTGTCCTCCAATGGCCTCCACAATCACCACATCTCATCCAATAGAAGACCTTTGGGATGTGGTGGGGAATTGGCCTCATGGATGTGCAGCCGACAAATCTGGAGCTACTGCGTGATGTCATCAGGTCACTATGGAGGAAAATCTCTGAGGAACGTTTCCAACACCTTGTTGTATCTATGCCATTAAGAATGAAGGCAAAAGTGGGTCCAACCCGCTACTAGCAAGGAGGACCTAATAAAGGAGGTCCAACCCGCTACTAGCAAGGGGGACCTAATAAAGGGGGTCCAACCCGCTACTAGCAAGGAGGACCTAATAAAGGGGGTCCAACCCGCTACTAGCAAGGAGGACCTAATAAAGGAGGTCCAACCCGCTACTAGCAAGGGTGACCTTATAAAGGGGGTCCAACCCGCTACTAGCAAGGAGGACCTAATAAAGGGGGTCCAACCCGCTACTAGCAAGGAGGACCTAATAAAGGAGGTCCAACCCGCTACTAGCAAGGGGGACCTAATAAAGGGGATCCAACCCGCTACTAGGAAGGGGGACCTAATAAAGGGGGTCCAACCCTCTACTAGGAAGGGGGACCTAATAAAGGGGGTCCAACCCGCTACTAGCAAGGGGGACCTAATAAAGGGGGTCCAACCCACTACTAGCAAGGGGGACCTAATAAAGGGGGTCCAACCCGCTACTAGCAAGGTGGACCTAATAAAGGGGGTCCAACCCACTACTAGCAAGGGGGACCTAATAAAGTGGGTCCAACCCGCTACTAGGAAGGGGGACCTAATAAAGGGGGTCCAACCCGCTACTAGCAAGGTGGACCTAATAAAGGGGGTCCAACCCACTACTAGCAAGGGGGACCTAATAAAGGGGGTCCAACCCGCTACTAGGAAGGGGGACCTAATAAAGGGGGTCCAACCCTCTACTAGGAAGGGGGACCTAATAAAGGGGGTCCAACCCACTACTAGCAAGGTGGACCTAATAAAGGGGGTCCAACCCACTACTAGCAAGGTGAACCTAATAAAGGGGGTCCAACCCGCTACTAGCAAGGTGGACCTAATAAAGGGGGTCCAGCCCGCTACTAGCAAGGGGGACCTAATAAAGGGGGTCCAACCCGCTACTAGCAAGGGGGACCTAATAAAGGGGGTCCAACCCGCTACTAGCAAGGAGGACCTAATAAAGGAGGTCCAACCCGCTACTAGCAAGGGTGACCTTATAAAGGGGGTCCAACCCGCTACTAGCAAGGAGGACCTAATAAAGGGGGTCCAACCGGCTACTAGCAAGGAGGACCTAATAAAGGAGGTCCAACCCGCTACTAGCAAGGGGGACCTAATAAAGGGGATCCAACCCGCTACTAGGAAGGGGGACCTAATAAAGGGGGTCCAACCCTCTACTAGGAAGGGGGACCTAATAAAGGGGGTCCAACCCGCTACTAGCAAGGTGGACCTAATAAAGGGGGTCCAACCCACTACTAGCAAGGGGGACCTAATAAAGGGGGTCCAACCCGCTACTAGCAAGGTGGACCTAATAAAGGGGGTCCAACCCACTACTAGCAAGGGGGACCTAATAAAGTGGGTCCAACCCGCTACTAGGAAGGGGGACCTAATAAAGGGGGTCCAACCCGCTACTAGCAAGGTGGACCTAATAAAGGGGGTCCAACCCACTACTAGCAAGGGGGACCTAATAAAGGGGGTCCAACCCGCTACTAGGAAGGGGGACCTAATAAAGGGGGTCCAACCCTCTACTAGGAAGGGGGACCTAATAAAGGGGGTCCAACCCGCTACTAGCAAGGTGGACCTAATAAAGGGGGTCCAACCCACTACTAGCAAGGGGGACCTAATAAAGGGGGTCCAACCCGCTACTAGCAAGGGGGACCTAATAAAGGGGGTCCAACCCGCTACTAAGAAGGGGGACCTAATAAAGGGGGTCCAACCCTCTACTAGGAAGGGGGACCTAATAAAGGGGGTCCAACCCACTACTAGCAAGGGGGACCTAACCCGCCTGCTTACTGACTACTAATCTGCTTAATCCCCACCTGATATATCTGTTACTGGACCCTGGCTTGGTCATCCCCCGGAGGAATGATCCCGAGGACCCCAACCTGGTACTAAAATGCAGCAAAACCCATCTCCACCATGAGTAGAGATGCCACCTCATCCCTTTAAACCCGAACACATATGAATTACACAGGTTTTGAGGCTAATTAAATGCAGATAAGGCACTGGGCTTAATTACCACCTTAATCAGCCACAGAACCTGTGTAATTAATATGTGTTTGGGTTTAAAGGGATGAGGTGCCAATCCTAACCATGAGGAGCTCTGATGAACACTGCTTAGTACTTAGACTCTGCACCTTGGGTGAGCCCACATCATCTGCTAGGGTGGCCTGCTTGTTCACTTATCCATCTGGTCAGTGGGAGCCTCTACTACAGCTACTGGTCTCCTAGCCTGACCCCTGACCATGAGAGGTTTGGGCATGGTAATTTATATTAGTTGCGTAGAAAGTGTGGGTTTATTTCTTTTGAAACCCTGGGCCCTTCTAACCTTAACCCTAACATAAAATACCTAACTTACACTATGTAGGTTGGCCAAGGCCAGACAATACTCTCAGGCCTGGCTTTCTCTGGTGCAGTATAGTAGTCCGCATGTACATATTTTTGCACGCGTGTGTGTGTGTGTGTGTGTGTGTGTGTGTGTGTGTGTGTGTGTGTGTGTGTGTGTGTGTGTGTGTGTGTGTGTGTGTGTGTGTGTGTGTGTGTGTGTGTGGTATTCCATAGAAGTATAGGTGCCATCACTTTTTATTCAGCAACAAGCCAGAAGATCAGTGTAGGGTGCTGTGGAATCCTGTAGAAAGAGTATGGGCTCCACCACTTTTTTATTGAGCACCAAGCCGTTGGAGGAGCAGTGAATGGTGCTGTGGAGTTCTATAGCAGAAATATGGGCTCCATCACTTTCTATTGAGCGCCAAGACATTTGAGGAGTAGTGTACGGAGCAATGACATTCCATAGATGGAGTATGGGCTCCACCTCTTTTTTATTGAGCACCAAGTCATTGGAGGAGCAGTGAATGGTGCTGTGGAGTTCTATAGCAGAAATATGGGCTCCATCACTTTCTATTGAGCGCCAAGACATTTGAGGAGTAGTCTACGGAGCAATGACATTCCATAGAAGTAGTATGGGCTCCATCACTTTGTATTAAACTCTAAGCCATGGAAGCCATGGAGAGTGCTGTGGCATCCCATAGAAGAAGTATGCCTGGGCACACCCTAATCACCCTGTGCTGCGCAGATCCCCCCCCCCCCCCCACCTGCTGATTGGCTGCAAAGAAAGGGACTGAGGAATCTCTGTCCTCAGTCACCTTTCTCTGTATCCAAAGAGAGATCTCAGGGGTCTGTTTAGACCCCTGATATTTCACCAAAGCCCCACGATGGGGCTCAAAAAATGTGTAAAAAAAAAAAAGGAAGAAAATCATTGTTAAAAAATAAATAAATAAAAAATGAAATTGTAAACACCGACACCTCCACTGCTCTACGACACCGACCTCTGCCCTGTATATATATATATATATATATATATATATATATATATATATATATATATATATATAAAAGCATGTATGTTTGAGCTTTGGGGTGCACACCCATGAAGACACACACAAAAAATGCAAAAACAATCCTAATAAACATTATTGCAAAATAAATAAATAAATAATTTAATAAAAACTAAAAAATGCTAATAAACACTATTGCAAAAATAAATAAATAAATAAACGAAAAACGCTAATAAGCATTATTGCAAAAAATAAATAAATAAAAACTAAAAAGCGCTAGTAAACGCTATTGCAAAAATAAATAAATAAATAAAAAATGCTAATAAACGCTATTGCAAAAATAAATAAATAAATAAATAAATAAAAAATGCTAATAAACGCTATTGCAAAAATAAATAAAAACTAAAAAGCACTAATAAACGCTATTGCAAAAATAAATAAATAAATAAAAACTAAAAAGCACTAATAAACGCTATTGCAAAAATGAATAAATAAAAAAAACGCTAATAAAAGCTACTGCAAAAATAAATAAATAAATAAACTAAAAAATGCTAATAAACGCTATTGGAAAAATAAATAAATAAATAATGAAAAATTTAAAAATGCTAATAAACATTATTGCAAAAAATAAATAAATAAAAAAAACCCAAAAAGCGCTAATAAATGCTATTGCAAAAATAAATAAATAAATAAACTAAAAAAACGCTAATAAACGATATCGCAAAAACATTAACATTTTTTGAAAGACTCACTGCGAAGCTACTGGCATTTTTATAACGTTATTTTAACGTCCGGTGTGCGTGGAGCCTAAACCAGAAAAGGCCAATGCTATTATTGTGGAGAGAGGAGAAGTAGGACAGAGGGTGAAGTGGACGGGTGACCCGTGTCTCCCCCTGGGATTGGTCCCCTGCCTGACCGCACAATTCCCACGCAGCTACAATCATTCGTTTCCCTCTCTTACATTCGTTTGTTTGTGGCGCTCGCAGTACACAGGGTTCTGGAGTGAGTGATGGTCGTATTGTTTCCGGGAGCTCCAGAAAACTGTAACAAACAGATATGTAGCATCCTCTGTGCGCTCCGTCATTAATCTCAGTGATTGCTGCCCCCCCCCCCCTCAGCCTGACCCCAGACCTGCGTCAGCTACTGCTACAGAGTATCCGGCTACTGAAAATATTCCCCCCCCCTCCCCCACCCCACCCCTGACCCCCTGATAAGAACTTTATCAGGTCAAACCTTGGCCCTCTACCTTTATCAGACCAGCGGGATCCCAGGCCGGAATGCAGCGTTGGCCTAATTTAATTAAACAAATTGGAATCTGCCGTCTCTAAATACAAGCGGTAAACATTTTTATCAATTTTTTTTTCTTGCCAGCGTCAAGTGTCGTGGTATGAAAATTGAGGCAGAAGATTTGAGGCGACTATGGACCCTTCATGGTAGAGAAAAGACTCACCTACATATCAGTAAAAAATATATATAAAAATATTATATAAAATATACATTTATTTAACCACTTGACATCCGCACTACGGCCCGAATGGCGGCCACAGCGCAGATGTGAATTCCCGGGAGGCCGTCATATGACGTCCTCCCCTGTGCGAGTTCCCTGCTGTGATCACCGAGTCACTGAGACTCGGGTGATCACCGATCCTGAGAAAGGGGCTGGTGCCGGCACTTACCATGTGATCAGCTGTCAGCCAATGACAGCTGATCACATGATCAAGACAAAAGATTGGTGATCTTTTTTTTTTTTTTCGACTCACGCCGACAGCAGAGGAGAAAAAAAAGCCGATCACCGGCTCATCTGAAAGAGGCATCGGTCCCGAAATGGAAGAGGTAATTATGCCTCATTTATGCCATATGAAAGTGCCAACAAGTGGTACCTATCAATGCCCAAACGTGGCACCTATCAATGCCCACAAGTGCCACCTATCAATGCCAAAAAGTGCCACCTATCAATGCTCACAAGTGCCACCTATCAATGGCCAAAAGTGGCACCTATCAATGCCCAAAAGTGACACCTATCAATGCTCACAAGTGCCACCTATCAATGGCCAAAAGTGGCACCTATCAATGCCCACAAGTGCCACCTATCAATGTCCACAAGTGCCACCTATCAATGCCCAAAAGTGACACCTATCAATGCCCACAAGTGCCACCTATCAATGCCCAAAAGTGCCACCTATCAATGCCCACAAGTGACACCTATCAATGCCTACCAGTGGTGCCAATCAGTGCCACCTAGAAGTGTTGCCTATCCGTGTCACCGATCAGTGCCCATCACTGCCACCCATCAGTGCCCATTACTGCTACCTATCGGTGTCCATCACTGAAAAAAAACTATCACCGAGATTTTGTTTTGATCATGTGATCAGCTGTCAGCCAATGACAGCTGATCACATGATCAAAACAAAAGCTCGGTGATCGTTTTTTTTTTTTGACTCACGCCGACAGCGGAGGTGGAAAAAAAAGCCGATCACCGGCTCATCTGAAAGGGGCATCGGTCCCGAAATGGAAGAGGCAATTATGCCTCATTTATGCCATATGAAATTGCCCACAAGTGCCACCGATCAATGCCCACAAGTGCCACCGATCAATGCCCAAAAGTGGCACCTATCAATGCCCGAAAGTGACACCTATCAATGCCCGAAAGTGACACCTATCAATGCCCAAAAGTGGCACCTATCAATGCCTGAAAGTGACACCAATCAATGCCCACAAGTGCCATCTATCAATGCCCACAAGTGCCACCTATCAATGCCCACCAGTGGTGCCAATCAGTGCCACCTAGAAGTGCTGCCTATCAGTGTAACCGATCAGTGCCCATCACTGCCACCCATCAGTGCCCATCACTGCCACCTATCAGTGCCCATCAGTGCTGCCTCATCAGCGTACATCAGGGATATGCAATTACCGGACCTCCAGCTGTTGCAGAACTACAAGTCCCATGAGGCCTAGCAAGACTCTGACAGCCACAAGCATGACACCCAGAGGCAGAGGCATGATGGGACTTGTAGTTTTGCAACAGCTGGGGGTCCGGTAATTGCATATCTTTGGCGTACATCAATGATGGACAAAAATTAACCGTTTTAAAATTTTAGAACAAAATAAAAAAAATGTAATTCTTGATTTAAAAATATAAAAAGACGGGGGCAGCGCTAAAGAAAACGAGTCCATAGAGTCCATACATCACATGAATAACAACCTGTGAGGTCTTCAGTTATGACCTACAGATCAAAAACACGCAGGAGACTTCCTGGGAAAAAAACGGAACCTCCACCAATGATACAGACGGCGGTTCACCTCACTGAGCGGGCCCTTTAATTCTAGAGGGTCCGATGCGCTTTCCCACTCGGGGGGTATAGGAATGGTAAATCACAGAAGCAGCGATCAGATGCAAGAAGTTCCCCTCTTTGATCGATCTTATGATCAAACGCTCTCCGCTCCAAAGCCACACGAGTCATGCAAATATAAAGCAATACATAGTGCTCTCCGCAAATATATGTTTTTTTTTTTTTTAATGATAGTACAACAGAATAAAACTTACAAAAATTGGCACTTCAAACCAAGTGCCTGGTAAAACAGCGTGTGTACACAGTCTACGACGGCCGCGGGTGACGAGACTTCCGTCCGTCCGTACGCGTTTCGTCCCAGGTCACAATAAACAGATTAAATATAGACTTGTCAAAAAATAAAAAGATGTGTATAAGTAGGTAGAAGGACAAAAAAAAGATTAGGGGGTATGGTATACCAGCCGTCCAAATACTGAGTGTGCGAGAATAAGTCACACTCAGATCGAGTATACATAAGACAAAGTATAGTGTAGACATATGTGTATATAGATGCACACACCTATATCACAAAATTATAAATGATGCATGCCTGTTGAAAGTTTATTAAACAAGTGAGAGGCGTTGGAATTTTGGACGGACTTCTCTAGAAAGTGTCTCATCAACTTGAAATACAAAGGAAGTCTGGAAAAAAAAAAAAAAAATATATATATATATATATATATATATATATATATATATATATATATATATATATATATATATATATATATATAATATATATACATTGATAAATAGCTTTTTAAGGGAGGATATAAATCACAAAAATGCTGCTGGGTTATTTATCCTTATCCCCTTCCTTACTCTGGATCCTTTCTTTTAGATTTGTGACATTTTGTTGTCCATCTCTCAAGATGTTTAGACTCTGAACAAGTTCTCTTATCATCTTTAATTACCTCATGATGGGTTGATCATTGTGACCCAGAGTCAGGACACCCATCATGAGGTAATTAAAGATGATAAGAGAACTTGTAAGTTCCCCAGCAGTATTTTTTGTGATTTCTATCCTCCCTCAAAAAGCAATTTATCATATACGGTATCTCACAGAAGTAAGTACACCCCTCAGTGACATTTGTTGTAAATCTTTTCTTCTCTCTTTTCATGTGACAACACTGAAGAAATGACACTTGTCTACAATGTAAAGTAGTGAGTGTACAGCTTGTATAACAGTGTAAATTTCCTGTCCCCTCAAAATAACTCAACACACAGCCATTAATGTCTAAACCGCTGGCAACAAAAGTCAGTACACCCCTAAGTGAAAATGTCCAAATTGGGCCCAAAGTGTAAATTTTTTGTGTAGCCGCCATTATTTTCCAGCACTGCCTTCACCCTCTTGGGCATGGAGGTCACCAGAGCTTCACAGGTTGTCACTGGAGTCCTCTTCCCCTCCTCCATGATGACATCACGGAGCTGGTGGATGTTGGAGACCTTCCCCTCCTCCACCTTCCGTTTAAGGATGCCCCACAGATGATCAATAGGGTTTAGGTCTGGAGACATGCTTGGCCAGTCCATCACCTTTACCCTCAGCTTCTTTAGCAAGGCAGTGGTGGTGTTGGATGTGTTTTTTTGCGTGATTATCATGTTGGAATACTGCCCTGCGGCCCAGTCTCTGAAGGGAGGGGATCATGCTCTGCTTCAGTATGTCACAGTACATGTTGGCATTCATGGTCCCCTCAATGACCTGTAGCCCCCCAGTGCCGGCAGCACTCATGCAGCCCCAGACCATGACACCCCCACCACCATGCCTGACTGTAGACAAGACACGCTTGTCTTTGTCCTCCTCACCTGGTTGCCCCCACACACGCTTGTCACCATCTGACACCAAATACCTTTATCTTGGTCTCATCAGACCACAGGACATGGTTCCAGTAATCCATCTCCTTAGTCTGCTTGTCTTCAGCAAACTGTTTGTGGTCTTTCTTGTACTTCATCTTTAGAAGAGGCTTCCTTCTGGGATGACAGCCATGCAGACCAATTTGATGCAGTGTGCGGCGTATGGTCTGAGCACTGACAGGCTGACCCTCCCCCACCCCTACAACCTCTGCAGCAATGCTGGCAGCACTCATACATCTATTTCCCAAAGACAACCTCTGGATATGACGCTGAGCACGTGACCTCAACTTCTTTGGTGGACCATGGCGAGGCCTGTTCTGAGGGGAACCTGTCCTGTTATACCGCTGTATGGTCTTGGCCACCGTGCTGCAACTCAGTTTCAGGGTCTTGGAAATCTTCTTATAGCCTAGGCCATCTTTATGTAGAGCTGTACCATGAAGAGTCCATAGTTGCCTCAAATCTTCTGCCTCAATTTTCAAGTCGATTGGATGACGGTACATTATGTTTATGTTTTTGATTTAGTAGCGATAGTATTAAGTCTTGTGGTATGTTAAGGCTGGCCATACACGGTTCAGCAGGAACTGGCCGAGATTCAATCCATTAATGGGCAGGTTGAATGTACCAAGATTGATCAACTTGGGTACAACCAGGGCCGGTGATCCCGCTAGGCGAACTAGGCAGCCGCCTAGGGCGCACTGTTGCCTAGGGGGCAGCCACAGCCCCTGACTTCCCCACTAGTCTGGCCAGGGAACACACAGGGCTGGGGCTCTGACTGACTCTCCAGAAAAAAACAGCAGCCATGGAGGGCATCCGTCATGGCTATGCAGAGGAAGAGGAGGAGGTTAGCAGAAGATCAGCCTGTGAGGAAGGTGACAGCTCGGGAGGGGGAGGAGGTGGGCACAAGGACAGTTGGAGAGGCGGGCATGAAGACAGGCATTGATAGTTTCAAGAAACTATTGGTAAGCACCTGAACGACTGCAACATACAAGGATATACAATGTAATACTGACATATAATCACACACATAGGTTGGACTTGATGGACTTGTGTCTTTTTTTGACCTCACCTACTATGTAACTATGTAAATGCTGGGGAGGTGGAGGAGGCAGACACAAATACAGCTGGAGAGACAGAAGAGGCGGGCATGGAGACATCTGGGGAACAGAGGAGGTGGGCATGAGGGCAGCTGGGGAGACGGGCATGAGGACAGCAGGGAAGGCAGAGGAGGTGGGCATGAGGGCAGCTGGGAAGACAGAGGAGGCGGGCACGAGGACAGCTGGGGAGGCGGGCACAAGGACAGCTGGGGAAGCGGGCATGAGGACAGCCGAGGAGGCGGAGGAGGCAGACACGAGGATAGTTTTGGAGGCGGGCATGAGGATAGCTTCGGAAGCGGGCACAAGGACAGTTGGAGAGGCGGACGCAAATACAGCTGGGGAGACAGAAGAGGTAGCATGGAGACAGTTGGGGAGGTAGAGGAGGTGGGCACGAGGGCAGCTGGGGAGCAGAGGAGGTGGGCACAAAGGCAGCTAGGGAGGCGGGCATGAGGAAAGCTGGGAAGGCGGAGGAGGTGGGCACGAGGGCAGCTGGGGAGATGGAGGAGGCGGGCACAAGGACAGCTGGGGAGGTGGGCACGAGGACAGCCGAGGAGGCGAAGGAGGCAAGCATGAGGATAGCTTCGGAGGCGGGCGCGAGGATAGCTTCGGAAGCGGGCACAAGGACAGCTGGAGAGGCGGGCATGAGGACAGCAGGGAAGACAGAGGAGGTGGGCACGAGGGCAGCTGGGGAGACGGAGGAGGCGGGCACAAGGATAGCTGGGGAGGCGGGCACAAGGACAGCTGGGGAAGTGGGCATGAGGGCAGCTGAAGAGGCGGAGGAGGCAGACACGAGGACAGTTTCGGAGGCGGGCACGAAGATAGCTTCGGAAGCGGGCACAAGCACAGTTGGAGAGGCGGACGCGAATACAGCTGGGGAGACAGAAGAGGTGGCATGGAGACAGTTGGGGAGGTAGAGGAGGTGGGCACGAGGACAGCTGGGGAGCAGAGGAGGTGGGCACGAAGGCAGCTGGGGAGGCGGGCATGAGGAAAGCTGGGAAGGCGGAGGAGGTGGGCACAAGGGCAGCTGGGGAGATGGAGGAAGCGGGCACAAGGACAGCTGGGAAGGCGGGCACGAAAACAGCTGAGGAGTCGAAAGAGGCAAGCATGAGGATAGCTTCGGAGACGGGCACGAGGATAGCTTCAGAAGAGGGCACAAGGACAGCTGGAGAGGCAGGCACGAATACAGTTGGGGAGACAGAAGAGGTGGGCACAAAGACAGCTGGGGAGGAGGAGGAGGTGTGCATGAGGGCAGCTGGAAAAGCGGGCCCGAGGAAAGCTGGGAAGGCGGAGGAGGTGGGCACAAGGGCAGCTGGAGAGGCAGAGGAGGCAGGCACGAGGACAGCTGGGGAGGTGGAGGAGGCGGGCACGAGGACAGCTGGGGAGGTGGAGGAGGTGGGCATGAGGACAGCTAGGGAGGCAGAGGAGGTAGGCACGAGGGCAGATAGATAGGTGGGCCTGAGGAAAGCTGGGAAGGCAGAGGAGGTGGGCATGAGGACAGCTGGGGAGGTGGGCCCAAAGAGCCCGGCCAAGGGCATGAAATAGTCAAGCACCAGCCCTGGGTACATCCAGCCTGCTGGATTCTCTTACAAATATCACTAGTGGCTGCTATAGCCACTAGTGATAATCCACGTGAGAAGACAATGGCCCGGCAGAAGAGATTCCCGAATCAGCACTGTCTGTGTTGATGGGGGGAATTAAGTGAATTTCTTTCCTGCAACCTGTGGTTGCAGGACAGAAATTTGCTCTGTGTATAGCAGGCCGAAGGGCCGTACACACTGGCCGAATATCCTGTGGGAATTTGAAACAGGGCCAACATTCAGCCCCTGTGTACAGCTTCAAGAGGCATGACTGCAGAGGTCTGCCGATCGGCCAATGGCGGAAAGCGCTGACCAGTGTGCTATGGCAGGGGGGCTGTCCCACTGTCAGAACACAATAGCTCAGCGCCGGTGGGGGATATCACTGTACAGATGGATCAGATAGTGAATACAGCGACTCCTCACAAGCTCTTCAGTGTTTTCTTTCTTTCAGTCCACTGGGTTGAATGAAAAAAACCTAATGGTGTGTACCAGGCTTTACTCACTGATTAAGGCCAGCCATAGACGGAGCAATTTTTTTCCTGCAACCACGGTGTTGATGGAGGAATCCCTCCTGCGGATCCATTGTGTTCTACCGGCAGGTCCCCTCTGGGAGAACACAATGATTATTGTTGTTGTTGTGCTTCACTCGTTTAGTCATGTCCGACTCTCTTCGGGACCTCATGGACCATAGCAAGCCAGGCTTTGATGTCCTCCACTGCCTCCCGGAGCTTGCTGAACTTCATGGTCATTGTTTTGATGATGCTATCTACCCATCTTGTTTTCTGTCGTCATCTTCTCCTTTTTCCTTCCATGTTTCCCGGCATCTTTTCCAATGAGTCCTCTCTTCACATTGGGTGGCCAAAGTACTCAAGTTTCAGTTTCAGGATCTGTCCTTCCAGTGAATATGCAGGCTGGATTTCCTTCAAGATTGACAGATTTGGTCTCCTTGCCGTCCAAGGGACTTTCAAGAGTCTTCTCCAAAAACCATAGTTCAAAAGCATCAATTCTCCGGCGTTCAGCCTTCCTTATGGTCCAACTTTCACAGCCATAGGTTACTACTGGGAATACCATCGCTTTGACTATACGGCACTTTGTCGGTAGGGTGATTTCTTTGCTTTTTATAATGTTGTCTATTTAGGTTTGCCATTGGTTTCCTCCCAAGAAGCAAGTGTCTCTTAATTTCATGGCTACAGTCACCGTCTGCCGTGATCTTGGAGCCTAGGAAGATAAAACCTGTTCCCATTTCTTCTCCTTCTGTTTGCCAAGGAGTGATAGGACCGGTTGCCATGATCTTAGATTTCTTAGGGTAGCTAAGCTCTTTCACCTTCATTAAGAGACTCTTTAATTATTCTTCACTTTCCGCCATTAGTGTGGTATCGTCTGCATATCTCAGGTTGTTGATATTTCTCCTGACTATCTTCATTTTCGGCTTGTGATTCGTCGATCCTGGCATTTTGCATGATGTACTCTGCATGTAAGTTAAATAAGTAGTGTAGCGCCGGCTCATGAAGAGCACACGCTATGCGTTTTTCAAAGTTAGGGTTATACCTAAACTGCAGTTTGGTTTGGGTACAATTGTCTATATATGGACTTCAGCATCAGTCTGACTGGACTATGAGATGTTCCGCCTGACCACATGGGGCACTGTCTCTTCTGGCAGGTATGGAAATATGGTCTGGTTGGGTGCTTAAGTTACTTGGAGTCCGCCCTGTGGGAGTGGCGCTCTTTCTGTGCTTTCTGGGAGAGGGTATTTAAGATGTGGACGTCACGTGGTTCGGGGTTCCGGTCCAGAAGCATGTACTGACTTCATGGTCCTGGTCTTCCTGACCATCCCCCAGGAAGGCTATGGCCTGGGGTGCTGATCCACCCGATCTTGATGTCTCGGGGCTGGCTAGCCTGAGGCAAGGAAACTAAAGGCGGATTCTGAGGTGGTTGGGTGCCGTCTCCGGTTTGGAAGAGACCCAGTGACTTCATGCATTCCAGGGGAGGACTTTTCAGAAGAAGGCCACGTACAGGTTGGCTTCTTAGTAAGAGCCTGGAGGAGCTGAAGAACCCAAGAGAATCCGGTCTCCTGGATATTGCCAAGCTGGCTGAAAGATCCAGGTATCCCACGAGTGTTCTACAAGTTTAGTTTCCTACGTGTTCTACAACAACGTCTGTGGCAGAGACTTGTTCCTGAGTAAGCACCTTGTTGGCTGCTCGGCCTTGTGAGAGAGGGACTGTCCAACCTGAGTGATCATCCAGTTGCGAATGGCTATTCTCTGGATGCAGTCAAAGTGAGCAAGTTCTTCAATATTTGATTTTGACACTAAGAGAACCTGAACTTCCTTTCCGACCCTCTGATCCCAATTTAGGAGACTGTTCATTGTCTACGTTTTTGCAAATAAAATCCATTCAAGTAGATCTGTTGTCAGTCTCTCGAGTTACTGGGCCATCTACCACGGGACATCCCCTAGACGTGAAGTGAGGAGAAAAGAAGGTAACGGTAAGCCCAAATCTAACCAGCAGCTCCTTCGGGGGTTAGTGCTACAGTAGGGTGACAATATTCATCCTTGCCGCACTCCTTTCTCAATTTTGAACCAATCAGTTGTTCCATGTCCTGTTCTAACTGTTGCTTCTTGACTTGCATCCAGGTTCTTCAGAAGACGGGTGAGGTGGTCTGGTATTCCCATTTCTTTCAATATTTGCCACATCTTGTTGGGATCCACACAATTTAAGGCTTTCAATGTAGTTAATAAAGCAGAAGTAGACATTCTTCTGGAACTCCCTTGCTTTCTCCATGATCCAGCGAATGTCGGCAATTTGAACTCTAGTTCCTCTGACTCCTCGAAAACCCAGCTTGTACTTGTGGTAGCTCTCGGTTCACATGCTGCTGAAGCCTAGCTTCAATAATAATTTATAATAATAAAAATAATAATAATTTAATAACAACGATTATTAATCAAATGTAGAATCCAACAGGCTGGTTGTTCCCAAGGTAAGCGATCCATCAACTTGGGTACATTCAGCCTGTCCATACATGGTTTAAATCTCGGCTGGTCGAGATGGAAGACCATGTGACAACCTGTATGGAAGAGCTTGTCACTTCCGGCACTTCTAGATATGGAAGAGCATGTGACACCCAGCACTTCTAGATATGGAGAAAGATATGACATCTAGCACTTCTAGGTATGGAGGAATATATGACTGACAGCACTTTTAGGTATGGAAGAGCATGTGACACTCGGCACTTCTAGGTATTAAGGAGAATGTGACACCTGGAACTTCTAGGTATGGAGGAACATATGACTACCAGAACTTTTACGTATGGAAGAGCATGTGACACCCGGCATTTCTAGGTATGAAGGAGAATGTGACAAATGGAACGGTATGGAGGAACATGTCACACCCGGCACTTCTAGGTATGAAGGAGAATGTGACAAATGGAACAGTATGGAGGAACATGTCACACCCGGCACTTCTAGGTATGAAGGAGAATGTGACAAATGGAACAGTATGGAGGAACATGTCACACCCGGCACTTCTAGGTATGAAGGAGAATGTGACAAATGGAACAGTATGGAGGAACATGTGACACCCGGCACTTCTAGGTATGAAGGAGAATGTGACAAATGGAACGGTATGGAGGAACATGTCACACCCGGCACTTCTAGGTATGAAGGAGAATGTGACAAATGGAACAGTATGGAGGAACATGTGACACCCGGCACTTCTAGGTATGAAGGAGAATGTGACAAATGGAACAGTATGGAGGAACATGTCACACCCGGCACTTCTAGGTATGAAGGAGAATGTGACAAATGGAACAGTATGGAGGAACATGTCACACCCGGCACTTCTAGGTATGAAGGAGAATGTGACAAATGGAACAGTATGGAGGAACATGTCACACCCGGCACTTCTAGGTATGAAGGAGAATGTGACAAATGGAACTTCTAGGTATGGAGGAACATATGAATACCAGAACTTTTAGGTATGGAGGAACATGTGACACCCGGCACTTCTAGGTATGAAGGAGAATGTGACAAATGGAACGGTATGGAGGAACATGTGACACCCGGCACTTCTAGGTATGGAAGAGCAAATGACAACTGGAACTTCTAGGTATTTTGGAGAATGTGACTCCCGCCACATCTGGGTATGGAGGAGCATGTAATCCCTATCACTTCTAGGTATGGTGGAGGTGGAGCTCTTAGTCTGAACACATGAGGAGAGGTTTCCTCATTGAGGAACCTTCGTGTATGTCAACCTATCGGAGAGCTCTCCAAAACTCCGGAAACTAATAGTGATTGGACGGTCCTCCTGTCCATCTGTCCAGTGTTAACTGAGAGGAAGGGAGGACGATCGGCTGGTTCTGGAAACTTTCGGCCCGCATCGGAAACCTTCGGAAGACCTACACGTGCTTACGTCCCCAGCGGCGTGTGAGAGCGGAGTACGCACCTGCGATCCCTGCAGAGGGTTTTGTCTGCCAGCGCTAACCACTCTGTTGATCTGGAGTCCATCCATTGCGGTAAGAGTCCAACTTTTTCCAGTCAGGAAGTGATATTGGCAAAAATTTGGAAGGTTTTATCAAGCTTCTGAGAAGGACTGATTTCCTTGTTCTCTAAAATTTGGGGACTAAAATCATAATTATAATTTCTTACGTGTGAGGGCTTTGAGACTGAATATGTATCTCAGGATTTCCTACATGGTGTATTTTTGACTCATGCTTCATATATGATCTATATTGGAATTCACTACTCTTTTATACTATAGATTTCACTTAGTTTTAGCGCAACTTTATACATAATTTTTTTTTTAATTTTTTATGGTGGAGGATGTAACAGCCGGAACTCCTAGGTATGGAGGAGTATGTGACACCTGGCACATCTAGGTATGGAGGAGTATGTGACACCTGGCACATCTAGGTATGGAGGAGTATGTGACACCTGGCACATCTAGGTATGGAGGAGGATATGAAACGTGGAACTTATAGGTATGTAGGAAGATGTGACACCTTCCAGTTCTATTACGGAGGAGCATGTGACACCTAGCACTTCTAGGTATAGAGGAGCATGTGACACCTGGCACTTCTAGGTATGAAAGAGCAAGTGATAGCCGGAACTTCTAGGTATGGTGGAGCTTGTGACACCTGGCACATCTGGGTATGGAGGAGGATGTGACAGCCGGAACTTCTAGGTTTGGTGGAGCATGTGACACCTGGCACATCTGGGTAGGGAGGAGCATGTGACACCTGGCATTTCTCCGTAGGGGGGAGCATGTGACACCTGGCACTTCTAGGTATGGAGGAGCATGTGACACCTGGCACTTCTAGGTATGGAGGAGGATGCGACAGCCGGAACTTCTAGGTATGGTGGAGCTTGTGACACCTGGCACTTCTAGGTATGGAGGAGGATGTGACAGCCGGAACTTCTAGGTATGGTGGAGCATGTGACACCTGGCACATCTGGGTATGGAGGAGCATGTGACACCTGGTACTTCTAGGTATGGAGGAGGATGCGACAGCCGGAACTTCTAGGTATGGTGGAGCATGTGACACCTGCCATTTCTCCGTAGGGAGGAGCATGTGACACCTGGCACTTCTAGGTATGGAGGAGGATGCGACAGCCGGAACTTCTAGGTATGGTGGAGCTTGTGACACCTGCCATTTCTCCGTAGGGAGGAGCATGTGACACCTGCCATTTCTCCGTAGGGAGGAGCATGTGACACCTGGCACTTCTAGGTATGGAGGAGGATGCGACAGCCGGAACTTCTAGGTATGGAGGAGCATGTGACAACTGGCATTTCTCCGTAGGGAGGAGCATGTGACACCTGGCACTTCTAGGTACAGAGGAGGATGTGAAACTTGGAACTTCTAGGAATGGAGGAGGATGTGACGCCTGGCTGTTCTAGGTATGGAGGAGCATGTGACCTCCTCCCCTGTGACAGTGCTCCGGTCTGACAGCCAATCCCTAGACTTGTGGCCTGTCACATGACCAGGGGATCAACCTCACCAGTCATTTCAAAGCCAGCCAGAGGGAGCAAGGAGTGGCGAAGAAACGCTTGTAACGTGAATGTATGGCATTGTGACCCTTTGCAGAGACTCTTTGCATGCTTTTGGGACCTTCCCTGAATCCTTCTTAAGGAAACCTTGCACCTTTACCAAATGAAAGCCCATTGCTCAGAAGAGCGTGCTGATAGGAGTAGAGAGCAGAGTGACAGAGAGTCAAGCTCATCATCTGCTGCTTATACTTTCACTGTGTGATCACAGCCTGGGGGAAGGACAAGACCTGTGAGTGTAACTTAACTACAGAAGGGGAAAAAGCAGACAATGCTGTGTGGCAGAGCTGTATAATTCTCAGAACTGGATGGACAAAATACAACACTTTACATAACACTTTACATATACATATCTCATCTGTGTAGTTAGATATTTGGCTGGAAGTCAGTTTTCATATTTTTCAGAACTGTGCTTTCTTTTCTCTCCAGGGAGTTCATTTGTATTGCCATGGCCATAAATGGTCCAATCAAGCTTTTACTGGATGACCCAATGAAAATCTGGTTCCTAAGGTTATCCTTGAGGCCAATAACAAAGGACGTCTGACCTCTTCTTTCAATATCTTTACCGGATGGCCCAATGAAAACCTGGTACCTCAGGTTATCCTTGAGGCCCAATGAAAAGCTGGTTCCTCAGGTTATCCTTGAGGCCAAACGAAAAAAGCTGGTTCCTCAGGTTATCCTTGAGGCCCAATGAAAAGCTGGTTCCTCAGGTTATCCTTGAGGCCCAACGAAAACCTGGTACCTCAGGTTATCCTTGAGACCCAACGAAAATCTGGTTCCTTAGGTTATCCTTGAGGCCAATAACAAAGCACGTCTGACCTCTTCTTTGAATATCTTGGTGTAACAGCTCACGCTTCTCTCCGCTCAGTGGATGAAGGCGTTTGCACGTCGAGGAACCTCAGAAGACCTTGGAGATGCCTCCATTGTTCTCACCCCTTCCCTGCCTGGGCTTCCATCTGGCCTCTCCTGGTGGGTCATGGGTCCCACACACAGTGTAGTTAGATATTTGCCTGGAAGTCTTTTTGATATTTTTCAGAATTGTGCTTTTTTTTTCTCTTCAGATTCATTCGTATTGCTATAGCCATAGATGGTCCATTCAAGCTTTTATTGGATGGCCCAATGAAAAGCTGGTTCCTAAGGTTATCCTTGAGGCCAATAACAAAGCACGTCTGACCTCTTCTTTGAATATCTTGGTGTAACAGAGCCAATTTGAAGTACTGCACCTCAGCCAAGTCTCATGGAACACCCTCAACTGTCCCCAGGTGACCAATCAGCCTATCGTTTTTTTTGGGGAGAAACCTGGTTAGAATGACATTCCTTACTCCAACGTTCAGAATTTGCGGCAGATGCCCCAAATTCTTCCTTGCTTCAAAACAAAAACAAAAACAAAAAATTCAGCTCATGCTTATCTCCGCTCAGTAGATGAAGGCGTTTGCACGTCAAGTATGGTCCATTCAAGCTTTTACTGGATGGCCCAATGCAAATCTGGTTCCTCAGGTTATCCTTGAGGCCAATAACAAAGGACGTCTGACCTCTTCTTTCAATATCTTTACCGGATTGGCCCAACGAAAAGCTGGTACCTCAGGTTATCCTTGAGGCCCAATGAAAAGCTGGTTCCTTAGGTTATCCTTGAGGCCCAATGAAAAGCTGGTTCCTTAGGTTATCCTTGAGGCCCAATGAAAAGCTGGTTCCTTAGGTTATCCTTGAGGCCCAATGAAAAGCTGGTTCCTTAGGTTATCCTTGAGGCCCAAGGAAAAGCTGGTTCCTCAGGTTATCCTTGAGGCCAATAACAAAGCACGTCTGACCTCTTCTTTCAATATCTTGGTGTAACAGAGCCAATTTGAAGTACTGCACCTCAGCCAAGTCTCATGATACACCAACTGTCCCCAGGTGACCAATCAGCCTATCGTTTTTTGGAGGAGAAACCTGGTTAGAATGACATTCCTTACTCCAACGTTCAGAATTTGCGGCAGATGCCCCAAATTCTTCCTTGCTTCAAAAAAAAAACACAAAAGCAAAAAAATCAGCTCACGCTTCTCTCCGCTCAGTAGATGAAGGCGTTTGCACGTCGAGGAACCTCAGAAGACCTTAGAGATGCCTCCATTGTTCTCAGCCCTTCGCCGCCTGGGCTTCCATCTGGCCTCTCCTGGTGGGTCATGGGTCACACACACAGTCCACGCTGAGGGCAATGGCTGTGATTTAGGTGGGTCACTGACCTCAGGGAAACACTGAAACAGATACTTGGCCTCCTCTAGAGTTATGTGCAAAGGGCAGAGAAGACGATTAACCCAACATGGTCACCCCAGTGACATGCTAAGACTCATGTGCTCCATCTAATCCATACAGTTCAGTGAGGGACCATCGTGAGAGATGTCACAATAGTGATGAAGGATGTCTTACTAATAGGGATAGAGAGAAAATTCTCCAGTTTAGTTTCTCCTGACATTTTGCCAACATTTGGCTCTTTAGGCAAAACGCATTGTAGTCAAAGAGGAAAGTAAAATGAATGGTGCAACGACCGTTCGGCGGCTCCTCGGGTTTGTTTGTTTTGTGCGTATTTTGTTGCTTCCAGAAAATTAAGTAACTGCAATTAAATAGTTAATTCATTAATTAGTTATTTCATCAATTAATACAATTGTTAAATAATAATATAATTATACATAATAAAATAATAAATACTATAATAATAAATAACTAAAATAAATTATATAATTCTAAATAATAAAATAATAAATAAATACATTGTAAATAAAATCTACAAATATTTTTAAGCCGGTGCTTTTATTTTTATTTTATTTTTTTACTTTTTTTCACATCCTGCAAAGAAAAAAAAAAGTCAAATAATAAAATACACAAAATATAAGGAACAAATTAAGACAAATATATTCTTGGGGGCTGTCACTTTTTTTTTTTTTGTGGGGGAATCTAATAATTATAAAGCTGATTAGGAAAGGGAAATGGCATCATATATCGTACTAGAGTTAACTAACAAACCATTAAAAAATTAAGTAACTGTAATTAAATATATAGTTCATAAATAAATAAGAAAATAATATAATAATAAAAAAAATATTACAAAATAATTAATTCATTAATTAAATGTAAATACATAGTTACAATATACAATTATGTGTTTTTATTTTTATTTTTTTACTTTTTTTTCACATCCTGCAAATAAAATAAAAAATATGATTAAAAATAATAAAGAAAAAACTGTATTAATTAAATGTAAATACATAGTTACAATATACAATTATTTGTTAGCTGGTCCTTCCCACAAAGCTTTTTTTTTAAAAAAAAATAGGTAACTGTAATAACAAAAATAGTTAATAAATACATAAATAAGTAAATAATAATAAATAACAAAATAAAGAAATAAATTCATGAATTAAATGTAAATACATAGTTACAATATACAAATTTTTGTAAGCTGGTGTTTTTATTTTTATTTTTTTAAATTTTTTTTCACATCTTGCAAAGAAAAAAAATATGATTAAAAATAATAAAGAAATAAATGTATTAATTAAATGTTAATACATAGTTACAATATACAATTATTTGTTAGCTGGTCCTTCCCACAAAGCTTTTTTTAAAAAAATAAAATAGGTAACTGTAATAACAAAAATAGTTAATAAATACATAAATAAGTAAATAATAATAAATAACAAAATAAATAAATAAATTTATGAATTAAATGTAAATACATAGTTACAATATACAAATATTTGTAAGCCGGTGTTTTTATTTTTATTTTTATTTTTTTAACTTTTTTTCACATCTTGCAAAGAAAAAAAATATATGATTACAAATAATAAAGAAATAAATGTATTAATTAAATGTAAATACAGTTACAATATACAATTATTTGTTAGCTGGTCCTTCCCACAAAGCTTTTTTTTTAAATAGGTAACTGTAATAACAAATATAGTTCATATATACATAAATAAGTAAATAATAATAAATAACAAAGCTAAAAATAATATACTTATAAATAATAAATAAATTAATAAATAAAATGTAAATACATAGTTACAATAAACAAATCTTTTTAAGCTGGTGCTGTAATAAAAAAAAATAGGTAATAAATACATAAATAAGTAAATAAGAATAGATAACAATTCTAAAAATAATATACTTATAAATAATAAAATAATAAATAAATGAATAAATAAAATGTAAATAAATAAGTACCATACACAAATCTTTTTTAAGTTGGTGCTTTTATATTTTTATTTACTTATTTTTACTTTTTTTTTTCACATACTGTGAAGAAAAAAATTAAATAAATAAAAATTTTAAAAAAGGAACAAATTAAGACAAATGCATTGTTGGGTGCTGTCACTTTAAATTTTTATTTTTACTTTTGTCAGAAAAAAATGTTGTGGGAAAAAAAAAAAAGTCTCATAATAATAAAGCTGATTGGGAAAGGGAAATGCCATCATATATCGTACTAAATTCAACTCACAAAGCTTTAATACAAGGATACAGCCCTCTAATTTTGCCATGTGATTGTAATTTTTCAAATCCAAAGCCCTCACCCCCTGATGTAAAGGGCGTGGAAAACAAAGTCTAATAACAGTAAAATAGGCACAATAAAAAAAAAAAAAAAAAAAAAAAAAAAAAAACATGAACAATGCAAACTACATAGGAAGGTATTTATTTATTCCAGAATATTCCACCTAAGCAGAAAACATGTACAAGTTAGAAGATAATTTCACCAAAATTATGTTGAAATAGGTAATTTGGTGGCAAAATACAAATTTTCCGAAGCCATTCTGCTCCTCCCTGCTTAAAAAAAAAATATTCCATGTGGCACAGATGGGTATGTTTAGGCAAAGAGGTATCACACACCCCGTACCAACCATTGAGAAGAACCCCTTTATTGTTCAGGCTGCTCTGGTTATGAAAGATGAAAGCTGATTGGTTGACACCTAACCTGTTGCCATTGCTCCTTTTTTACTCTTATTATTAAAGCGAGACTCTAAATCAGCCTTTCTCAACCTTTTCAACACAGAGGAACCCTTGAAATAATTCTCTGGTCTCGGGGGAACCCCCTGCTAAAAATTAGAAATCTACAACTCATGATACATTAGTGTGATGGTCATTGGGAAGAATGGTCCTTACACTTGTGGTCATTGGGAAGAATGGTCCTTACACTTGTGGTCATTGGGAAGAATGGTCCTTACACTTGTGGTCGGTGGGAAGAATGGTCCTTACACTTGTGGTCATTGGGAAGAATGGTCCTTACACTTGTGGTCATTGGGAAGAATGGTCCTTACACTTGTGGTCGGTGGGAAGAATGGTCCTTACACTTGTGGTCATTGGGAAGAATGGTCCTTACACTTGTGGTCATTGGGAAGAATGGTCCTCACACTTGTGGTCAGTGGGAAGAATGGTCCTTACACTTGTGGTCATTGGGAAGAATGGTCCTCACACTTGTGGTCAGTGGGAAGAATGGTCCTCACACTTGTAGTCATTGGGAAGAATGGTCCTTACACTTGTGGTCATTGGGAAGAATGGTCCTCACACTTGTGGTCAGTGGGAAGAATGGTCCTCACACTTGTGGTCATTGGGAAGAATGGTCCTCACACTTGTGGTCAGTGGGAAGAATGGTCCTTACACTTGTGGTCATTGGGAAGAATGGTCCTCACACTTGTGGTCAGTGGGAAGAATGGTCCTCACACTTGTAGTCATTGGGAAGAATGGTCCTTACACTTGTGGTCATTGGGAAGAATGGTCCTCACACTTGTGGTCAGTGGGAAGAATGGTCCTCACACTTGTGGTCGGTGGGAAGAATGGTCCTCACACTTGTGGTCATTGGGAAGAATGGTCCTCACACTTGTGGTCAGTGGGAAGAATGGTCCTTACACTTGTGGTCATTGGGAAGAATGGTCCTCACACTTGTGGTCAGTGGGAAGAATGGTCCTCACACTTGTAGTCATTGGGAAGAATGGTCCTTACACTTGTGGTCATTGGGAAGAATGGTCCTCACACTTGTGGTCAGTGGGAAGAATGGTCCTCACACTTGTAGTCATTGGGAAGAATGGTCCTTACACTTGTGGTCATTGGGAAGAATGGTCCTTACACTTGTGGTCAGTGGGAAGAATGGTCCTCACACTTGTGGTCATTGGGAAGAATGGTCCTTACACTTGTGGTCATTGGGAAGAATGGTCCTTACACTTGTGGTCATTGGGAAGAATGGTCCTTACACTTGTGGTCATTGGGAAGAATGGTCCTTACACTTGTGGTCATTGGGAAGAATGGTCCTTACACTTGTGGTCATTGGGAAGAATGGTCCTTACACTTGTGGTCATTGGGAAAAATGGTCCTTACACTTGTGGTCATTGGGAAGAATGGTCCTTACACTTGTGGTCATTGGGAAGAATGGTCCTCACACTTGTGGTCAGTGGGAAGAATGGTCCTCACACTTGTGGTCAGTGGGAAGAATGGTCCTTACACTTGTGGTCAGTGGGAAGAATGGTCCTTACACTTGTGGTCAGTGGGAAGAATGGTCCTTACACTTGTGGTCATTGGGAAGAATGGTCCTTACACTTGTGGTCATTGGGAAGAATGGTCCTTACACTTGTGGTCAGTGGGAAGAATGGTCCTCACACTTGTGGTCAGTGGGAAGAATGGTCCTTACACTTGTGGTCAGTGGGAAGAATGGTCCTTACACTTGTGGTCAGTGGGAAGAATGGTCCTCACACTTGTGGTCAGTGGGAAGAATGGTCCTTACACTTGTGGTCAGTGGGAAGAATGGTCCTTACACTTGTGGTCAGTGGGAAGAATGGTCCTTACACTTGTGGTCATTGGGAAGAATGGTCCTTACACTTGTGGTCATTGGGAAGAATGGTCCTTACACTTGTGGTCATTGGGAAGAATGGTCCTTACACTTGTGGTCAGTGGGAAGAATGGTCCTCACACTTGTGGTCATTGGGAAGAATGGTCCTTACACTTGTGGTCAGTGGGAAGAATGGTCCTCACACTTGTGGTCAGTGGGAAGAATGGTCCTTACACTTGTGGTCAGTGGGAAGAATGGTCCTTACACTTGTGGTCATTGGGAAGAATGGTCCTTACACTTGTGGTCAGTGGGAAGAATGGTCCTTACACTTGTGGTCATTGGGAAGAATGGTCCTTACACTTGTGGTCAGTGGGAAGAATGGTCCTCACACTTGTGGTCATTGGGAAGAATGGTCCTTACACTTGTGGTCATTGGGAAGAATGGTCCTCACACTTGTGGTCATTGGGAAGAATGATCTTTACACTTGTGGTCATTGGGAAGAATGGTCCTCACACTTGTGGTCAGTGGGAAGAATGGTCCTTACACTTGTGGTCAGTGGGAAGAATGGTCCTTACACTTGTGATCAGTGGGAAGAATGGTCCTCACACTTGTGGTCAGTGGGAAGAATGGTCCTTACACTTGTGGTCAGTGGGAAGAATGGTCCTCACACTTGTGGTCAGTGGGAAGAATGGTCCTTACACTTGTGGTCAGTGGGAAGAATGGTCCTTACACTTGTGGTCATTGGGAAGAATGGTCCTTACACTTGTGGTCAGTGGGAAGAATGGTCCTTACACTTGTGGTCATTGGGAAGAATGGTCCTTACACTTGTGGTCAGTGGGAATAATGGTCCTCACACTTGTGGTCATTGGGAAGAATGGTCCTTACACTTGTGGTCAGTGGGAAGAATGGTCCTCACACTTGTGGTCAGTGGGAAGAATGGTCCTTACACTTGTGGTCAGTGGGAAGAATGGTCCTTACACTTGTGGTCATTGGGAAGAATGGTCCTTACACTTGTGGTCAGTGGGAAGAATGGTCCTTACACTTGTGGTCATTGGGAAGAATGGTCCTTACACTTGTGGTCAGTGGGAAGAATGGTCCCCACACTTGTGGTCATTGGGAAGAATGGTCCTTACACTTGTGGTCAGTGGGAAGAATGGTCCTCACACTTGTGGTCATAGGGAAGAATGGTCTTTACACTTGTGGTCATTGGGAAGAATGGTCCTCACACTTGTGGTCAGTGGGAAGAATGGTCCTTACACTTGTGGTCAGAGGGAAGAATGGTCCTTACACTTGTGGTCAGTGGGAAGAATGGTCCTCACACTTGTG
This sequence comes from Lithobates pipiens, assembly GCA_037367395.1. Taxonomy (NCBI): domain Eukaryota; kingdom Metazoa; phylum Chordata; class Amphibia; order Anura; family Ranidae; genus Lithobates; species Lithobates pipiens. The sequence goes on from JAZDVW010000180.1 coordinate 29,897, forward strand.
GACAGTGGGAAGAATGGTCCTTACACTTGTGGTCAGTGGGAAGAATGGTCCTTACACTTGTGGTCATTGGGAAGAATGGTCCTTACACTTGTGGTCAGTGGGAAGAATGGTCCTTACACTTGTGGTCATTGGGAAGAATGGTCCTCACACTTGTGGTCATTGGGAAGAATGGTCCTTACACTTGTGGTCAGTGGGAAGAATGGTCCTTACACTTGTGGTCATTGGGAAGAATGGTCTTTACACTTGTGGTCATTGGGAAGAATGGTCCTCACACTTGTGGTCAGTGGGAAGAATGGTCCTTACACTTGTGGTCATTGGGAAGAATGGTCCTTACACTTGTGGTCAGTGGGAAGAATGGTCCTTACACTTGTGGTCATTGGGAAGAATGGTCTTTACACTTGTGGTCATTGGGAAGAATGGTCCTCACACTTGTGGTCAGTGGGAAGAATGGTCCTTACACTTGTGGTCAGTGGGAAGAATGGTCCTCACACTTGTGGTCAGTGGGAAGAATGGTCCTCACACTTGTGGTCAGTGGGAAGAATGGTCCTTACACTTGTGGTCAGTAGGAAGAATGGTCCTTACAGATAGCTAAAAAGATCAATGGTGTCGGTGGGAACTTATCTGAGAGGCAGAAATTGTCCAATGCTGAAGGAACCCCTACAACCTCTGGAGGAACCCTGGTTGAAAATCACTGCTCTAAATGAAGTAAATGGCCATAACAAGCCTTCATTTTTCTTTGGATCTTCTCAATGAGAAGTTCTCGTTGATCCATCAAACCCGATGAAGAGACCACCATGGAGCCACCATGGATGAATGGTCTTTTGAAAGAGCCGGTTCACACAGGGGCAACCTGGGATCCCGACTTCAAGTCGCCCCCAAGTTGCCCCAAGTCGCGCGGTTGAGAAAATCAATGGAAGTGAATGGAGCCGTCTTGATGCACACAACTGAAGTTGCTCCGACTTCAGAAAAGGTTCCTGTACGACTTCAATCCGACTTCTAGGCGACTGGTACCCCTTGATTACAATGGAAGTTGCCTCCAAGTCAGATCCCCTGTCTTAACTGAAGCAACTTTCCAGGAAGTAAAAATAGATTTCTAGGCAAACCCCTCCCCCCCACAGAGCTGATTATTATGTGATTGGCCACTGGCAAAGTCCCCTGTCCTGGAGGCAACTTCAAGTTGTCTTGTAAGATGCCTCAAGTCGCGCTGTGATTCATACTCAAGTTGTGTCCAAGTTGCCTTCCAAGGTCATGCGGGAAGTCGCTTTGCCCTTTTTGCATGACAAATACATACTTACCTTTCGATGTGCATACCTAAAAACATCTTCCTTCACTTATGGGCAGGTTGGATGACTTCACCTTGTTTTTTGGGGAATTCCCCAAGGAACATCGAGAGTGACCACCCACCATTTTTGCTATTAGGTTGCTTATCACGGCTCTTTGAAACCCTACAGAAGTAAGTAGGCGTATTCTATCTTCTGCTGATCTTCTGACTACTTTGAATTGTTTGGTGAAAACCAATACACTTATTTGGATTTTCTTGTGGCGTTCTCTCCTCCTGATTCTTTGGAGAGTTCCTACATCAATCATCCTAATGGCGCGTACACACGATCGGAATTATGGTCGGAAAAAGGTCTGATGGTTTTCCCGACGGAATTCCGACTGAATTCCGCTCAAGCTGTCTTGCATACACACGGTCACACCAAATTCCAACCGCCAAGCACGCGGTGACGTGCAACACGTACGATGGGACTAGAAAAAGGAAGTTTAATACCCAGTAGCCAATAGCTTCCGTCTCGTAGTTGAATCTGAGCAGTTTTTGCACGTCGGAATTGCATACACACGATTGGAATTTCCGATAGAAACTTTTTCTGTCTCAAATTTTTGCTGGCAGGAATTCGGCCAGCTAAATTCCGATGGAGCGTATACACACGGTCGCATTTTCCCATGAAAAGCTCTCATCGGTCTTTTGCTGGCTGAAGTTCCGATGTGGTGTACGCGGCATAAGAGTGTGATTTTGAGATTGTGGGCAGAAATACCCAAATAAATGTGAAGTACATACAAATTCCATGTAGATTGTGTCCCAGTTAGGATACAAAGCCAGGACCCGGGGCTGTGGACGGGCACTGTAACGTCTTAGCCACCATGCTACCCTACTTGACCAAAGCTTGGCTTAGTTGTGTTCTGGTTGTAGACACCACCGAAAATACCCCAACACATGTGAAGAACGTGCAAAATCCATGCACATTGGTGTCCCAGGTAGGATCCAAAGCCAGGGCCACTTTTAATATTGATTGGATCCTGGGCATATATTTACTTGCACCACCCCCCCCCCCCCCCATGCAATTTTGCTCTCCCCCCAAGCATCCCCCCAAAAAAAACCACACACATAGACTTATCGAAAAAAAAGAATACTACCCCCTCATTACACAGAACCCCTCCTCCATACTACCCCCATCATTACACAGGGCCCCATCCCCATCATTACACAGGCCCTCTCCCTCATACTACCCCCATCATTACACAGGCCCTCTCCCTCATACTACCCCCATCATTACACAGGGCCCCATCCCCATCATTACACAGGCCCTCTCCCTCATACTACCCCCATCATTACACAGGACCCCTCCCCCATGCTACCACATCATTACACAGGGCCCCTCCTCCATACTACCCCCATCATTACACAGGATCCCTCCACCATACTACCCCCATCATTACACAGGACCCCTCCACCATACTACCCCCATCATTACACAGGACCCCTCCACCATACTACCCCCATCATTACACAGGGCCCCTCCTCCATACTACCCCCATCATTACACAGGGCCCCTCCCCCATCATTACACAGGACCCCTCCCCCATACTACCCCTATTGTTACACAAGACCCCCTCCTCCATACTACCCCCTCATTACACAGGACCCCTCCACCATCATTACTCAAGACCCATCCCCCATACTGCCCCCATCATTACACAGGACCCCTCCCCCATATTGCCCTCTATCATTACACAGGACCCCTCCCCCGTACTACCCCCATCATTACTCAGGACTCCCCTCCCCCCTCATTACTCAGGACCCCCTCCCCATACTACCCACATCATTACACAGGACTCCCCTCCCCCATACTATCCCCATCATTACATAGGACCCCCCTCCTCCATCATTACACAGGACTCCCCTCCCCCAGTATTACACAGGACCCCTTCCCCATACTACCCCCATCATTACACAGCACTCCCCTCCCCCATACTACCCCCATCATTACACAGGACTCCCCTCCCCCATACTACCCCATCATTACATAGGATTCCCCTCCTCCATCATTACACAAGACCCCCTCCCCATACTACCCACATCATTACACAGGACTCCCCTCCCCCATACTACCCCGCTCATTACACATGACTCCCCTCCCCCATACCATAATGGGCACAGCGTGTGTACAGACCTGGGAACTCAGCACAGGGATGGTGGGAACCCCTCATAATGGGCACAGCGGGTGTACAGACTCGGGAACTCAGCACAGGGATGGTGGGAACCCCTCATAATGGGCACAGCGGGTTTACAGACCCGGGAACTCAGCACAGGGATGGTGGGGACCCCTCATAATGGGCACAGCGGGTGTACAGACCCGGGAACTCAGCACAGGGATGGTGGGAACCTCTCATAATGGGCACAGCGGGTGTACAGACCCGGGAACTCAGCACAGGGATGGTGGGAACCCCTCATAATGGGCACAGCGGGTGTACAGACCCGGAAACTCAGCACAGGGATGGTGGGAACCCCTCATAATGGGCACAGCGGGTGTACAGACCCGGGAACTCAGCACAGGGATGGTGGGAACCCCTCATAATGGGCACAGCGGGTGTACAGACCCGGGAACTCAGCACAGGGATGGTGGGAACCCCTCATAATGGGCACAGCGGGTGTACAGACCCGGGAACTCAGCACAGGGACGGTGGGAACCCCTCATAATGGGCACAGCTGGTGTACAGACCCGGGAACTCAGCACAGGGATGGTGGGAACCCCTCATAATGGGCACAACGGGTGTACAGACCCGGGAACTCAGCACAGGGATGGTGAGAACCCCTCATAATGGGCACAGCGGGTGTACGGACCCGAGAACTCAGCACAGGGATGGTGAGAACCCTTCATAATGGTCACAGCGGGTGTACAGACCCGGGAACTCAGCACAGGGATGGTCAGAACCCTTCATAATGGGCACAGAGGGTGTACAGACCCGAGAACTCAGCACAGGGATGGTCGGAACCCTTCATAATGGGCACAGCGGGTGTACAGACCCGAGAACTCAGCACAGGGATGGTGAGAACCCCTCATAATGGGCACAGCGGGTGTACAGACCCGGGAACTCAGCACAGGGATGGTCGGAACCCTTCATAATGGGCACAGAGGGTGTACAGACCCGAGAACTCAGCACAGGGATGGTCGGAACCCTTCATAATGGGCACAGCGGGTGTACAGACCCGAGAACTCAGCACAGGGATGGTGAGAACCCCTCATAATGGGCACAGCGTGTGTACAGACCCGGGAACTCAGCACAGGGATGGTGAGAACCCCTCATAATGGGCACAGCGGGTGTACAGACCCGAGAACTCAGCACAGGGATGGTGAGAACCCCTCATAATGGGCACAGCGGGTGTACAGACCCGGGAACTCAGCACAGGGATGGTGAGAACCCCTCATAATGGGCACAGCGGGTGTACAGACCCGAGAACTCAGCACAGGGATGGTGAGAACCCCTCGTAATGGGCACAGCGGGTGTACAGACCCGGGAACTCAGCACAGGGATGGTGAGAACCCCTCGTAATGGTCACAGCGGGTGTACAGACCCGGGAACTCAGCACAGGGATGGTGAGAACCCCTCGTAATGGTCACAGCGGGTGTACAGACCCGAGAACTCAGCACAGGGATGGTGGGAACCCCTCGTAATGGGCACAGCGGGTGTACAGACCCGAGAACTCAGCACAGGGATGGTGGGAACCCCTCATAATGGGCACAGCGGGTGTACAGACCCGGGAACTCAGCACAGGGACGGTGAGAACCCCTCATAATGGGCACAGCGGGTGTACAGACCCAAGAACTCAGCACAGGGATAGTGAGAACCCCTCATAATGGGCACAGCGGGTGTACAGACCCGGGAACTCAGCACAGGAATGGTGAGAACCCCTCATAATGGGCACAGCGGATGTACAGACCCGAGAACTCAGCACAGGGATGGTGAGAACCCCTCGTAATGGTCACAGCGGGTGTACAGACCCGAGAACTCAGCACAGGGATGGTGGGAACCCCTCGTAATGGGCACAGCGGGTGTACAGACCCGAGAACTCAGCACAGGGATGGTGGGAACCCCTCATAATGGGCACAGCGGGTGTACAGACCCGGGAACTCAGCACAGGGACGGTGAGAACCCCTCGTAATGGGCACAGCGGGTGTACAGACCCGAGAACTCAGCACAGGGATGGTGGGAACCCCTCATAATGGGCACAGCGGGTGTACAGACCCGGGAACTCAGCACAGGGATGGTGAAAACCCCTCATAATGGGCACAGCGGATGTACAGACCCGAGAACTCAGCACAGGGATGGTGAGAACCCCTCATAATGGGCACAGCGGGGGTACAGACCCGGGAACTCGGCACAGGGATGGTGGGAACCCCTCATAATGGGCACAGCGGGTGTACAGACCCGGGAACTCAGCACAGGGATGGTGGGAACCCCTCATAATGGGCACAGCGGGTGTACAGACCCAAGAACTCAGCACAGGGATGGTGGGAACCCCTCATAATGGGCACAGCGGGTATACAGACCCGGGAACTCGGCACAGGGATGGTGGGAACCCCTCATAATGGGCACAGTGGGTGTACAGACCCGGGAACTCAGCACAGGGATGGTGAGAACCCCCCATAATGGGCACAGCGGGGGTACAGATTGAGTTGCACAGGAGAATGGCTGAATCTCCAAGCACAATAAAGGTATTAGTAGTAGTTTTAGTTCATCAACAATCAATGGATTTGGTTTCTTCCCTTTAGTGGGTCTCCAGTGAAGAGATAATATCGGACTTTGCTCTCATTTATGGAATAAGCCCCCCCCCCCCCCCCCCCCGAATCTCCTTTCTGATTCCTGTAGCTGGTGTGACATGAAAGCCTCCTTGTATTTATTTATGGGACTTGTACTGTTTGCATTGGATTTCTGTCCCTTTGTATCCTCTTTGTTCTTGTCGGTGAGGACACGCGAGGATCATCGCAGCACCTGCTCTTCCCACCATTGTCCTGAATGGAGGATAATTGTTGGAGAAGAGTCGCCCCCCGCCCCCCCCATTATTTGTGTGATTCCGTGAAAAGCGACACCCTCACCTGATACACTCCGAGTCCTTTCAGATGGAAATCACTTTAATCGGCCCGTATTTGGAAACCAACCCAAAACAAACCAACCAAGGAGGGGGATTATTTTATCTCCGGCTATAAACCAGAGAAGGCATACCGGAGAGTCCGACCCTAGAATGAGAAGATACCGTCACTGGACGTCACATCATCTCCTTCCCTTTGATTGGGGAAATATTATAGTGATGAATTATATTCTGACTCCTATAATTCCACCCCCTCCGCTGGCCCGGCATCCTGAGCTGTTTTATTTCGGCTTTTTTTTTTTTTTATATATTTTATCGTCTTACATCTGCGGCCGCCTCCCAGTAGAATGGAAAGAGCTTTAGAAAAAGAAAAACGAATGCAGCCACCACATTTAAAGTGTTTTTAAAAGCTAAAGGTTTTTTTTTTTATTTCCTCATGCATTTTCTGCATTAAGCTAAAAAAAAAAAAAAAAAATAAAAAAAAAATTCACAAGTAAGAACACCCCTCACATTTTTGTAAATATTTTCTTCTACCTTTTCATGTGACAACACAATAGGGATAAAACTTTTTTGCAAAAGGGAGTTTAACAAGACACGTGGCCACTCATTAAAATGAGAAGAAAAGAGGTTTAACCTTAAACTACGTAGAGGGTTCTTTACTGTAAGAGCGGCAAGGATGTGGAATTCCCTTCCACAGGCGGTGGTCTCAGCGGAGGGGCATCGATCATTTCAAGAAACTATTAGATAAGCACCTGAATGACCACAACATACAGGGATATACAATGTAATACTGACATATAATCACACACATAGGTTGGACTTGATGGACTTGTGTCTTTTTTCAACCTCACCTACTATGTAACTATGTAACCTGAAGACGTGACCTCAACTTCTTTGGTGGACCATGGCGAGGCCTGTTCTGAGGGGAACCTGTCCTGTTATACCGCTGTATGGTCTTGGCCACCGTGCTGCAGATCAGTTTCAGGGTCTTGGCAATCTTCTTATAACCTAGGTCAGTGATGGCGAACCTTGGCACCCCAGACGTTTTGGAACTACATTTCCCATGATGCTCTGGCACTCTGCACTGTAGTGGAGCATCATGGGAAATGTAGTTCCAAAACATCTGGGGTGCCAAGGTTCGCCATCACTGGCCTAGGCCATCTTTATGTAGAGCGACAATAAAAAAAATGTCAGATCCCCAGAGAGTTCTTTGCCATGAGGTGCCATGTTGTACTTCCAGTGACCAGTATGAGAGAGTGAGAGCGATAACATAAAATTTAACACACCTGCTCCCCATTCACACCTGAGACCTTATAACACTAACGAGTCACATGACGCCGGGGAGGGAAAATGGCTAATTGGGCAAAATTTGGAGATTTTCACTTATGGGTGTACTGACTTTTGACCAGTGCTCTGGCTGGCAAGTTTCGTCCCATGTGTAGCTCAATCACAATTAGAAAGCCTGAAACTCTGTGACCTCTTTATTCCAAAATCTTTATACAGTGTAAAAATGCTAATACGTTTCGACCAACACAACCTTCTTCATAGCATATGCTATGTTATAGTTATGCTATGAGGAAGTAGATAAAGAAAAAATATAATGCGCTTAGTGTATATTTGAATAAATAAGCCCTAATGCCTCACAGAAAACGTCTATTCAGACGAAACGTACGTCGGCAGGGCAGGAAAAAAAGCGGTGACGTCATCACGCTCGTGAAGGGTTTTAGGACGGTTTTTATTTACAATGCCTGTGATTAATTGTTGTAAATAGTTTGTTAATAAATTGCCCATTTCTGGACATCGTGCAATGAATTCTCCTTTTCTCGTATGATCAATGGTTGAATTGGCTTCTGTGGCTATCCTGTGGTTTTTCTCTTTGACTTGTTTTCACCAACAGCTCACCCCACAAGGAGGCTGGGAAGACGATCTGCACCTAATGTGAGAGGTAATTAAGCTCACAGATGCGATTATAGACCTTGGCAGGTCTTTTGGATCTGGTAAGAAGACATTTTTGCCTGACCCGTCTAAGCACTGGGTGTTGGCACTGAATTTAAGGACTTTGCACAATATCACGATATGGACTTTGGTGTTTCATATATTTAATTTATTTTATTTGATGATATATGTTTGATTCACATTTATATCCCTTCAGACAGCGCAACACGTTTTTTTAATACATTCTATGAGGAAGGACGAAACGCGTTCGCATTTTTACACTGTGTATGTCACTTCAGAGTCAGGAAACAGTCCAGTAATTTTTTTTTTTGTTTGTTTTATTGAGGGGATATAACTTGGATAGGGATTGGGAGAATTATGGTATGCCCACTTGACTTCAAACAACTTCAGGGACTACTTTTCCTTGTATAGAGTCTATATACACTCAGGCAAAATTTTCCGCCCCCCCCCCAAAAAAAAAAAAAAAAACACCAGTCGCCACTGGCTTTGAATGCTCATTGTAAGAAGCTCGCAGTGTGCAGAGAAATCAGAGTAAGCAATTTTAGTATAAGCGTGCAAGACTGAAGGGGTGGCTGGAGTTCAGCTTTAAGAGATGCCGATGTTCTCGTCATCTGAACAGTTGTGGAAACGTTTATCCACTAATCAGATTTGTATACCGCGGTCTTCTCTTACATGAAATAACTCGCATTTAATTTTTACTGCTCCATTAAAGCTGATAAACAAATGCTGCGACTCTGCTGCGGTCCCTATCACACCGGCAGCTGCCTGAGCCGTCTGTGCCAATATATCATTATAGAAGTAATTACGTTGGGAAACGGCAAAACACAAACACACACTTCGGCAAACTTTTCAGGAATGTCCACAATTTCCTTAGCAACTAATAAACACTTCATCTATCGAGCTGTTTTTTTTTTTTTTGTTTTTTTTTTATTAGCGCTTGGAAAAGTACTTATGGTAATGATTGGATTATCAGATGTAAATGTTTTAAATATATTTTATGACATTTTGCTTTTTCAGAGATTATTACTGGGGGAATTATTATTATAAACAGCGGAGAGCTGGCTGGACCCGTAGAAGTTCGGTTGTAGGAGTATTTTAATTAATAATTTTAGGAGCATAAGAACATTTAACTAAATTATAACTTTTTAAGAAAAGATAACTTGAATGTCGTAAAAACCAAGCTTGCCAGTTGATTATAGAAAATAGCCAAGCTTGCCAGCTGACTATGCAACAAAGCTAAGCTTGCCAGTTGACTATGGAGCAGAGCCAAGCTTGCCAGTCTAGTGTGAAACAAAGTTAAGCTTGACAGTTGACTTTGAAACAAAGCTAAGCTTGACAGTTGACTATGGAGCAGAGTCAAGTTTGCCAGTTGAATATGGAGCAGAGCTAAGCTTGCCAGTTGACTATTGAGCAGAGTTAAGCTTCTCAGTTGACTATTGAACAGAGCTAAGCTTGCCAGTTGACTATGGAACAAAGCTAAGCTTGCTAGTTGACTATGGAGCAGAGCCAAGCTTGCCAGTCGACTATGAAACAAGGTTAAGCTTGACAGTTGACTTTGAAACAAAGCTAAGCTTGACAGTTGACTATGGAGCAGAGCCAAGTTTGCCAGTCGACTATGAAGCAGAGCCAAGTGTGCCAGTGGACTATGGAGCAGAGCCAAGCTTGCCAGTTAACTATGGAACAGAGCCAATCTTGCCAGTGGACTATGGAGCAGAGCCAAGCTTTCCAGTTGACTATGAAACAAAGCTAAGCTTGACAGTTAACTATGGAGCAGAGTCAAGCTTGCTAGTTGACTGTGGAGCATAGCCAAGCTTGCCAGTCGACTGTGGAGCAGAGCCAAGCTTGCCAGTGGACTATGGAGCAGAGCCAAGCTTGCCAGTCGACTATGGAGCAGAGCCAATCTTGCCAGTGAACTATGGAGCAGAGACAAGCTTGCCAGTTGACTATTGAGCAGAGCCAAGCTTCTCAGTTGACTTTAGAGCAGAGCTAAGCTTGCCAGTTGACTATGGAGCAGAGCCAAGCTTGTCAGTTGACTATGGAGCAGAGCCAAGCTTCTCAGTTGACTTTTGAGCAGAGCTAAGCTTGCCAGTTGACTATGGAGCAGAGTCAAGCTTGCCAGTTGACTATGGAGCAGAGCCAGGTTTTCCATTTGACTATGGAGCAGAGCCAAGTTTGCCAAATGACTATGGAGCAGAGACAAGCTTGCCAGTTGACTATTGAGCAGAGCCAAGCTTCTCAGTTGACTTTAGAGCAGAGCTAAGCTTGCCAGTTGACTATGGAGCAGAGTCAAGCTTGCCAGTTGACTATGGAGCAGAGCCAGGTTTTCCATTTGACTATGGAGCAGAGCCAAGTTTACCAAATGACTATGGAGCAGATTCAAGTTTGCCAGTTGACTATGGAGCAGAGCCAACTTTGCCAGTTGACTATGGAGCAGAGCCAAGCTTGCCAGTTGACTATGGAGCAGAGCCAAGATTGCCAGTTGACTATGGAACATAGCCAAGATTGCCAGTTGACTATGGAGCAGAGCTGAACTTGCCAGTTGACCGTGGAGGAGAGTTGAGCTTGTTAGTTGACTATGGAACAAATCTAAGCTTGCCCGTTGTCTATGGAGCAGAGCCAAGCATGCCAGTTGACTATAGAGCACAATCAAGTTTGCCAGTTGACTATGGAGCAGAGTCAAATTTGCCAGTTGACTATGGAGCAGAGCCAAGCTTGCCAGTTGATTACTGACCACCAATGTAAGAGCCATTTCTCTCACCGACCTCAGATGGATTGCTCGCTGATACATGAAATTGATTTTTATTATTTTAGCTTTGGGGAGATGGCTAAATGTAAAAAAAAAATGGTGTTCTGTTTGGCTGTCAAATTTGTGAAAGTTCCTCACTTATGTAACCCTTAAAAATCAACATTTTTCATCCGGTTCAGAGGACCTACAAATATTATTGTCAGGAGATGTATATTTTTCCCAAGAGAGCAAGAATGAGCACTTCAGAATGTCAGCCCGTTACCCCGTCTGTGATACACGGTAGCGTGGTGTCCCGTGTTCTCATTGAAACATCTGCCTGTCTTCCCGTGAAGATGATCTACAGGTGTGGTGGCCTTCCCCCGTACAGAACAGGACATTAGGTGGTAATAAGTGACTCTGGACCGTCTATATGTCCTGAGAAGAAAGAGAAATCCAAGGAGAAAGCGGGGACACAAAGCTGAGACCAATTCAAAGTCCAACTAAAGGCCAAGTTTTTTTATTTATTTTTTCATTTTGGATCGAGTAATGAAGAGTTATTTATTTATGTTTTTGCCACCCGTGTCCTATTGCGGAGATTTCCCTTCACTTCCTGTCCCATAGCCAAACAGGAAGTGAGAGGAAATCCCTGTAAGATTCCCCCTCGATTACTCTTCTGAGGACAACCCGAAATTTGCGATTTTCTTCTACTTTCACTTTTTGGGATAATGGTAAACAGGACAAATAGAGAGGACAAATATCCCTAACGGGGGGGGGGGGGGAATCTCCTTTACCCTTAAAAAGCAAAAAAAAAAAAAAATTGACAATTTGGTTAAAAAAAAAAAAAAAATCATGTCTTTAAGCCCAAGAACTGGAAGTGACGTCGGAGATCGCTACAGTCCTCCAAGGGCATAGAGCCGAGTGGGGGCCATCTTGATCTCACTCGACTTCCGGCCTAGCATGGGATCCGGGCTTACCGATTTTTTTTTTTTTTAATTTCTTTTTTAAAAATCATACTTTTTTTTAGGGTCAGTTCACAGCTGAATCATAAAACCTGTAAGAAAGCAAAGAAATAAAAAAAAAACACATTTTATGTTTAGGGCCAGTTGACACCTAAATAGTAAAATCTGTAAGCACAAGCAGATTTCCCAGAATATTTGTTAATATTTTTCAAAAACCCTTTATTTTTTTATTTTTTATTTTTTTGGGCACAGTTCACACCCGAATCATAAAATCTGTAAACGCAAGCAGCGCCCAGACATTTTTGGAAAATAATTTTTTTTTATGGTCCATTCACACCTCAATTGTACCCTGTAAGTGCAAGCAGCGTCAGAAAAAATGTAAAAAATTGTTTCAAAAATCAAATTTTTTTTAGGGACAATTCACACATGAAACATAAAATCTGTTTTATAAAATCGTAGCGTCCTACCTTTTTTTTTTTTTTTTTTTTAATCACATTTTTTTTTTTTTTTTAGGGTCAGTTCACACTGGAATCATAAAATCTGTAAACACAAGCAATGTCCCAAAAATTTTTTGAAAATTTTAAACATTTTTTTTTGTAGGACCAGCTCCCAAACAAATAAAAAATAATAATAATTTCTTTCTTTTTTAGGGTCAGTTTACGCCTGAATCATAAAACTTGTAATTTGTAAGCAGCATCCCAGCATTTTATATAAAAAAATTTAAAATCACATTTTTTTTTTAGGGTCAGTTCACACCTGAATCGTAAAACCTGTAAGCGCATGCAGCACCCCAAAAATATAAAAAAGAAAGAAAGAAAGAAAGAAAACATAGATAAACAAAACTAATAAAAAATAAATAAATAAAGAATATTAATAAACAGAATAAATGGAAAATTTTATAAAAAAAAAAAAATCTTTAACCCCAACTGTTAACTCAAATATTAACCCCTAAAACCTAATCCTAACGCTAATATTAAATCCTAACAATAACATTAACCCCTAATCCTAAAATATTATATTAATTTATAACCCCTAACAAAATAAATAAAGAATAAGTAAATGAATAAAAATAAAAATAAAAAAAAATATTCTAAACCCCAACACTTTACCGTAATATTATTTCCAAACCCTAATATTAAATCCTAACAATAACAGTAACCCCTAATCCTGAACCCTAACTCTAATATTAAACCCTAACCCCTAACCTTAACCTAATAAAATAAAGAAAGAACAAGAAAATAAATAAATAAACAAAATAAATTAAAAATTGGATAAAAATAAATAAGCAAAAAACCCTAAACCCCAACTGTTAACCCTAATAATAACCCATAACCCTAAACCTTAATCCGAACCCTAATATTAAATCCTAACCATAACATTAGCCACTAACAAAATAAATAAATAAACAATAAGTAAATAAATAAACAAAATAAATAAATAAATAAAAAACCTAAACCACAACCTTTTACCTTAATATTAACCCCTAATGCTAAACTCTAATCCTAACCCTAATTTAAATCATAACAATAATATTAACCCCCGGATCCTAAACCCTAACCCTAATAATAGACTCTAACCCCTAACCTTAACCACAACAAAATAAATAAATAATAAGTAAATAAATTAAATAAAACAAATTAAACATTAGATACAAATAAATAAAAAAAAAAACTCTAAACCCCAAGCATTAATGCTAATATTAACCCTTAACCCTAAACCCTAATATTAAATCCTAACAATAACACTAACCCCTAATCCTAAACCATAACCCTAATATTAAACCGTAACCCCTAACCTTATCCCTTAACCTAAGAAAATACATAAATAAATAAACAATAAGTAAATAAAAAAAAAAAGAGATAAAAATAAATACATTTAAAAACAAAATCCCAACCGTTATCACTAATATTAACCCTAAACCCTATTACTAACTCTAATAATAATAATAATAATTATTATTATTATTATTATTATTATTATTATTCAGGTTTTATATAGTGCCAACAGGTTGCGCAGCTCTTTACAACATGAGGGCAGATAATAATATTTCCTAACATTTACAGTAACCCCTAATCCTAAACCCTAACCCCTACATAAATAAATAAAGAATAAGTAAATAAATAAACACAAATACATTTATTAAAAATTAGATTAAAATAAATAAAAAAACGAAAACCCCAACCGTTAACGCTAATATTAACCCTTAACCCTCAGCCCTAATCCTAACCCTAATATTAAATCCTAAACAATAACATTAACCCCGAATCCGAAACCCTAAACCTAATATTAAACCGTAACCCCTAACCTTAACACTTCACCTAACAAAATAAATAAATAAACAACATAAATAAATAAATAAATAAACCCTTTACCTTAATATTAACCCCTAACTCTAAACCCTAATTTAAATCCTAACAATAATATTGGCCTTGAATCTTAAACCCTAATATTAAACTGTAACCACTAACCTTAACCCTTAACCTAACAAAATACATAAATAAATAAAAAAAAAAATAAGTAAATAAAAAAAATATTTAAAAATTAGATAAATTTAAAAAACAAAAAAACAAAATCCCAACAGTTAATGCTAATATTAACCCTTAACCCTAAACCCTAATCCTAACCCTAATAATAAATCCCAACAATAACATTAACCCCTAATCCTAAAGCCTAACCCTAATATTAAACAATAACCCCTACATACATAAATAAAGAATTACAAATAAATAAATAAAAAATGTGATCAAAATAAATAAATAATAATAAAAAAAAAAACGGCAACCATAAACAACTAATATTAACCCTTAATACTAAACCCTAATCCTAAACCTAATATTAAATCCTAAGAATGACATTAACCCCTAATCCTAAACCCTAATATTAAACAGTAACCCCTAACCTTAACCCTTAACCTAACAAAATACATAAATAAATAAAAAATAAGTAAATACATTTTTTTTTATTAAATCCCAACTGTTAACGCTAATATTAACCATAAACCCTAATCCTAACCCTAATAATAAATCCTAAAAATAACATTAACCCCTAATCCTAAAGCCTAACCCTAATATTAAACACTAACCCCTACATAAATAAATAAAGAATAAGTAAATAAATAAATACAAATAAAAAAATAAAAAATTAGATCAAAATAAATAAATAATAATAAAGAAAAATGCCAACCATAAACAACTAATATTAACCCTTAATATTGGGTTAATATTAAATCCCCACAATAACATTAACCCAAAATCTTAAACCCTAATATTAAACTGTAACCACTAACCTTAACCCTTAACTTAACAAAATACATAAATAAATAAAGAATAAGTAAATAAAAAAAATTATTAAAAATTAGATTAAAAAAAAATGAAATCCCAACTGTTAACGCTAATATTAACCCTAAACCCTAATCCTAACCCTAATAATAAATCCTTACAATAACATTAACTCCTAATCCTAAAGCCTAACCCTAACATTAAATACCCCTACATAAATAAATAAAAAATAGGTAAATAAATAAATGCAAATTAATAAATAAATAAAAAAATTTGATCAAAATAAATAAATAATAATAAAAAAAATGCCAACCATTAACAACTGATATTAACCCTTAATGCCAAACCCTAATCCTAACCCTAATAATAAATCTTACCAATAACAACTCCTAATCCTAAACCCTAACTCCTACATAAATAAAGAATAAGTAAATAAATAAAATAAATACATAAAAAATTAGATAAAAATAATTATTTTTTTACCTCCAGCCGTTAACGCTAATATTAACCCTTAACCCTCAGCCCTAATCATAACCCTAATATTAAATCTTAACAATAACATTAAACCCGAAACCCTAAACCTAATATTAAACCCATAACCTTAACACTTCACCTACCAAAATAAATAAATAAAGAATAAGTAAACAAACAAATTATATTAAATAAATTGCATAAACCCCTTTAAATTAATAAATAATAAATAAAAGTGGATAAAAAGCTGAAAAACAAAGCAACAAATGATGAAACAAATGATATTATTTTCTCTATTGGCTAATTAAAAAAAAAACCTCCAAAGCTCAAAATTGCTTTGAAAACGCTGTACACAAACGCCCGAAAAAAGTGCTCAAAAATGCGATGGCCGGGAGCACGGTGCACGTGACACGCGTTGCGTCGCGGCCATGCCGCAGTGTGGACAGACCCCGATTATTTCTCAGCTCCATCCTAAAAAAAATCAAAAAAAAAATCTGGGAAGCATCTGGCAGCCGCCCAATTTTGTACTGCGCTCTGTCAGCGTCCCCGGGGGGTGCAACATGTAAAGGAGTTCAGATCATTCCGGGTGCTAAAAAAGGGAAAGAAAAAAAAAAAAAAAAGAAGGAAAAAGGGAAGAAAGGGGGCGGAGCGGATTGGGGATCACATGACCAGCTTGGCTTTCATCCAAGGCAGACTCATTCCTACAAAACTCGGCTCCAGCTGAATGAGATCTCATAGAGAGAGCCGAGCCCCCACCAGTGAGGAACCAGTACAGATCTGACATACTGGGAGCCGCTCTCTCCGCACTCAGCCAACATGAATCTGCGTCTTTGGATCCTGGCACTCGCCCTGCTGCTTCTAACCTTCACTTCAGCCTTTGGAGGTGAGTCCCCCTCCCCGTCCTTCAGCACAAGGCGTATTACAAAATGCAATTATATCTTCTTTTTTATTATTATTGCCTTTTATTATTTTCATTCATTCTGCACGTCTCTTCGGAGCTGTCCAGACTCTCGGCTGCAGAGCTGACTATCTAATGACAGCTTGTTATATACTTGTAGCGGTTGCTGGAAAGCATTGGGTGCCAGTGGATATTTTGTTGCATTGTTTTGCACGAGTCATTTTGTTACATTGTTTTTTTTCTCGTGTCATTTTGTTACATTGCTTTGCAAGTGTCATTTTGCTACATTGTTTTTTCACATGGCATTTTGTTACATTGTTTTGCACGTGTCATTTTGTTGCATTGTTTTTTTCACGTGTCATTTTGTTACATTGTTTGGCACTTTGGCGTGAATGAGAGTTCTCGGTGTGTGTTGAGATTAGAGTGTGTGGATTTGCAGGGGGTTAGTATAGGCGGGGCGCTCACCGTGTCTGAATTAAAGGGTCCGTCCACCCACAAGTGATATTTTAGCTATAGGTGGGACTTGCTGGATTGGGTCCATGGGGGGATCAGTCCCCGGTTCAGGGGGGTCAGGGGGGTCAGCTAGTGTGTCTGGGGGGTCAGGGGGATCAGCCCTAGGTTCAGGGGGGGTCAGCCAGTAGGTCAGCCCCAATTCGGGGGGTCAGGGGGATCAGCCCCCGGTTCAGGGGGGGTTAGCCAGTGGGTCGGGGGGTCAGCCCCGATTCGGGGGGTCAGGGGATCAGCCCCCGGTTCAGGGGGGGTCAGCCAGTGGGTCAGGGGTTCGGGGGGATCAGCCCCCGGTTCAGGGGGGTCAGCCCCTGGCTTTTTGTTTGTCTCGGATACTTGGTGAGATTCCCCTGATATAATCCCCGGCTGAGAAGAGTAGATGTGTGTTGGGGGAGCACCGGACCCCCTTCTATGGGCAAGGGTGGATATTCAACTATCATTCTGTGTTGAGTCCTCGGAAATGTTGGATACTATTGGATGAATGTCTGTGGCTGACACGCTCTGGTCCTTTTAATACAAGTCCGGTACAGATTTATTTTCTACATACAAGCCCTGAGGAAGGGGGATTAGATAAAGCCCGAAACGCGTTGGGTTTGCCTTTCTATTGTATCTAATAAAAATGCCCTAAGTAGATTGAACCGATTGGCTGTGGTGCTCATATTCCTCCAAAACCGTCCTAATAATTCCCAACTATTCCTGTTTATCTGGGGTGGGTGTTCCTCTCCACCTGTGCGCGTGTCTCCCGTTACTTCATTTTGTATAATATTAAATCACTTTTAAAAATTGTAGGAGGGATGGTGGGAACCCCTCATTATAGGCACAGTGCAGCTTAATGTCCTAACCCCCCGAGAGATACAACAACTCTCTGGGTTGTAACTCTGGTATCCATATTATATTTAATATATTTAAATAATACATGAGTTTAAATTACTAGAAATATATATACATACATATATATATATTTCTAGTAATTTAAATTAATTAAATTAATGTATGTATGTGAATATATATATATATATATATATATATATATATATATATATATATATATATATATACACATTGAATAAAAAAAATATTAATTTTATATATACATATATATATATTTATATATATACATCGAATAGAAAAATATTAATTTATATATATATATATATATATATATTTATATATTTTAAAAAATAACAAATGAGGGGAAAAAAAAAAAATATATATATATATATATATATATATATATATATATATATATATATGTATATATATATATATATATGTATATATATATATATATATATATATATATATATATATATATATATATATGTATATATATATATAATGTAATATATGAATTATGGGTGGACTGACTCTTGGGGCTGATTTACTTAAACTACAGAGTGCAAAATCTGGTGGTGCAGCTATGCACGGACGCCGGTTGGTTTCTATGCAGAGCTGCACCAGGTTTTTCACTCTCCAGTTTTAGTAAATCGGCGCCACTATGTTTATGATACTAGTGTAGACTTTGTTGGCGAAACGGATTTGAATAATCATCTGTATTATCCTGAGCTCCTAAACCTTTGAGGTTTGCTGCTATGAGTTGGAGATTCACATCGATGACAACACTTATTTTCCACTGCTGGTTACTCGCCTGCATAAAAGTGACCTCTGCATTGTATCAGTCATGGCAATTTTGCTTCGCACTTAACAAGCCCACATTAAGACTCGGTAATTATTTGGTTATTGGTTTCCATTCATGGTGGAAGGGTAATCCTGCATCGTGTTCCGTAGAGGGGTCTATGCTCGCTTTTAGCGCTGCAGCCGCACGCTCCATCCATTATTCATGCTTCCATATACCTGATAATTAAACCATCTGAGCTACACAATAAACTCGGCCTATTCCTGCGACGTTTTTCACGGTAACATATGCAGAGAGAACAATGGGAGACATCCGTAATGCATTGACAGCCCTAAAATAACTTTATGCGCAATGAACGGTGGAGGGGACGGAGCGCGGGCCGGGGGGGGGGGGGCGTCTGCAGCCGAGATATTACTACAATTGGAACAAAAGCTTGGCAGGGAGGAGAAGTCATTTCTTATACACGCTCGCCTTTTGCATGAATTTCGCCATCGCTGGGAAGTGTAATGGGCTCGGCGCACAGTCCCAGCGAAGGGTCAGATATGAAAGGAATGCACTTTTCTTTCTATGGCGTTGGTTGTGTGCCCAGCCATGCGATGCGATTCTACATCATAGAGGCCATTTACAATGCCCTGTGTGAAATGTTCTGCTACGATATTAACTCTTTATTGAGTCATTTATTGGTTCCCAGGCTTCTCGTTGAGTTGTCTGCTAAGGTGATTGTAGCCGAATCGGGGCATTGCCAACACTATAGTACTGCCTGAGATACTTTTATTTCATATTTTATTTTCAAGACAGGTTTTTTGGGGGGGATACCCCAAAAATACCCTTCCCCCTTCCTTCTTCTAAGGTTGAGCAATACTTAGACCTTGGAAGACGGGTTATAGCCCAGAATTTTGTCCTGAATACCCAACCGTAATGCTCTATTCACATTGGGCCGCAGCAGCTGGTGTACGGGGGCGGGGGATGCGGTGGGATCACAGCAGTGCCGATGAGCCGATTGCAGTGCATCACACTGTTCACATTTTTTTTTTTGTAAACAAACTTTTTTGAAATAACAAAAGAATCAATCATACTCTACCGCAAATTACTTGGGAGACTGGCAACCAGGCCTCTGGCCCAGATGCCTTTGAATTGCAGCAGTAAGCCTCCCGATATGGTAAAGCCAGCTACTTGGTAACATCCATTGTAGCAAATCTTTATTGGCCCTACGGCAAGATACAGCAGTAACAGACTAACGCGTTTCGGCAGAAGCCTTACTCATAGCATGTTATGAGTAAGGCTTTGGGGGTGAAGCGCGCTAGGCTGCTGTATCCTGCCATGTGGCCAATAAAGAATTCTTGCAATGGATGTTAGCAAGGAGCTGTATTGGAACTTTATTAAAATGTCACAGGGGTTGTAAAGTCTCAAGGATCTTCAACTTATTGCATTCTATGCATTAAGGTGAAAAACCTTCTGTGCTGCAGCTGCCCCCCAGACTGCCCCTTTTTCTTACCTGATCCAGAGATGTGCATGAGAGAGCCGCTGTCTCTCTCCTCACTGGACAGATTGATAGCAGTTGGGGCCATTGGCTCCTGCTGCTGTCAATCAAACCTTGTGGCACGGTAGCCGGGGGGCGGGGCTGAGTCCCGCTGTCTGTCAATGGATGCAGCAGTGGGACTCGGGAGCGAGCCTGCAACGGGTGCCCCCCATGGAAAGCGGCTTACTGCGGGGGCACCCAATGAAGGAGAGGAGCACCGGTGGGGCACCCCAGAAGAAGATCGGAGCCATTGGCTCCTGCTGCTGTCAATCAAACCTTGTGGTGCGGTAGCCTGGGGGGGCGGGGCTGAGTCCCGCTGTCTGTCAATGGATGCAGCAGTGGGACTCGGGAGCGAGCCTGTAACGGGTGCCCCCCATGGAAATCAGCTTTCTGCGGGGGCACCCAAAGAAAGAGAGGAGCCAGGAGCACTGGTGGGGCACCCCAGAAGAAGTTCGGAGCCAAAACCCTTACACATAGCAGGTAATAAGGTTAATAATAAGGTTTCAGATTTTAGTTCTTTGCAAAAGAGCTTGGCAGGATCAACGGGTATTTTTTAAAAATGTCCTTGTCCTGAAAACAATTGCAACCACCATATCTAAACACAGGTAAATGGGGATTATAATGGGTCCCTGGGTTGGATATCCTTTTAAAAACTTCTTTGATCTTGATGACTCCCCTTGGGCTCCCAGCCTTGCCTATTAACTGTTGGCCAGTGCTTGTGGCATTATTCCTCTTCTGATTTTTCAAGTAAAATTATGGAAGAGTCAAATGGCAAGGAGGGATAGTCCAGTTGTAGCCATCTAGAATTGCAAGAAGCCGGCAAATTGCTCCACTATTTAAAACCCCAGAACAGGAACATCGGTATTGGCCCTACAGATCCTTTCATTGTTCTATTATAGGGCGTTACGGTTGTTCGGGACGTGTTTCTAGGCTAGGCCCACACAAACATTGGCCATGTGGGGTTTGTATTCATGTCCATCACATACACAGAACAGTTATCGAAAATCAGTATGGAGCACATAGCGGATGGGAAAAAAACACCCCATTTGAGGTCCCCTCAGCTGTGATAAACTTTGGTGAGGATTCTTGGAAAGATCAGATAGAGAGGTTATGTCAATATGAGTTAATAACTCACAGGATCGGCATGTTTACTCCGAGCGGGTGGGATGTGGTCTGATTCTGAGTGCTCACCTGAGAATAGGACCGTTAGAAATACCTGTATTAGATAGGTAGCGGGACATGAACCACCTCTCGTTCATACCAAACTATGGGTCCAGATGAGCGCTTTGTGTGAATGATCCATAAGACCTCCCATATGAGATCCCCTCTACCTTGATAAACCTTGGTGAAGATTCTTGAGAAGATCAGATATGGAGATTATGTAAAGGACCCCTAGGATTACCTGTATTAGATAACAAGATAGGATCTACCTCTCATTCATACCAAACTAAGGGCCCAGATGAGCACTTAAAGTGAACATTCCCAAAGACCTCCCATATGAGGTCCCCTCTACTGTGATAAACTTTGGGAGATTCTTGTGAAGATCAGATCATGAGGTTATGTATAGGACCACTAGGATTACCTGTATTAAATAACAAGATAGGATCCACTTTTCATTCATACCAAACTAAAGGCCCAGATGGGCAATTGATGTGAATGATTTCTAAGACCTCCAATATGAGGTCTCCTCTACTGTAATAGACTTTGGTTAGGATTCTTGGGAAGATCAAATATGGAGGTTATGTATAGGACCACTAGGATTACTTGTATATGATAACAAGATAGGATCCACCTCATTGTTACCAAACTAAGGTCCCAGGTGAGCACTTGGTGCGAATGATCCCTAATGCCGCGTACACGCCTAGAGGCGATTCAGTTCGCATTGCGCGCTATATAAGTATTTCATTCATTCATTCATTCAACACACGAGCGGACTTTTCAACATCCAAAGTCTGACGGACTGATTCCGTCAGACTATTCGATCGTGTGTGGGCTGCAACGGACTTTTGATTCGCCAAAGTCTGACGGACCATGCTTCAAATTTTTCTGGCGGAACTCCGCCGGACCCGGTCCCTTCGAAAAATTTGCTTGTGTGTATGCTATTCCGACGGACTAAAACCGACGCTAGGGCAGCTATTGGCTACTGGCTATGAACTTCCTTATTCGAGTCCAGTCGTACGTCATCACGTTCGAATCCGTCGGAGTTTAGTGTGATTGTGTGTGGCCAAGTCCACTCAGTCAAAAAGTCCGTCAGAATTCTGTCGGAACTCCGGCAGAACTCCGGCAGAACTCCTTCGGAAGTCTGTCGGACATAAGTCCTCTCATGTGTACGGGGCTTAAGACCTCCCATATGAGGTCCCCTCTACTGTGATAAACTTTGTGAGATTCTTGTGAAGATCAGATCATGAGGTTATGTGTAGGACCACTAGGATTACCTGTATTAAATAACACGGTAGGATCCACTTTTCATTCATACCAAACGAAAGGCCCAGATGGGCAATTGATGTGAATGATTTCTAAGACCTTCCATATGAGGTCTCCTCTACTGTGATAAACTTTGGTGAGGATTCTTGGGAAGATCAGATATGGAGGTTATGTATATGACCACTAGGATTACCTGTATATGATAACAAGTTAGGATCCACCTCATTGTTACCAAACTAAGGTCCCAGGTGAGCACTTGGCGCAAATGATCCCTAAGACCTTCAATATGAGGTCCCCTCTACTGTGATAAACTTTGGTGAGGATTCTTGGAAAGAGCAGATATAAAGGTTATGTGTAGGACCACTAAGATCACATATATTAGACAACAAGATCAGATCCACCTCTCATTCATACCAAACTAAGGGCCAAGGTGGGGATATGTATTTGTGTGTTGCGATGTACAATGATGTAGGTGCGTTGAAGGACACTGTGGATGTATGTTAGGGTGCAATTAACTTTCACTCAGTGTGAACGATCCCCAAGATCTCCCAAATATTCTCCACTCTTCTCTGACGAGGGTTCTTGGAGAGATCAGATATGGAGGTTTTGTCAAAATGAGTTAATAACTCACAGGATCTACATATGTACTCTGAGTGCGTGGGATGTGTTTTGATCCTAAAGCTGGCCATAGATGGAGCGATTTTTTTTCTTTCCAGCAACCAGGAAAGAAAATCGCTTGATCCCCCCCCCCCACTTCAACACAATCGGTGTTTATGGGGGAATCCCCCCTGAGGAGCTATTGTGTTTTCCCGGTGGGGGGGCTAGCCAGCTGAGAGAACACACAGTGAAGTGATTATTGCTAGCCACTGGCAATAACCGCATGAAAAATACCACATGCTTGTTCTTCCCAAGTTGATCGATTGGATATAATCTGTCTGCCTATACATGGACCTAATCTCAGCTGGTTCAGCAGGGATTCGAACCTTCTGTGGCTGAAGTTCTCGCCCGACTATATGACTACTAGGAATACCTATATTAGATAAGATGGGATCCACCTCTTATTCATAGTAGACATACATATTGTATGTATCCATGTGTTGGAGGTGAGCTAATATATATCTGCATTGAAGCACACTGTGGATGTACGTTGGGGTGCAATTAACTTTCACTCGGTGTGAATGATCCCTTAGACCTCCCATAGAAGGTCCCCTCTATTATGATAAACTTTGGCAAGGATTCTTGGAAAGACCAGCTCACAGGATCTACATGAGTGTTGGGATGTACTCAACCAAGTATAGGACCACTACTAGTAAAACTTGTATTAGATAGCTAGATATAAACCACCCCTCATTCATACTAAACGAAGGGCCCGAATGAGCACATGTATCTGAGTGTTGGGGTGCGCCATGTTAGATGTGCGTTGCGCTTCAATTAACTTTCACTTGGAATTAACAATTCCTAAGACCTTCCATGGAGATACGACTTCAGCCAAATGTTGGTCCATCTAAGAACATCTCTTTTTGCACATCGTCCTGAGATATTCGAACAGCTGTACACAATGCTCAAGTGCGTTTCCTGGACACATCAATTCGAAAATGACCTGCCATTGTTCTGTGGGTGGTTTGCAAACTAAAGATCCTGATAGATAAGATTGTTACAGTTTTTGGAAAGATCTTTTAAACACAGCACTGTCTATAGATAACTTCACCATCTCCTGGAAGGCCTCCTACCTTGCCACTTGAAGCTGATAATCCCCAGCTCTGGGTGGCTATGTTCTGGTGAACACAACAATTCATTATACTAAGACCTGATCTGATGAAGCTCCCTGATAAGAGGGATTGAGCTGTCACTGCCGGGGAGGAGGTGAAAACTGATACCCGGTTAATAAACTGAGTCGACTTCATCCGTCTGTCATCTTCTGGCTGCAGGTTCAAAAGTTTTCTGCTTGGACGCAAACTTCGTCCCTCAATGGAAAATCACCAGCTACTAATACTATACTAATGACCGGTAGAGTTAGGCAAACATCGAGTTCTCTTCTTCTCTTGGTTTATATATTGGAGATTGGTTTTATGGAATCTCAATAACGCGATCTGTTCTCCTATCTCTTCCTGCTATAATCTACAATCACGATCTGCACATTTTTTTTTCCTCAAATCTGGCCCATTTCAGGTCTAATCTTTGTCCAAACAGTTTAGTAATCCTTGTTACCTGCATTACATTGATTTATTTTTATTAGCTGTTAAAGTGTATCTTTACCCTAATTTGGTGATGGAACGTGGAAGATTTGGAACTCCTGCCAGGTGTTTATTGCAGCCTTGTGTCTCCCGTTGAGGGGATTCACCCTCATTGTACTGATGACCATGGCCATCAGGATGGGGAATCCCAACATTTTACAGTTGTCACCAAAAAACAGGAACAGAAGGGAAATCCTCCAATGAGAACAACTGTCTAAAGACAGCGTTCCTCTCACTTCCGGTTGTGTCTTTGGGACAGAAAATGAGGAGAAATCTCAGCAAAGAGACAATAAAAATAAACCTTTGGCTTACCCATGTCCTCCTACTCTACCCAAAACAACTACAAATGAACCAACACCCAACTACACTCTAAACACAATGTAGAAGCCGCATATAACATTATCCCCATTATAAAGCTCCTGACTTTATATGCTATTGCTGTGTAACTTTTTGTTTTTGAAGAAAAGTTAATACAGCCCCTCAAATGTAAAACATGTTAGTCTAAAAAAGGATACAAATGAATAAAGTTAATGGCACCAACAACACCACCAGAAACAGAAACACCACCAGAAACAGAAACACCACCAGAAACAGAAACAACACCACCAGAAACAACAACACCACCACCAGAAACAACAACACCACCACCAGAAACAACAACACCACCACCAGAAACAACAACACCAGAAACAACAACACCAGAAACAACAACACCAGAAACAACGACAACACCATCACCAGAAACAACAACAACAACACCAGAAAAAATGAGAACAACATCACCAGAAACAGAAACACCACCAGAAACAACACCACCAAAAACAGAAACAACACCACCAGAAACAACAACACCACCACCAGAAACAACAACACCACCACCAGAAACAACAACACCACCACCAGAAACAGAAACAACACCACCAGAAACAGAAACAACACCACCAGAAACAACAACAACACCAGAAACAACAACACCACCACCAGAAACAACAACACCAGAAACAACGACAACACCATCACCAGAAACAACAACAATAACACCAGAAAAAATGACAACAACATCACCAGAAAGACCACCAGAAACAGAAACAACACCACCAGAAACAACAACAACACCACCAGAAACAACACCACCAAAAACAGAAACAACACCACCAGAAACAACAACACCACCACCAGAAACAACAACACCACCACCAGAAACAACAACACCAGAAACAACAACACCAGAAACAACGACAACACCATCACCAGAAACAACAACAACAACACCAGAAAAAATGACAACAACATCACCAGAAACAGAAACACCACCAGAAACAACACCACCAAAAACAGAAACAACACCACCAGAAACAACAACACCACCACCAGAAACAACAACACCACCACCAGAAACAACAACACCACCACCAGAAACAGAAACAACACCACCAGAAACAGAAACAACACCACCAGAAACAACAACAACACCAGAAACAACAACACCACCACCAGAAACAACAACACCAGAAACAACGACAACACCATCACCAGAAACAACAACAATAACACCAGAAAAAATGACAACAACATCACCAGAAAGACCACCAGAAACAGAAACAACACCACCAGAAACAACAACAACAACACCAGAAACAACAACACCATCACCAGAAACACCATCACCAGAAACAACACCACCAGAATCAACACCAGAAAAAACAACGACAACACCAGAAACAACAACAACGCCAGTAGGGTTGCCAGCTGTCCAGAATTGACCCGAACAGTCCAGGTTTTCGAATCGTGTGTCTGGGTTTCAGACCACCTGAAGTCCGGACACATTATTCAGAATGGACTGCAGTTGCCCAAGTAACCGAGTACCACAACCACCAGTTACATAGGTGTGCGCACAAGCCCCATCCCCATACAAGTGCAGGAGAGGAGCAAAGGCTCAGTCTACTTCTCCTCCTACCACCCTTACCCCTCTGTCTAGCCACCCGCACTCCAATCCCCAGTGTTCTGTGCCTCAGGAAAGGGATAGGTGAGCTAGAAATGTGAAGCTCAGCAGCCAGCAGATACATTGTGGATGAAACGTGTCGATGCCCGAGCCTCCATCCTTGGGTGAGTGAGTTCACCATCCAATGTCTGTGACTAAATTCCCCCCCCCCTTCTTTCTCCTGCCTCTGAGCGAGTGAGTGCACTATAGTAAGGGGGACTCAGATATAAGGGGTGCCCTGTGGACCCTCATGTAAGGGGGGCTTTGGAAACCCTGATTTAAGGGGGAATGCTGAGACTGGGAGCTTTAGTGAGCAGAAACACCCTTAGATCAGAATTCCCCTTTATACCAGAGTCCACAGCACTCGCCCCTTAAAAAAAAAAAAAAATTCTGTGCCCCGCTATAGTGTTTTCGGGTTTGGCTTAAAGAAGAGGTGGTAACCAGGGGTGGACTGACCATTTGGGCACTTGGGCACTATGCCACTAAGGGGCCCCATCAGGGTTGCCATCCTCAATAAAACCAGAGACAGTATGTAAAAATCTGTGTTTTTTTTTAAATCCCAAGATTAAAGCGGCCCCACCTCTCCAGTACCTTTTCAGTGTGTGTATGTGTATTCAGTGTGTTTATACTGTGTGTGTATATTGTGTGTCTGTGTGTGTTTACTGTATGTGTGTGTGTGTGTGTATACTGTGTGGCACCATAATCTATTGCCTGGGGGCCCCATAATCTTCTCCTATTGCCCTAGGGCCCCATGAGTTGTCAGTCCACCCCTGGTGGTAACCCTATAGTCACGGCTCACCAAAGCAATGTTGACTGGGACTAAGGAACCCTCATCCCTGGCCTGTGCAGTGCATCTGAAGAGGTGTCCCTTTCTCAGATGGATACATAGGAATTAGGGGGGTAGGGGGTGCTGAAACACTCTTCCTAGAGAATATGCTACTCCAAGCTCCCTTCAGTTCTGAATGTATATCTGAAGGCCAAGGCATTTGTGTTGAAGAGGAGGGATCAACACATTGGAACTCTGGGTTTCTTCTTCAGCTGCACTGTTGAGATTCCTTTTCTTTTTTATTGGATTAGGGGCCCGTTTACATTTTACGTTGGCCCTCTAAAGAGCAATCCGGTGGTAGATGGACACAATGCCTCCTTTCCACCTGTTTTAACCCCTAAAGACTGCACCAGCACCCTGCAACAATGTGCACCACACATGCTTGTGGGATGGTTGCGGCGTGGCCCCATTTACTCGAATGCGTTGCGTTTGACGGGCGTTACTGCCCAACAAACGGGACGATTGTTGCTGCGCCACGATGCGAAGCATGTGTATAACCCCATATGGCTGCCTTGTAAGGGGAGAGGTTGGGGGTGGGGGGGGGGGGTTAGTTAAAAAAAACTGGACAAGCTTTTGGGTTGTCCCCTTCTTCTTGACCCAGGCAGTACTCCATCACCTATAACCACATGACCTAGGCCTTACACACGTGACCAGCACTGAAGGGAACCTAGGGCAGCATTTTTCTCCAAAGGATTTCAGATTTTACTGGCCAAATTAGGAAGGTTTCCAGGGACAAAGCTCCATAAACTGGTGTTATCTCTGCAAATCAATTATCTCGTGCAAATCTGATGGTGTTTAGACAACAGGTAGACCTTAAGAAAGGCCTTGAGGCAAGTGTTAAGGAATTTCAGCACAGAAGGTTTACATTGCCAGGGAAAAGTCCTACCATATGTCCCATGTTACGGAGCGCCACTAATCTTCCACCCTCAAGGTTTGTTATTGCACGGGGTATAAACTGCATTGAGAATTGTGTGATCTACTTATCCCCTCCACTATAAACTAAGTACACAGCCAGCTAATTCACCTCCCAGCACGCCGCTCACTGTTTGCTGTTCATTAAATCCTGGCAGGAACGGTTGCTATAACTTCCTTTTGGGATGGCTGCCAAGCAGAGAATTATTGTTAAACATGTTGTATAAGTTTTACAGCAACAGGTGAAGAGCATTAGACCCAACACAGCATGGCCGGCCAACAAGACGGGGCTATTAATGCACAAATAGCCACGTATGGTGGGAAATAACCTGAATCAACCAATCATCATCATTCATTGTTGTGGCCCGATTTGGAACGTAAACTTTGCTTGATGGCATTACGGGAGGGGAGGAGGGGAGGAGGGGGGGGGAGGGAAGTCTTCAGCCTTCCAGAGTTAATAATATAATGTTCACCTGGACACCGCATTGCATTTACAATCCCGCAAGGCAACCAGCAAAACGTGGAGATTTACAAATGGGCGCAATGGAAACTTCAACGTTGTACAAGCGCGACGGAACAAAAGACATAATAGTTGCTATTTACCAAGATGGTGATTTTTTTTTTCCTAACACGGCTTTGAATATTAACTTAGCTATAGATGTGTATAAAGGTGACAATTACCCTTTAATGGGGCAACGGGGTGGATTTATTAAAGGCATTTATTAAGCTGTTCAATTTGAAAGTGAATTTTCTCTTAGCTTAGTGAATGTGAAGCAAATACCCAATCATATGCAAGAAAAAAAAAATAAAAAATTATATATATATATATATATATATATATATATGTATATATATATATATATATATATATTGTATATACTATATTACCAAAAGTATTGCCTGCCTTTACACACACATGAACTTTAATGGCATCCCAGTCTTAGTCCGTAGGGTTCAATATTGAGTTTGCCCTTAGCAGCTATAACAGCTTCACCTCTTCTGGGAAGGCCGTCCACAAGGTTTAGGAGGGTGTCTATGGGGAATGTTTGACCATTCTTCCAGAAGAGCATTTGTGAGGTCAGGCACTGATGTTTGATGAGAAGGCCTGGCTCGCAGTCTCCGCTCTAATTCATCCCAAAGGTGTTCTATCGGGTTGAGGTCAGGGCTCCCAAACTCCCTCATCCTTGTCTTTATGGACTGGTCCAAATAATTTGGTGGAGGAGGGATTATGGTTGCATTTCAGGGGTTGGGCTTGGCCCCCTTAGTTCCAGTGAAGGGAACTCTTAAGGCGTCGGCATAGCAAGACATTTTTGGACAATTTCATGCTCCCAACTTTGTGGGAACAGTTTGGGGACGGCCCCTTTCTGTTCCAACATGACTGCCCATTAGTGCACAAAGCAAGGTCCATAAAGACATGGGTGAGCGAGTTGGGGGTGGAGGAAGCCCTATCCTGGCTTTAGCACTGTCCCTGACTTTCTTCTCTGCCTTTTGTCCATTACCAGGAGCCCAGCTTGGCGTTTACATCCCACGAGGGTGCGTCATCACACAGGCTAGGCTCATGTGTCCTTACATGACTGGTGCTCATGAGGACTAAGCGGCCCTCACACTTTATAATGTGAGAACTGCTCAGTCCCTGACTTCCTCCTTGGTCTTCAATCCATATCCTTTGAGCCCAGCCTGGCATTTACACTTCCCCTTAGGGGGTGCTTCATCATGCAGGCTGAGCCCACATGTCATTACGTGGGTGGTGCTCATACGTCATGAGGACTTCTCAATCCTGGAAGAATGTTGCGCACCCTGCTTCTACCAAAAAAGTAGAGTCAGGGATGATATCACAGGATGGGCAGGAAGACCTAATGAAAAAGGCCTGCATAGGTGCTCAAAAAAAATTTGGGGGTGTGCTTTGGGGGATGAAGGGAGGCAGCTGGTGGAAGGGAAGAGAAATCCTTGAGTTACTCTTTAAGGGCCCTACGTATTACATGACCAGCCTGAAGACATCTTGAAAGGGTAACTATAAGAAAATACAAAGCATGATGTACTGCAGTGCCGGGGGAGAGGAGGCAATGGAGGGGGGCTGGAGCCCGGAGTTTGGCTTTGATCACGAGCGATCACGGTTGGGTCGTATTTTGTGGTGCTATCGCACTGCCAAAAATTACCCACGTGCAGTCAACTTATGTCAACTGGTGATTCTTGAAATTCTTCAGTATTCAGTGAAGGCCCATCATTTTTTAGACCTAAATGTCACATGTTGTTACAAGGCGAGAAAAAAAGACGCCTCTGTGGTTTTGGGTTTTACAACATTAGGCTCATCCCTTGTTGGCATTCTTGGTTGAGGTATCCCTCAAAATCCTTCTACTCTCCTTTTTACCATCATGTAGGACGAGCTACCTGCGGTGAAAACCATTGAAGACTCCAGACTGGCTGACATGTCCACATTCACACTCTGTGAATCTTTATTCTTTGTTGTCTCAAGGCAATGAAGGGGGGGCTGGAGCCCGGAGTTTGGCTTGGATCACGAGCGATCACGGTTGGGTTGTATTTCGGGGTGCTATCGCACTGCCAAAAATTACCCGCGTGCAGTCAACTTTTACATGAAGGTAGAATTTTAAAGATTGGTGTTTTTTTGGTGATTCTTGGAATTCTTCAGTATTCAGTGAAGGCCCATCATTTTTTAGACCTAAACGTCATAAAATGTTCCATAAATGTCACCATGTCGTTACAAGACGAGAAAAAAGACACCTCCTGTGGTTTTGGGTTTTACAACATTAGCCTCCTCCCGTGTTGGCGTTCTTGGTCGGGGAATCCCTCGAAAATCCTTCTACTCTCCTTTTTACCATCATGTAGGACGAGCTACCTGCGGTGACAACCATTGAAGACTCCAGACTGGCTGACAGGTCCACATTCACACTCTGTGAATCTTTCATCTTTGTTGTCTCAAGGCAATGAAGGGGGGCTGGAACCCCTGAGTCTGGCTTTAATCATGAGCGATCACAGTTGGGTCGTATTTTGGGGTGCTATCACACTGCCAAAAATTACCCGCATGCAGTCAACTGTTACATGAAGGTAGCATTGTAAAGATTGCTGTTTTTTGGTGATTCTTGGAATTCTTCAGTATTCAGTGAAGGCCCATCATTTTTTTAGACCTAAACGTCATAAAATGTTCCATAAATGTCACCATGTTGTTACAAGACGAGAAAAAAGACACCTCTGTGGTTTTGGGGTTTACACTAGCCTCCTCCCGTGTTGGCGTTCTTGGTTGAGGTATCCCTCAAAATCCTTCTACTCTCCTTTTTACCATCATGTAGGACGAGCTACCTGCGGTGACAACCATTGAAGACTCCAGACTGGCTGACAGGTCCACATTCACACTCTGTGAATCTTTCATCTTTGTTGCCTCAAGGCAATGAAGGGGGGCTGAAGCCCGGGGTTCAGCTTGGATCATGAGCGATCACGGTTGGGTCGTATTTCAGGGTGCTATCTCACTGCCAAAAATTACCCGCGTGCAGTCAACTTTTACAGGAAGGTAGAATTTTAAAGATTGGTGTTTTTTTGGTGATTCTTGGAATTCTTCAGTATTCAGTGAAGGCCCATCATTTTTTTAGACCTAAACGTCATAAAATGTTCCATAAATGTCACCACGTCGTTACAAGACGAGAAAAAAGACGCCTCCTGTGGTTTTGGGTTTTACAACATTAGCCTCCTCCCGTGTTGGCGTTCTTGGTCGGGGAATCCCTCGAAAATCCTTCTACTCTCCTTTTT
This sequence comes from Lithobates pipiens, assembly GCA_037367395.1. Taxonomy (NCBI): domain Eukaryota; kingdom Metazoa; phylum Chordata; class Amphibia; order Anura; family Ranidae; genus Lithobates; species Lithobates pipiens. Next base: position 62,352 of record JAZDVW010000180.1, read on the forward strand.
ACCATCATGTAGGACGAGCTACCTGCGGTGACAACCATTGAAGACTCCAGACCGGCTGACAGGTCCACATTCACACTCTGTGAATCTTTAATCTTTGTTGTCTCGTCACTCTGCAGGTCGGTAACTTAAGACAATTGAAAGGATTTTCTCAGGTTGTTAAACGCTCTCCTGGCCTCGCGCTTTCTTCATCCCACTTCTTACTGAAATGCTTCCCGCACAATCCCCGGGAATCCCCTTACATATTGTTTCAGCTACAGCCAAAGACAAGGAAACTCGTATATCAGTAGTCGGAAAAACGTAATCTAATATTGAACGCTGTTATTAAGGCATTAGAGGGAACGCTCTTGGCCAAGAGCAAAGCAAGACATCTCTTTATTTCCACCAAAGATCTACATGACCTGCAAGAAGGGGAAATAAAATAAATGATACATTATCAAATGCTATGCATGATTTTTAATAAATGATACTTTTCATTGTTAGCACAACCATCCAATTTTAAATAAAAAAAAAAAAAGCAAAAACCTTTTTAGTTAACAAAAAGTCTACAATGGCAGGAAGAGGAAGCAATAATAATCCACTAAAGTCTATGGAAAATCAAAACATTTCAGTCGTTTTTGGCATTATGTCTTATTTCAAAGCAAATATGTTTTGGGAATCTGTTGCAAAATTTCCTATCCGGAGATCCAACCAATGACAGCACTTCCTGTTGCAGGCTGACAACCCTAAGACACTGCCTCGCAATTGGCAGCAGCATTGTCACTCGAGGTTGCCACTTTTTCTTCAAGCCAAACCCGAACTCTTTAGCGGGCTGGGATTGCATAGCGTAGCAGTGCACATAGCTCTTGGATGGCAACAGATTTGTGTGTGACAATCTTGGTTACTTGGGGAGCCACAGCCCGGTCTGAATTATGTGTCCGGGTTTCAGCCCGCCAGAAACCCAGACACATGATTTCAAAACCTGGACTGTCCAGGTGAATCTTGGATAGGTGGCAACCCTAGTTTTCACTATGATGTGTGTGTGCTCTCATGGGCGTCTGCAGAACTTTTTTCGGGGGGGGGGGGGGGGGGGCATCATTTTAGGCTCACCCATGCACCGCCCCTTTATGACAATGTCATGATCACATTATCATGGTCAGAGATTGCAGATGTATTACAATCCATAAAATAAGTAATGGATAATGGCCAACAGGCCCTCTTACCAGACCCAGCGAAACGACAGCAGTGATCCCTCCGGCTGGACGATCGCTCACTCTGGGTTCCCCCGGGGACTACTCTGGTCAGTAGTGTAGCATGTCTGTACCCTGGTAGTGGCTCAGTCTTTCTCTCTCTGGTGGTGCTGGGCAGAGTTTCTATCTCTCTCTCTGGTTGCACTGGGTAGCATGTCTCTCTCTCTAGTGGCGTTGGGCAGTGTCTCTCTCTCTCTCTCTCTGGTGGTGCTGGGCAGCGTGTCTCTCTCTCTCTTTCTGGTGGTGCTGGGCAGCATGGCTCTATCTCTGGCTTCCACCCAGCACACTCCTCATTCTTTTTTCTGTAGCACTCTCTCCCTCAGCTTTTTTTCCAGGCTGCAGTCTCTTAATCTCTCTCTTGATCGAGCTGTAGCCTCTTCCCTGTGAAAAATGGGGCCCCCAATCTTTGGGACTACATGTCCCATGATGCTCTCCTCTCCTAGTCTGCTTTGATTGGCCCTCAGTTATGGCCAATAAGGAAGGAACGGAGCGGGCAGGAAGCTGGGCGGGGAACCTGGTGAGACCCGCTGTCTCTTGTCCCTGACAGGAGAAAGGGAGCAATGGAAACCTTTGATAGCCCGCCGCTTGCCTTTCTCCTGTCACAGCGACGCTGAGTTCTCTGCTGGACTGAGCAGGGAAAAAAGCCTGAAGTCACACTACACTGATGGGGGAGCTTGACAGCACCTTGATGGTGTTACCTCACTGGAGGGTGGCACCCGGGTGCGGGCTGCCCGCACCCCGATAGAGATGCAACTGTGCTGAATTTAAGATCTGATCCCTGATTCCAGGGGAGGACACTTGTCCCCCCCCCCTTGCTCCTACCTGCAGATGCCCATGTGTGCTCTTTACATTGAGCGTTGGACTGCCTGTCTGATAGCCTGATGGCCCACTGAAGGAGCTCAAGTGGCAGGCTGACAATGCTCTTGGTTGATTCAAAAAAAACGTTAAAGCAATTTGAAGGTACAGCCCTATCACCAAAGTCATTTATTCTGCAGAAGCCTTCAAGAGCTTGCTTAGAGTTCTTCCCTGAGTTTCCCTTGATTAGACATATGGTATAACATTCCAGCAAGTTAAAACCCACATCCACTTCACTCCACTAAGCACTGCCTTCATCCAACATTCTGGAGCAGAAAATGAACAACTGGGCCCCCCCCACTTGTAAGTGGCTTAACACAAGTCCCATTAGCGAAGACCCACAACAAGATCTGAGCCAGCCAGCTCGCCCCGAGGACATAATGTAGATGTGCCCCTGACACTTGGTGACCTCCTATTTTTTTTTATCTCCATCCCTGATTGTTTACCCACATGATCCTGGGCATTGTAGACGTACGGCCCTGTCTACACATCAGGGAGGATCAGGCGCTCATGATGGTATCCTCTGTGCGTGCTCCAGCACTAATCAAGGGGCCTAAACACCCTATCAGGAACACGGATCACACGCTGGCGATTCTTATCATCCCTAACCTAAATAATAGAAGACGCTAAGAAGTCTAAAGCTGTTTAATGTTCTCCGTCACACGCTACTTCTTTTTTAACCATTTTCCTGGACAGTTATCTCTTTATTGTTTCATTTATTCCAACCACTAGTAAGAGAGGCCACAGATGGCTAATTCCATGTTTTGAGCATTACTTGGGATTATTGAGCCATTTCTAAACTGTTAGGCAAAAAAAAGAATATGAATTTTTGGAGGTTCTTTATCTTCCAAAGAGTCCTCCTTCCTGTTTTTTGGTTTTTTTTTAGGCATTTTCCCAGACAGTTATCTCTCTATCGTCTCAGTTATCCCCATTACTGGTAAGATGGGTCATACCGATGGCCATAGGTGGATCATTTAAATCCTGATCATTGCTTGAGAAGATTATTGAGCTATTTCTAAGCTGCTAGGAAACAATAATGAGAATCTTTGAGGTTTAAGGTGCTCTTTTTATCTTTCAAGGAGTCCTCCTTCCTGTTTTTTTAACCATTTTACTGGACAGATATCTCCGTATTGTCTCAGTTATCCCCACTACTGGTAAGACGAGTCCTAACGGTGGCCGTAGATGGCTAATTCTATCTTTTGAGCATTGGTCAAGATTATGGAGCCATTTCTAAACTGTTAGGAAACAAAAATATGAATTTTTGGATGTTTAAGGTGTTCTTTATCTTCCAAAGAGTCCTCCTTCCTGTTGTTTTGGGGTTTTTTTTAAGCATTTTGCCAGACAGTTATCTCTCTATCGTCTCAGTTATCCCCGTTACTGGTAAGATGGGTCATAACGGTGGCCATAGATGGATAATTTAAATTCTGATCATTGCTTGAGAAGATTATGGAGCTATTTCTAAGCTGCTAGGAAACAATAAGAATCTTTGAGGTTTAAGGTGCTCTTTTTTATCTTCCAAGGAGTCCTCCTTCCTGTTTTTTTAACCATTTTACTGGACAGATATCTCCGTATTGTCTCAGTTATCCCCACCACTGGTAAGATGAGTCCTAACCGTGGCCGTAGATGGCTAATTCTATCTTTTGAGCATTGCTTGAGATTATGGAGCCATTTCTAAACTGTTAGCCCTTGTACACGGTCGGAGAATCCGTCGGTATGTGTCCTATCGGACCGTGTTGTCGGATAATCCGACTGTGTGTGGTATGCATCGGACTGATTCCGTCGGAATATCCATCGGACCAAATTTTCCAACTTGCTGGGAATATTTTCCGACAAACTGGTCCGATAGGACATACTCGGATCATGTGTAGAGAATTTTGATCGGACCAAGTGCCACGCATGCTCAGATCAAATTCCTACATCAAAGCTATTGGCTACTAGCCTGAACGTAGTCCCATCGTAACGAAATTACGTCATCACCTTCTGAACGATCGGATTTTTCGACAACTTTGTCAGACCGTGTGTATGCAACAGTTTCGGACAAGATCCGACAGACAAAATCCGACGGATTTGGTTGTCGGAATCTCCAACTGTGTGTACAAGGGCTAAGGAAACAAAAATATGAATTTTTGGATGTTTAAGGCAGTGTTTATCAACTCCAGTCCTCAAGGCGCCCCAACAGGTCATGTTTTCAGGCTTTCCATTATGTTGCACAGGTGATTTGATCAGTCTCATTGCCATAGTAATTACCACATCTGAGGGAAATCCTGAAAACATGACCTGTTGGGGCGCCTTGAGGACTGGAGTTGAAAAAACCCTGGTTTAAGGTGTTCTTTATCTTCCAAAGAGTCCTCCTTCCTGTTGTTTTGGGGGTTTTTTTTAAGCATTTTCACAGACAGTTATCTCTCTATCATCTCAGTTATCCCCGTTACTGGTAAGATGGGTCATAGCGGTGGCCATAGGTGGATAATTTTAAATCCTGATCATTGCTTGAGAAGATTATCGAGCTATTTCTTCTAAGATGTTAGGAAACAATAATAAGAATCTTTGAGGTTTAAGGTGCTCTTTTTATCTTTCAAGGAGTCCTCCTTCCTGTTTTTGTTTTAACCATTTTACTGGACGGATATCTCCGTATTGTCTCAGTTATCCCCACCACTGGTAAGATGAGTCCTAACGGTGGCCATAGATGGCTAATCCTATCTTTTGAGCATTGGTCGAGATTATGGAGCCATTTCTAAACTGTTAGGAAACAAAAATATGAATTTTCGATGTTTAAAGAGGAAGTAAACCCTGATGAGTTTACTTCCTCTTTCATTCCCTGCAAAGGCAAAGCATAATGGACTACTATGCATCGCATCGCATCACATCGCATCGCATAGTAGTCTATTATGTGTCACTTACCTGACACAGGAGCCAGCGAAGTCGCCGCTGTCCCCTGTAGTCCGCCGCATCCATCTTGTTGGTGGGGTCTCGCAGCCCCGCCGCTGTCATTCGGCGAAGCCGCGATGACGTCACTCCCGCGCATGCGCACAGGAGCCGACACGCGCGGCAGCTCCGTCGCTGAGAATGCCGCGCTCAGTGTGCCTGCGCGCCTCTGTCTACGGCGCATGCGCCGTAGACAGCGGTGCCTGTTTTCGGGCAAATATCTCCTAAACCATATAGGTTTAGGAGATATTTCTTGGACCTACAGGTAAGCCTTAATCTAAGCCTTAATCTAGGCTTACCTGTAGGTCAAAGTGGTTTGTAAGGGTTTACAACCACTTTAAGGCAGTGTTTCTCAACTTCAGTCCTCAAGGCGCCCCAACAGGTCATGTTTTCAGGCTTTCCATTATTTTGCACAGGTGATTTGATCAGTCTCATTGCTATAGTAATTACCACATCTGAGGGAAATCCTGAAAACATGACCTGTTGGGGCGCCTTGAGGACTGGAGTTGAAAAACCCTGGTTTAAGGTGTTCTTTATCTTCCAAAGAGTCCTCCTTCCTGTTGTTTTGGGGGTTTTTTTTAAGCATTTTGCCAGACAGTTATCTCTCTATCGTCAGTTATCCCCGTTACTGGTAAGATGGGTCATAACGGTGGCCATAGATGGATAATTTTAAATCCTGATCATTGCTTGAGAAGATTATGGAGCTATTTCTAAGCTGCTAGGAAACAATAAGAATCTTTGTGGTTTAAGGTGCTCTTTTTTATCTTCCAAGGAGTCCTCCTTCCTGTTTTTTTAACCATTTTACTGGGCAGATATCTCCGTATTGTCACAGTTATCCCCACCACTGGTAAGACGAGTCCTAACGGTGGCCGTAGATGGCTAATTCTATCTTTTGAGCATTGCTTGAGATTATGGAGCCATTTCTAAACTGTTAGGAAACAAAAATATGAATTTTTGGATGTTTAAGGCAGTGTTTTTTAACCTTAGTCCTCAAGGCGCCCCAACAGGTCATGTTTTCAGGCTTTCAATTATTTTGCACAGGTGATTTGATCAGTCTCATTGCCATAGTAATTACCACATCTGAGGGAAATCCTGAAAAGATGACCTGTTGTGGCGCCTTGAGGACTGGAGTTGAAAAACCCTGGTTTAAGGTGTTCTTTATCTTCCAAAGAGTCCTCCTTCCTGTTGTTTTGTTTTTTTTTTTAAGCATTTTCACAGACAGATATCTCTCTATCATCTCAGTTATCCTCGTTACTGGTAAGATGGGTCATAGCGGTGGCCATAGATGGATAATTTTAAATTCTGAGCATCGCTTGAGAAGATTATTGAGCTATTTCTAAGCTGCTAGGAAACAATAATAATAATCTTTGAGGTTTATGGTGCTCTTTTTATCTTCCAAAGACTCCTCCTTCCTGTTTTTTTTAACCATTTTACTCGACTGATATCTCCGTATTGTCTCAGTTATCCCCACCACTGGTAAGATGAGTCCTAACGGTGGCTGTAGATGGCTAATTCTATCTTTGAACATTTCTTGAGATTATGGAGCCATTTCTAAACTTACTCGGAAACAGTAAAAAAGAATCTTTGGAGGTTTAAGGTGCTCTTTATCGTCAAAGGAGACCTCCTTCCTGTTTTTACGACGGCGAATGTGGCTGTCACCTTCATGTGAGATTCGTGGTGGTCCCATGGCTCTGAGAAGTAGCTCTGTGATGGGCCTTTGATGGTATCTGTCTGTCAATGGTTGCCTGTAGTAGTAAACGTGTGTCACAGTTAGCGTCTGCCAAGGGTGGTCAAAGGGTTTGAGATAGGCTCATGCAAGCACGGGCAAATATTTGCAGGTGGATACCCCCCAGGTCTGGTGTTTTCAAGGAGATATCTGCCTGTTTATGACCAGCCTCAGCAATTTAGGATACAGTGACTCTTGGAAACCCATCCCCCCTCACCTACTAATATTTACCTGCATATCCCCCTCACTATTCTGTTTGTCATAAAAAAATATCAGTTGCTTATCATTATGGTGGAATGTGTCCTTCTCCCCTTCCACCATTTAATTCAAAATGGCCGCAAAGTATTACATTGTTATCATTTTTAAAATAATACAATCATTTGTGTCCAAACAAGGTTCTACAACAGCCTTTCCCAAACGTTCTACCCCTGGGGAACCCTAAAAAAAAGTGTTCTGGTCTCAGGGAACCTCTGATAAGATTAGTCCATCAAGGGTCATTGGGAAGATGCCCCCTTACATTGGTGGTGGTAAGTGGGAAGAATGCGGGCCTTACAGGGTGGTCAGAAGAACATCCTTGCATCCATGCTGCTGGCTCTGCCAAGTGGGGTTACACCAGGAACTATGCAGGGACCATCAGATGGGAGGTCAGTTAGCTGCAGCTTATTGAACCCCTGGCCACTCCTAGAGGAACCGTTGTTAAGAATGGGCCTTTGATGGTATCTGTCTGTCAATGGTTGCCTGTAGTAGTAAACGTGTGTCACAGTTAGCGTCTGCCAAGGGTGATCGGAGGGTTTGAGATGGGCTCATGCAAGCACAGGCAAATATTTGCAGGTAGATACCCCCCAGGTTTGGTGTTTTCAAGGAGATATCTGCCTGTTTGTGACCAGCCTCAGTAGACTGAACAGTATTAAAGAGAATCCATTTTTGACAATTTAGGATAAAGTGACTCTTGGAAACCCATCCCCCCTCACCTATTATATTTATCTGCATATCCCCCTCACTATTCTGTTTGTCCATTCATAAAAAAAAATATCAGTTGCTTATCATTATGGTGGAATGTGACCTTCTCCCCTTCCACCATTTAATTCAAAATGGCCGCAAAGTATTACATTGTTATCATTTTTAAAATAATACAATCATTTGTGTCCAAACAAGGTTCTACAACAGCCTTTCCCAAACGTTCTACCCCTGGGGAACCCTAAAAAAAAGTGTTCTGGTCTCAGGGAACCTCTGATAAGATTAGTCCATCAAGGGTCATTGGGAAGATGCCCCCTTACATTGGTGGTGGTAAGTGGGAAGAATGCGGGCCTTACAGGGTGGTCAGAAGGACATCCTTGCATCCATGCTGCTGGCTCTGCCAAGTGGGGCTGGACCAGGAACTATGCCGGGACCCTCAGATGGGAGGTCAGTTATCTGCAGCTTATTGAACCCCTAGCCACTCCTATAGGAACCGTTGTTAAAAATGGCTGCTCCAGTGTTTCTAAGGGGCTTTACATGGGAGTCCTACTGTATTTGGGCAGCTGCTGTGTGCTCCTAATATATGGGGATCACTTCCAGGCATGTTCTGGCCATCGGGACTACCGGGAGTTTCCCGGTGGGCCGATGGCTCAGTGGGCCACTCTGATGTAAGGGGGCTGCTGATGGGACACACTGATGTAAGGGGGCTGGTAATGGGACACTCTGATGTAAGGGGGCTGGTGATGGGACACTCTGATGTAAGGAGGCTGGTGATGGGACACTCTGATGTAAGGGGGTGCTGATGGGACACTCTGATGTAAGGGGGGCTGGTGATGGGACACTCTGATGTAAGGGGGTGCTGATGGGACACTCTGATGTAAGGGGGTGCTGATGGGACACTCTGATGTAAAGGGTCTGGTGATGGGACACTCTGATGTAAGGGGGCTGGTGATGGGACACTCTGATGTAAGGGGGTGCTGATGGGACACTCTGATGTAAGGGGGGCTGGTGATGGGACACTCTGATGTAAGGGGGTGCTGATGGGACACTCTGATGTAAAGGGTCTGGTGATGGGACACTCTGATGTAAGGGGGCTGGTGATGGGACACTCTGATGTAAGGGGGCTGTTGATGGGACGCTCTGATGTAAGGGGGCTTGTGATGGGACACTCTGATGTAAGGGGGCTGTTGATGGGACGCTCTGATGTAAGGGGGCTGCTGATGGGACACTCTGATGTAAGGGGGTTGATGATGATACACTCTGATGTAAGGGGGTGCTGATGGGACACTCTGATGTAAGGGGGCTGGTGATGGGACACTCTGATGTAAGGGGGTTGATGATGGGACACTCTGATGTAAGGGGACTGGTGATGGGACACTCTGATGTAAGGGGGTGGTGATGGGACACTCTGATGTAAGGGGGCTGGTGATGGGACACTCTGATGTAAGGGGGCTGGTGATGGGACACTCTGAAGTAAGTGGGCCGGTCTGGATGAATTCCAGGGCCAAATTTCTGTCCCAGTCCAGCCCTGATCACTTCCCTGAGCCTGGGTGCAAATGAGTGAACTACTAATGCTGTTAATAAATGACCCCCCTAATGCTTTCTAGTAAATAGTGCAGGTATGCTAAAGTCAGAACATCCATTCAGAATGCACTTTCCCACACCGGTAGTTCTGGACAGGTCTGCAGGCTCTTGTCCCGTGACCCTATAATGTATATCATGCTCAGTTGGGCTTGAGAGAGTAAAGCTGGCCCAAACACCGCTCGAATTGTGGGCAATTTAGCCGCAGGGGGCCATATCGGCACCACCAGTCTCCGCAAATTTCGGTCTGAAGGTCAAAGATTCTCGCCCGACCATCGATTTCCGCCAACCAATGCTGCCGCTGTTAAGGCATTCTGATAGCCACGGGCGCAGCAGTTGTTAGAATAAAAATAGCCAACGCCGAAACAGTATAGGTGGTGAAATCTATTGATTTATCTCATTCAACCCACGGAACTGAAGATAAATCTTGAAGTGCGTGGCTACCTCTAGAAAGAAAGGGGCGGAGCTTGGACCACGGAACACCTCCGGCTTCAACTTTTTGTTTGCCATGTAGTAAACCAACTCGCCATTGGAGGGTTCTCCTTGGCAGAGCAGCGGAAGGTACGAGATGAAGAACAGACAGTATAAGAACGAGTGTTGCTATGTCCCGATATCGATTCCTGATATCTCTCTGCTAACGCCGAGATACAGGACGCAGCGACCTTGAAGATAAACCATTATTTTCGCTGCAGCACACGTGCAAACATACACATACAGAGCTCTCCACCACGGGAACTCCGCTGTTTGCTTAACCAAATGTAATCAGGCATTTAAACAGAGAGTGTACTCTGGAGGTGAACCTGAGATATGGAGGCCTACCGTACAGATCCGGGGAGTTTGGAGGGAAAAAAGCTGATGCTGCATTATATTATATTTGCTAAAAGATTTCCTTCACCTGTGTATGTGCAGTTGTGTTAAAGCCCAACTCCAAGCACAAAAAAATAAGTAAAAAGTACTTGTTATATCCAAGGGTGCCGTAATAACTAGTAATACCTACCCTATTCCATGCTTCTTGAGGGCTTCCTCCGTTCCTGCAACTGACCTCCTGAAGCCTCCTCTCCAAGCTGTTCTTGGCTGCAGTGGTGCACTCGTCTCCTCCACCTATAATGCAGGGATTATGTATGACTCCAAGGGTCTGCCACAGACTAGAGCTACTAGGACAGTGGTCTCCAAACTGTGGCCCTTTGCTTGCCTTTATCCGGCCCTTGGGGCATTATCCCCCTCACTGACACCAACAAGGAGGCACCATTCCTTCCACTGACACCAATGATGGGGCACTATTCCTCCCACTGACACCAATGATGGGACGCTATTCCTCCCACTGACACCAATGATGGGACGCTATTCCTCCCACTGACACCAATGATGGGGCACTATTTCTCCCACTGACACCAATGATGGGGCACTATTCCTCCCACTGACACCAATGATGGGGCACTATTCCTTCCACTGACACCAATGATGGGGCACTATTCTTCCCACTGACACCAATGATGGGGCACTATTCCTTCCACTGACACCAATGATGTGGCACAATTTCTCCCACTGACACCAATGATGGGGCACTATTCCTCCCACTGACACCAATGATGGGGCACTATTCCTCCCACTGATACCAATGATGGGGCACTATTCCTCTCACTGACACCAATGATGGGGCACTATTCCTCCCACTGACACCAATGATGGGGCACTATTCCTCCCACAGAGACCAATGATGGGGCACTATTCCTCCCACTGATACCAATGATGGGGCACTATTCCTCCCACTGACACCAATGATGGGGCACTATTCCTCCCATTGACACCAATGATGGGGGCACTATTCCTCCCACTGATACCAATGATGGGACACTATTCCTCCCACTGATACCAATGATGGGGCACTATTCCTCCCACTGACACCAATGATGGGGCACTATTCCTTCCACTGACACCAATGATGGGGCACTATTCCTCCCACTGACACCAATGATGGGACACTATTCCTCCCACTAATACCAATGATGGGGCACTATTCCTCCCACTGACACCAATGATGGGGCACTATTCCTTCCACTGACACCAATGATGGGGCACTATTCCTCCCACCGACACCAATGATGGGGCACTATTCCTCCCACTGATACCAATGATGGGGCACTATTCCTCCCACTGACACCAATGATGGGGCACTATTCCTCCCAATGATACCAATGATGGGGCACTATTCCGCTCACTGACACCAATGATGGGGCACTATTCCTCCCACTGACACCAATGATGGGGCACTATTCCTCCCAATGATACCAATGATGGGGCACTATTCCTCCCACTGACACCAATGATGAGGGAACTATTCCTCCCACTGACACCAATGATGGGGCACTATTCCTCCCACTGACACCAATGATGGGGCACTGGGTACATAAGGTAAGGTACATAAAGACATGGATGAGTGAGTTTGGGGTGGAGGAAAATGACTGGCCTTGGGGATGAATTGGAGTGGAGAATGCAAGCCATTCCTTCTCGTCCAACATCAGTGCCTGACCTCACAAATGCTCTTCTGGGAAGAACGGTCAAACATTCCCATAGACACATCTCCTAAACCTTGTGGACGGCCTTCCCAGAAGAGTTGTAGCTGTTATAGCGGCAAAGGGCGGAGCCAACTCAATATTGAACCCTCCGGACTAAGACTGGGATGCTTTACAACATGAGGGCAGACATTACAGTTACATTACAATTTGGTACAAGAGGAATCAGAGGGCCCGGCTCATTACAGCTTACAATCTAAAAAGGGTCAATTGATACAAAAGGTAATAGCTGTGGGGGATGAGCTGATGGAGGAAGTAAAACAGTGTCAGTTAGAAGCAGGATAGGCTTCTTTGAAGAGAAGGGTTTTCAGGGACCGCCTAAATACAGATCGATTAGGGGACAGTCAGACAGATTGGGGTAGGGAGTTCCAGAGCATGGGAGAAGCTCTGGAGAAATCCTGGAGGCAAGCATGGGATCATTAAAATGCATGTGCGTGTAAAGGCAGACGTCCCAAAACATTTGGTAATATAGTGTATGCAAAGTGCTGTGTAAATTGACGGCGCTATATATGTACCTGTAATAAATAAATAAGCCTTTCTAATTCCAGGCATTCCCCTGTAAAGGCAGGCGTCCCAATACTTCATTATTCGTTCAAATTCGCTCGTTATCCCAATTCTTAAGACCGTTATTATTATAATTTTTGTAAAACCCATTGTTCTAACTGCGACCTGGAATTTTTTTTAATCATTAACTGGCCTCACCTGTTGTAGGCGGGTGAGGTATTCATAATAATAATATCTCACCCGTCCACAACACATCCTCTCAAAATCTCCCTCTATGACATGATATTAATATTACTGGGAAAGGAGTGAAGGTCGAATAAGGAGAAGATGTGACATTGCTGACAGATTATTGATGCGGTGCCCTTCCTGTGCCCGCCATGATGGACAATGGATCTTTTCACGCGGCTAACAAAACTCATTTTGTGCTGTTATTCCAGCGGAGAACAATCAACAGATGACACCACTGCCCCGGCGGCGATACTACAAGGCCCGGGCCAGGGCTGTGGAAGCGATCCTTCAGATACGCGCTCTTCTCCCCCCCTCCCCCCGTCATCGGAGCAAACTGATATTTAAAGATATCGGAAGCCACCCGGTCAAGCAAAACTGGAATATTAGCTCTGGTTGACCTTACATGCAAGTTGTTAGTCAGTGAAGCTAAGCCTGTTCAGCTTCGCTGCCGGCAAGGTTGGTTTTTCCCAAGATCAAGCTGGGGAAAAACCAAGAAAAAAAAAAACAACCTTTGAGTGAGGAGCTTCAAAGATAAGGCTCCTCACTCAAAGGATGGAGTCCAAAAGGTATTTATTACATCATAAAGGTGTTTTGAAGGGCGTAAAGTAAAATTATAGGAAAAACTGGGTTCTGAAACGGGTTCGGACATCTTTTAATTTTTTTTTCGGGGGGGGGGGGGTATTTGTGCCCCCATTGGGTAGATTTCCCTTCACTTATTGTTCCATAGCCTAAACTGGAAGTGAGATGAAATCTCCTCCAAAATGAGGGAAGTCCTGGTTGTCACCAGAGCTAGCAGCATCCTCATTGATAAATTTCCCCTTCTATTCCTGTTCGGAGGACAATGCAAAATTTTGGGTTTTCTTTCACTTTATATTGGTTTTTGGTCAGTTGGTGGCAGTTCTTGAGGGCTTCTGTAAGGTCCAAAAATAAAAAATTATTAGGTTACAGGGACAGGGAGAATCTTCGTAGATAGGACAAAGACCAAAAAAAAGTATGCCATAGGATCTTACCCTTTTTCTCCAATCTATCCAAAACCAAAAATAAAGCTTTGGCATAGATGGGCTTTTGGTCAATGGTGCCAGTTTTTGAGGGCCTCTATGAGGTCAAAACATAAACAATTATTAGGTCACCTCGATGGGGAATCTCAATAGTAGGGTCAGAGATCAAAATGAAAGCATGCCAGATGATCTTACGCCTACTAAAATCTATCCAGGACCAAAAATAAAGCTTTGTTGAGGGCCTCTTTGAGGTCCAAAAATGAAGAGTTATTAGGTCACAGGGACAGGGAGAAAAAAAATATGCCAGAGGATCTTACTCCTTCTCCACTCTATTCAGAACCAAAGATAAAGCTTTGGCATAGATGGGCTTTTGGTCGTTTGTGACAGTTTTTGAGGGCCTCTTTGAGGTCAAAACATAAACAATTATTAGGTCGCCCCGATGGGGAATCTCAATAGTAGGGGCACAGATCAAAACAAAAGCATGCCAGATGATCTTACCCCTACTACAATCTATCCAGAACCAAAAGTAAAGCTTTGCCATAGGTGGGCTTTTGATAACTTGGTGCCAGCTCTTGAGGGCCTCTTTGAGGTCCAAAAAATTTACAAATTATTAGGTCTCCCAGGAAGAGGAGATCTCAATAGTAGGGACAAAATATAAGCATGCCAGAGGATCTTACTCCTTCTCCCTTTCCAGAACCAAAAATAAAGCTTTGGCATAGATGGGCTTTTGGTCAATGGTGCCAGGATTTGAGGGCTTCTTTGAGGTCAAAACATAAACAATTATTAGGTCGCCCCGATGGGGAATCTCAATAGTAGGGTCACAGATCAAAATGAAAGCATGCCAGATGATCTTACGCCTACTAAAATCTATCCAGGACCAAAAATAAAGCTTTGTTGAGGGCCTCTTTGAGGTCCAAAAATAAAGAATTATTAGGTTACAGGGACAGGGAGAATCTTCATAGATAGGACAAAAAAAAAAAGTATGCCAGAGGTTCTTACGCCTTCTCCACTCTATTCAAAACCAAAAATAAAGCTTTGGCATAGAGGGGCTTTTGGTCAATGGTGCCAGTTTTTGAGGGCTTCTTTGAGGTCAAAACAGAAACAATTAAAAGCATGCCAGGCGATCTTACTCCTACTACAATCTATCCAGAACCGAAAATAAAGCTTTATTGAACGCCTCTTTGAGGTCCAAAAATGAAGAGTTATTAGGTTACAGGGACAGGGAGAAAAAAATATGCCAGAGGTTCTTACTCCTTCTCCACTCTATCCAGAACCAAAAATAAAGCTTTGGCATAGATGGGCTTTTAGTCGTTTGTGCCAGTTTTTGAGGGCCTCTTTGAGGTCAAAACATAAACAATTATTAGGTCGCCCCGATGGGGAATCTCAATAGTAGGGTCACCGATCAAAATGAAAGCATGCCAGACGATCTTACACCTACTAAAATCTATCCAAGACCAAAAATAAAGCTTTATTGAGGGCCTCTTTGAGGTCCAAAAATGAAGAGTTATTAGGTTACAGGGACAGGGAGAAAAAAAATATGCCATAGGATCTTACTCCTCCACTCTATTCAGAACCAGAGATAAAGCTTTGGCATAGATGGGCTTTTGGTCAATGGTGACAGGATTTGAGGGCTTCTTTGAGGTCAAAACATAAACAATTATTAGGTCGCCTCGATGGGGAATCACAATAGTAGGGGCACAGATTAAAACAAAAGCATGCCAGATGATCTTACTCCTATAAGCCCTTGTACACACGGGTCGGAGATTCCGACAACCAAATCCGTCGGATTTTGTCCGAAACTGTTGCATACACGCGGTTGGACAAATTTGTCGGAAAATCCGACATGATGACGTTATTTCGTTTCGATGGGACTGCGTTCAGACTAGTAGCCAATAGCTTTGATGTAGGAATTTGATCTGAGCATGCGTGGCACATTGTCCGATCGGAATTCTCTACACATGATCGGAGTATGTCCGATCGGAGCATTTTGTCGGAAAATTTTACAAACAAGTTGGAAAACTTGGTCCGTCGGATACTCCGACGGAAACAGTCCGATGGAGACCACACACAGTCAGAATATCCGACAAACAGTCCGATCGGACACATTCCGTCGGAATCTCCGACCGTGTGTACAAGGGCTTACAATCTATCCAGAACCAAAAATAAAGCTTTGTTGAGGGCCTCTTTGAGGTCCAAAAATGAAGAGTTATTAGGTCACAGGGACAGGGAGAATCTTCGTAGATAGGACAAAGACCAAAAAAAAAAGTATGCCAGAGGTTCTTACGCCTTCTCCACTCTATTCAGAACCAAAAATAAAGCTTTGGCATAGATGGGCTTTTGGTCAATGGTGCCAGTTTTTGAGGGCTTCTTTGAGGTTAAAACAGAAACAATTAAAAGCATGCCAGACGATCTTACTCCTACTACAATCTATCCAGAACCGAAAATAAAGCTTTATTGAGGGCCTCTTTGAGGTCCAAAAATGAAGAGTTATTAGGTTACAGGGACAGGGAGAAATAAATATGCCAGAGGATCTTACACCTTCTCCACTCTATTCAGAACCAAAAATAAAGCTTTGGCATAGATGGGCTTTTGGTCAATGGTGCCAGTTTTTGAGGGCTTCTTTGAGGTCAAAGCATAAACAATTATTAGGTCGCCCCGATGGGGAATCTCAATAATAGGGACACAGATTAAAATAAAAGCATGCCAGACGATCTTACTCCTACTACAATCTATCCAGAACCAAAAATAAAGCTTTGCCATAGGTGGGCTTTTGATAACTTGGTGCCAGCTCTTGAGGGCCTCTTTGAGGTCCAAAAAATGAACAAATTATTAGGTCTCCCAGGAAGAGGAGATCTCAATAGTAGGGACAAAATATAAGCATGCCAGAGGATCTTACTCCTTCTTCACCCTATCCAGAACCAAAAATAAAGCTTTGGTATAGATGGTCAGTTTCTTGAGGGCTTCTTTGAGCTTCACTGTAATGACCCCTAAGCATATGTGAGTGTGCCGTGAATGACTTCCTATCTAATACAAGCTGCACAAGTCAACTTGTTGAAATAAACCATGTGCAAATTATTTGCAGAAATAACTGGAGACTATTGGAAGTATTGACTGCAGATGTTCACTTTCCTCTGCGGTGCCATCACTAACAATGGCCAGGTGAGACAAATGGCCTTTCTTTTAGAATTATCCCCCCGCTGTTTACTAAGGGCCGCTCTGATGGGCCAGGAAGTTGGTACTTAGGCTATCGATTATTCACATGTGTTCTGCAGAGGACGCTGAGAGAAGTTTTTTTTTTTTAAAGGGTTGATGCATAAGGCTTCTGAAAACCAACCAGTGACTACAGGCCGGCTGGGGAGGGGGGGGGGGGCAAGAGGGCAACGAAGCCTTTGAAGTGGATGATCCATCACTTGAGGGTCTTAATCCGTGTACACAAAACATTCATTAAAGGCTTGTTACCAGGAAGAGCATTGCGGGGCCCCCAGATACTAAGTGAAACAAGACTTTTGTAGGATTTCGTTTGATCAAACTTTGCACTTCAACCATATAAAAGCAACCAAAAGGTTTTGTAGTTTTATTCTCACCGGGGTCGCCCTTTTCGTAGATTAAAGTAGACCTTCACTCGAGTTTTAAATCAAAAGAAACCTGCAAACGCAAGACCTTTTATACTCACCTCCAACGCTATAGTGCCCAACAAAGTATAGGACTGCTCTAGGTCCACCCAATCCGGCAGCTCTCTATTGGGTTGCTAGCACCATTGTGAAATTCATAAGTCCCCTATGGAAATGCAACATTTTTAAATTGAGACCCACACCATGCGAAAAGTACCATCTATTAGAAAGCCATTTATTGCAGGCTTGTATCAAACATGGACAAACGATGCTTCCCTGCACTCTGATGTGTGGTTGCCATCTCTCCCGATTTTGCTGGGAACAGTCAGCTATATGAAGGGTTTGTCCCCAGCCAACCAGATTCCCCAGCAGCATAGTCTTATCGCTCCCTGCCTAGGCGCCACTCCATGGTCCCCGGTGGTGTAGTCCTATTGCACTGCATAGGGGCAGCCCCAATGTTCCTGGTGGTCTAATCATTGAACTGCACATGCAGCACCTCAACGTGCCAGGCGATGGAGTCATCACACTATGCGGGCACCACCCAACTATGGTTCTGCTGGGTCCAACTGCACATGCATGTCAAAAGGGTCCCAAATGCTGTGCATGCCCAACTGGCTCCAGGAGCACCATATTGGGGTGGTGTCTGTGGAGTGTGATAGGACTTCATCGCCAGGGACAGTGGATGGGAGGAATGCTCAGGAAAGAGAAAGGTGGATCTATATATATATATATATATATATATATATATATATATACAGGGCTGGTGCAGGGATTTTTGACACCCTAGGCAAAACCTGATTGAAAATCCAGGACAGCTGGCATGTATTATATATATTATATATATATATATATATATATATATATATATATATATATACAGTATATATATATATATATATATATATATATATATATATTGGGACGCCTACCTTTACACGTACATGTGCTGTTTACTGTTCTCCTTGCTGGAGAAGAAGCTGTGCCTGAGGACCCATAGTGCAAGCATCTACCTGCTTCTGCTTTATCCATTCTCCAAATCGGTGCTTTCTCCACCTCTCCGGATACATTGCAAATACACTATATTACCAAAAGTATTGGGACACCTGTCTTTACACGCACTTTAATGCCCCCCCCCCCCAGTCTTAGCCCGTAGGGTTCAATATTGAGTTGGCTCCGCCCTTTGCAGCTATAACAGCTTCAACTCTTCTGGGAAGGCCATCCACAAGGTTTAGGAGATGTGTCTATGGGAATGTTTGACCGTTCTTCCAAAGAGCATTTGTGAGGTCAGGCACTGATGTTGGACAAGAAGGTCTGGCTCGCAGTCTCCGCTCTAATTTCATCCCAAAGGTTGAGGTCAAGACTCTGTGCAGGCCGGTCAAGGTCCTCCACCCCATACTCGCTCATCCGTGTCTTTATGGACCTTGCTTTGTGCACTGTTGGGCAGTCATGTTGGAACAGGAAGGGGCCGTCCCCAAACTGTTCCCACAAAATCGGGAGCATGAAATTGTCCAAAATGTCTTGGTATGCTGATGCTTCAAGAGTTCCCTTCACTGGAACTAAGGGGCCAAGCCCAACCCCTGAAAAACAACCCCCACACCATAATCCCCCCTCCACCAAATGATTTGGACCAGTGCACAAAGCAAGGTCCATAAAGACATGGATGAGCGAGTTTGGGATGGAGGAACTTGCACTGGTCTGCACTGGTCCTGACCTCAACCCGATAGAACACCTTTGAGAAGAATTAGAACGGAGACTGCCTTCTCATCCAACATCAGTGCCTGACCTCACAAATGCTCTTCTGGAAGAATGGTCAAACATTCCCATAGACACATCTCCTAAACCTTGTGGACGGCCTTCCCAGAAGAGGTGAAGCTGTTATAGCTGCAAAGGGCGGAGCCAACTCAATATTGAACCCTACGGGCTAAGACTGGGATGCCATTAAAGTTCATGTGCGTGTAAAGACCGGCGTCCCAATACTTTTGGTTGTATAGTGTATGTATACTTCTTTTGGAATAATCGGGTTGATCTCTACACAAAGCGGCGTGATAACTGCGCAATACGGGGGGGGGGGAGGGGGGGACAGGCGACGCCTGTCTAGGAATTCCGGCTCTCAGATCGCACACCTGCCCCCCCCCCCCCCCCCGCATGCACCACCGATAACCACTATGGGGGCTCTGCCCGGCCGGGAGCCGAGGGCCAACCTCTATATACCGTCAGCTGAGCAGCACCTGGAGAATGTTGTTTTCTTCTCTCTCTATGAGCCCCACCTGTACATTCTACGTTCTGCAGACATGAAAGGACGGAATATTTATGTTCCCGAAAGGTGATGTTGCTGAAGACAGATCAGGATTAGCCCGGGATGGGAGGGGAGGGGACGTCAGATGTTGGACGAAGGTTACTTGTTGGGCGATCGCTCTTTGAAGGTCTCTCTTTATATGACGGCTCTCAGCAGGGTGATGTCTTTTTCTGCAGCTACATGAAGGAGACTCTGATGAGTTCCGAGGGAGATAAATCACCTTCGCTTAACATGTGTGCCGCCTTTTCAAGAGGATTCCCCGGATTCTTCCTTTTATAACCGGCTCCCCGAAAGGTTTCTTTCTGTTACAAATTATCGCTGCGCTTCTATACATCAAATGGCGCCATTAATCTTCGCCATGTTTGAGACTGGCGAAAACTGCAACATTGTATCCCTGCGTAATCCTAGAAACGCCTGCGTTTAATTGTCAGAATGAGGGGTCCGTCTACATAATTGCTGTCATTTACGTCGTGTCGCACGTGCCAACGCACCTCCCGCATTAAATCAGATGAGATCGATTTGTTTGTGATGCACCGGTGCAGCATTGCTTTGCCGCATTGGTGTGCCGTTCCAGATGAATGCCGTAATGTTATGCAGTTAATCATTGCTGGGTTTTTTATTTTTTATGCTATAAAAAAAAGACAGAAAATTTTGTTTTTCTTCGTTTCTATCAGTAAATTTTGTAAATAAGTAATATTTCTCCTTCACTGATGGGCACTTATAGGCAGCACTGATAAGCACTGATAGGTGGCACTGATAGGCACTGATTAGGTGGCACTGATAAGGAGCCACTAATATGCTGCACTGATGGGCACTGATGGGCACTTATAGGCAGCACTGATGGGCACTGGTAGGCAGCACTGATGGGCACTGATAGGGGACACTGATAGGCTGCACTGATGGGCAATGAGGCAGTACTGAAGGGCACTAATGAAGAGGCACTAGTATGCTGCACTGAGGGGCACTAATAGGCTGCACTGATGGGCACTGATAGGCGACACTGATGGGCACTGATAGGCTGCACTAATGGGCAATGAGGCAGCACTGAAGGCCACTGATGAGGAGGCATGAGTATGCCGTACCGATGGGCATTGATAGGTGGTACTGATGGGCACTGATAGGCAACACTGATGGGCAATGAGGCAGCACTGAAGGCCACCAATGAGGGTGAACTAGTGTGCTGCACTGATGGGCACTGATCGGTGGCACTGATCGGCACTGGGGGATACTGATGGGTGGCAATGATGAGTAGGCACTGATGGGCACTGAAAGGCAGCACTGACTAGCATCACTAATGGTCACGGATTGGTGTCACTGACGGGCACTGCTGGGGCTTTACTGTAATCAGGGCACTGATTACCTGTCCTGGTCTCCCCTGCAAGGAGATGCCGCTGATCGATAAACAGCACGTCCGCATTTACATGTGACCGGCTGTGATTGGACACAGCAGATCACACGGTCAAAGAGCCACGTCATCGGCTCTTTGCCGAGATCGGGGTCGTGCCGTGTCTTAGGGACACGGCGCAGCCACGGACGCTGTGATGCGCGCCCCTGCGGGTGCGGGGGAGTGGCCTGTTTTGGGGGAGCTGTCATGTGAAGTCGTCCCAGAATGAGAGCCGCATCGCTCCTCCTCCGACATTTATATGGAGGGCGGGCGACAAGTGGTTAAACACTTTCTGTTACAGGGTGACAACGCTCTGTCCTTGTATCCTATTTGTGCACCAGTGTTGTCACCCTGTCACAAGGACTTCCGATGGAGACTACAAGACACGCATTACACAGGCACAATCCACTGTTTTCACGAAAAAAATCTTTAGTGGAGAGGGCATGTCTCTTTACTATATGGGGATGTCTCTTTGCTAGAGAGGGCATGTCTCTTTACTATATGGGGATATCTCTTTGCTGGACTGAATATGTCTCTTTGCTGGACTGGATATGTCTCTTTGCTGGACTGGGGATGTCTCTTTGCTGGACTGGGGATATCTCGTTGCTGGACTGGGGATGTCTCTTTGCTGGACTGGGGATATCTCGTTGCTGGACTGGGGATATCTCTTTGCTGGACTGGGGATATCTCGTTGCTGGACTGGGGATGTCTCTTTGCTGGACTGGGGATATCTCGTTGCTGGACTGGGGATGTCTCTTTGCTGGAATGGGTATGTCTCTTTGCTATATAGGGATGTCTTTTTTGCTGGACTGGGGATATCTCTTTGCTTGACTGGAGATGTCTCTTTACTATATGGGGATGTCTCTTTGCTGTACTGGGTATGTCACTTTTCTGGACTGGGGATGTCTTTTTACTATATGGGGATGTCTCTTTGCTGGACTGGGTATGTCTCTTTTCTGGACTGGGGATGTCTTTTTTACTATATGGGGATGTCTCTTTGCTGGACTGGGTATGTCTCTTTTCTGGACTGGGGATGTCTTTTTACTATATGGGGATGTCTCTTTGCTGGACTGCGGATGTCTCTTTGCTGGACTGGGGATGTCTCTTTTCTGGACTGGGTATGTCTTTTTACTATATGGGGATGTCTCTTTGCTGGACTGCGGATGTCTTTTTACTATATAGGGATGTCTCTTTGCTTTACTTCAGCAACAATAGGGGAGGGGAGACTGGGGAAATGCTTCATTCTGTCTGCAGCAGACAGATGACATTGTCTCATCCTAGGAACAGTCAGTGGAGATCAGGAATTACTTTTTTATTGATAAATGTGGTGCTAAAAAAAAAAAAAGATCCTGCTGCTGTATATTGTGACATCAGGAATGGATCTATAATGTTTGAAAAAACGGAACCCCACCCCTCCCCCGAGTCCGGAACGCGTCGCTCAGAATTCCCCCGTCTGGTGAGGATGGGACGGAGAATAGCTGCATAGAAGGGGATTGTTTGCTGCGGGGTAACGACACAAAGCCGGCGGTCCCACGCGTCAGCGCGGCCATACAACGGCGTGATTTACTGCAGCAGGAAAATGAAGAGGTGACCTCGGTCCCTGAGAAAGGTATTCATACGACGAGCCGCCGCCTGGAATTCGGGTTCCTGGTGGACTGCGGCCAAGAAAAGGAAGAAAAAGGAGACAACAAAGTGAGCGGGAAGTTTGCCGAGTCATTAGCGGTAAATAAATGTGGAAATGTTATCAATAGGAGACAAATTCGGGAGGACAGAGGGGGGTGGGGAACAAAGAGCGCTCCTGGAAGCCGCACTTTTCTAATGATAATTGGGTTGTCTGTGCAGAACGCCGCTGGCGGCTTCCTAGAGACCAAGCTGGCCGGGAGCCCAATCTGTGCCGGGACTCGGCAAATTCCTGGACAGCTCCAGAGGAATCCGGCAGCGGGACCCCGGCAGAGGTTCACTAATTATTAAAAGATAAAGTTTAATCTGCTTATATGTTGGCTTCCCTGGTTCCGCCCCCATCACATCCTTATTGTAGACACTGTGATGTCATCACGGGGGTCTCTGTGCTTCCTTATGCAATGCGAGCAGATCATGGCTGGGAGGGGCCGGGCAGAGTGCTGTACATCACCCGGCCTCAGCACTCCTCTCCAGAGCCCCCAGTCCTGATGCAAGCAGTGGGAGGAGTTATGCATTAAAATGGATGGAGAGCGTCTGTGATCAGCAATTTTCAAGTCTGGCCACAGATTCTCGATGGGATTTAGGTCTGGACTGTGACTGGGTCATTCTAACACATGAATATGCTTTGATGTAAACCATTCCATTGTAGCTCTGGCTGGATGTTTCGGGTCGTTGTCCTGCTGGAAGGGGAACCTCCGCCCCGGTCTTAAAGCTTTTCCAGACTATAAGAGGTGGTATTGATGGGCACAGATAAGGCGGTATTGATGGGCACAGATAAGGCGGCACTGATGGCCAATGATGAGGTGGCACTGATGGGTGGCACTGTTGATGAGGCACTGATTGGTGACATTGATAGGTGGCACTGTAGGCACTGATGGGTGGCGCTGGTGGGCACTGGTAGGTGGGACTGTTGTGCACTGGTAGGTGGCACAGGTGGACACAGCTGAGCTGTCGGCTGCTCTCCTTGATCTGGACCGATGTCCCTCTGACAGCCGCCGGTGATCGGCTCTGTTTACATCACATGATCAGCTGCCATTGGCTCACAGCTGATCACCTGGCAAGGGGTCGGGATCGACCCCTTACTCCGATCTGTGATCCAGCGAGTCGAATGCAGGGGGTCGCACATGCCGCTCGAACGAGGGAGGACATCCATTGACACCCTCCTGGCAAAGTAGGTGCGCGCTGTAGCCGTCATTCGGCTATAGCTTGGATCTGAAGGGGTTAAACTTCTCCACAACTTCATCCCTGACCTGTCTGGTGTGTTCCTTGGCCTTCATGATGTTGTTTGTTCACTAAGGTTCTCCAACAAACCTCTGAGGGCTTCACGGAACAGCTGTATTTATACTGAGATTACATTACACACAGGAGGACTCTATTTACTAATTAGGTGACTTCTGAAGGCAATCGGTTCCACTAGATTGTAGTTAGGGGGTATCAGAGTAAAGGGGGCACCATACAAATGCCCCTCCCCCCACACTTTTCACATATTTATTTGTATCATTTTCCTTCCACTTCACAATTATGTGACACTTTGTGTTGGTCCATCACATAAAATCCCAATAAAATACATTTACGGTTTTGGTTGTAACATGAGAAAATGTGGAAAATTTCAAGGGGTATGAATACTTTTTCATGGCACTGTAGATAATCGCATGGATAGTTACACGGTAAAGCATTTTTTTTTTTTTTGGTATCCTAAACCATATCTCTAATTCAATTAAACCTCCCCTCCCCCCCAGTTGCCCAGTTGCTGTCAAACACATCAGATCGGCGCCAAGCGCGCCATTTGCCTGGATAGATCTCTTTAAACGGGAACTCCGTCCACGACTGACGCAGAGTTTGGAACTCTCCGGAGTTTTATTTTTTAGGAAAGGGGGGGGGGGGTGGCGATCAGCGCTATTAGTGGAGTCATTCAGGAAAGCGAGCCGCAGATTGGGCTGCCCGCCATCACATTTCCTTATTTCGGTGCCACAAATAATAATCGGAAAGTGAAAGGAGGCGAGGAGCGCCCGGCGCAACTCAATGAATCTGTTCAACGTAACACACAGATGTGAGCGCCGGAATGGGAGGATCCCACCAGGGAATTCCTTCTTCTACCATGTATGGGGCCCTCAATGTTAAAGGGTTACCCCACCCAGACCCGATATTTCAGTTGAAGGGTCAGTCTACCCATTTTTTATTTCGGGCCCATTCACATTATCGCCTCACAAATGCATACGGCGGGCGACGTCACTGTGCTATTCATTCTGAATGCCACGCTAGCGAAACTAGCTGATGGTTGTGCGTTGCCGAGCTGTTCACTGCATGGACCATTGTTGACCAGGGATGGTGGGAACCCCTCATGATGGGCACAGCGGGTGTACAGACCCGGGAACTCGGCACAGGGATGGTGGGAACCCCTCATAATGGGCACAGCGGGTGTACAGACCCGGGAACTCAGCACAGGGATGGTGGGAACCCCTCATAATGGGCACAGCGGGTGTACAGACCCGGGAACTCGGCACAGGGATGGTGGGAACCCCTCATAATGGGCACAGCGGGTGTACAGACCCGGGAACTCAGCACAGGGATGGTGGGAACCCCTCATAATGGGCACAGCGGGTGTACAGACCCGGGAATTCAGTACAGGGATGGTGGGAACCCCTCATAATGGGCACAGCAGGCGTACAGACCTGGGAATTCAGCACAGGGATGGTGGGAACCCTTCATAATGGGCACATCGGGTGTACAGACCCGGGAACTCATCACAGGGATGGTGGGAACCCCTCATAATGGGCACAGCGGGCGTACAGACCAGGGAACTCAGCACAGGGATGGTGGGAGCCCCTCATAATGGGCACAGCGGGTGTGCAGACCCGGGAACTCGGCACAGGGATGGTGGGGACCCCTCATAATGGGCACAGCGGGTGTACAGACCCGGGAATTCAGCACAGGGATGGTGGGAACCCCTCATAATGGGCACAGCAGGCGTACAGACCCGGGAATTCAGCACAGGGATGGTGGGGACCCCTCATAATGGGCACAGCGGGTGTACAGACCCGGGAATTCAGCACAGGGATGGTGGGAACCCCTCATAATGGGCACAGCAGGCGTACAGACCCGGGAATTCAGCACAGGGATGGTGGGAACCCTTCATAATGGGCACAGCGGGTGTATAGACCCGGGAACTCAGCACAGGGATGGTGGGAACCCCTCATAATGGGCACAGCGGGTGTACAGACCCGGGAATTCAGCACAGGGATGGTGGGAACCCCTCATAATGGGCACAGCAGGCGTACAGACCCGGGAATTCAGCACAGGGATGGTGGGAACCCTTCATAATGGGCACAGCGGGTGTATAGACCCGGGAACTCAGCACAGGGATGGTTGGAACCCCTCATAATGGGCACAGCGGTTGTACAGACCCGGGAACTCATCACAGGGATGGTGGGAACCCCTCATAATGGGCACAGCGGGCGTACAGACCAGGGAACTCAGCACAGGGATGGTGGGGACCCCTCATAATGGGCACAGTGGGTGTGCAGACCCGGGAACTCGGCACAGGGATGGTGGGGACCCCTCATAATGGGCACAGCGGGTGTGCAGACCCGGGAACTCAGCACAGGGATGGTGGGAACCCTTCATAATGGGCACAGCGGGCGTACAGACCCGGGAACTCAGCACAGGGATGGTGGGAACTCCTCATAATGGGCACAGCGGGTGTACAGACCCGGGAGCTCGGCACAGGGATGGTGGTACGCTGTAATGCATCAAGATAACAAGATATAAAATCTAAGCTTTATGTAATCAATGTTGGCTGCTGCACTTAATTCCATTAACTCAGAGATTACGAGTGCCCCCCCCGGGACCCTCATACCAGAGCAGCTCAGATCCTTTATCCCCATTGATGGGGGGATTGTCCTCTCAATGTTCTTATTGAATAGGAATCTCCATGGAGAAGGGGAGACATCTGTAGCAGACATGCTGCACAACATATGTGGACAGATTATGAATGGCGTCCTATACAATGGCGCGCTTTGCATTGATAGGCTGCGTGCCGGGAAGGTTGTGATCCCCATCACTCAGAGCCGGGCGTGCCGCGCCGACAGATGATTCGAATTGTCCAATTCTCTCCTCCAAACTGTCAGCGAGATTCATCGAAAGCAGAAAACAGGAACGACAATGGCGACGGGTTCACAATATCAGATACCAGATACGCATATGGCGACGGGATGTGCGGTGGTCTTGTAAGCCCCCCTTTCACACCGCTGCGACTTGTTAGGGCGTTTCGACAGTTTAAAGTTGCGTGAAAAGTCGCACCCTATTTGTGCCAATGGAACCATTCAATCATTGTGCCAATGGAAGCCATCTTGGGCTTCCCCACCCCACCCCCATAGTGGCAGAATGCCGCAGCCTGGTCACAAATGCGACCTTTGCAACCCTGGTAGTCCCGCCACTGCGGCATGGTAAAAACAGGCAGTCCCCAACCACTCATTGCCTTAGGCTGCAAAGGTAGCAGGACGGTGGTGTACATATGCTGCATCCATAATGCTTGGCTTTGCCGCTGCAGCAAAAAAACCCATGGTGGTGGACCGCACTGCCTCAGAAACGTGACCCATTCACGTTCATGAGGTTGTGATGTCACCACATGCTCTGCGTGGTGGCGCAGCATTTGCAATGTTAAAACGGGTGTTGAGAAGGGAATATATCACCCACAATGCTTTGATTTTCCGCTTGCGGCAAAAATTGTCTCCATTGTTGCGTTTGGTGGGCGGCACTGCCTCCGAACGTGACCCATTTAAGTGACTGGGGGCGTGATGCCACCACGTGCAATGCGCGGTGGCGCAGCAGTTATAGTAGAAAAAAAAAAGGTGTTGAGAAGGGAATATATCACCACAATGCTTTGCTTCGCCGCTGCGGCAAACACTGTCCCCACTGTTGCATTTTGTGGGTGGCACTGCCTCCCAACGTGACCCATTCAAGTTAATGAGGCCGTGACGTCACCACGTGGTGGCGCAGCATGTACAATGTTAAAACAGATGTTGAGAACGGAATATATCACCACAATGCTTTGCTTTTTCCGCTGCGGCAAACATTGTCCCCGCTGTGGTATTTAGCGGACGGCACTGCCTCCGAACGTGACCCATTCAAGTTAATGAGGCCGTGGTGTCACTACGTGCAATACGTAGTGGCGCAGCATGTACAATGTTAAAACAGATGTTGAGAAGGGAATATATCACCACAATGCTTTGCTTTTCCGCTACGACAAAAATTCTCCCCACTGTTGCGTTTGGTGGGCGGCACTGCCTCTGAACGTGACCTATTCAATGCGTGGTGACGCAGCATTCGCAGTAGTAAAACAGGTGATGAGAAGAGAATATATCACCATTTTTTGTAAAGGTTTGGGGGGTTTAAATTGTATCTAAACCCAAGAACAAGTTTTGCCTTTAATTTTTACATACATCAGATTACCGGTCCTTAGATCCACTGGCTGCATTAGTTGTCTTTTTTTTTTTCCAGGCTTTTTTTCTCCTTCATTTTCATAAACTGATTCTGCAAGCTTCCTGTCCTGGGGTAACAATGCTTCAATGCTCAATAACTGTATCTATAGGGAAGCAGCATAGTCACCCCCCCTAGGCTTTTAGTTCCCGATCTGGACAACAAAACCCCTCCGCCATTGTGCGCGTCTGTAATATAATGGGGAGGTGTTCTGTAGCTCATGAAGAGAACAAGGAAGGGCTGATAACATTGCTCCACATTTCAGTACAGCACAGTGTATAGGAAGTTAGAAGCTCGTTTTTCGATTTTTTTTTGGTAGGATCAGCAGGTATTTGAAGCTTGTGCAGCAAAGCCTAGACCGGTGATGGAGAACCTTGGCACCCCAGATGTTTTGGAACTACATTTCCCATGATGCTCATGCATTCCGCAGTGCAGTTGATCATCATGGGAAATGTAGTTCCAAAACATCTGGGGTGGTTCGCCATCAATGGCCTAGAGCAGCCTTTCTCAACCTTTTCAACACAGAGGAACCCTTGAAATAATTCACCGGTCTCGGGGGGAACCCCCTGCTAAAAATTAGAAATCTACAACTCATGATACATTAGTGTGATGGCCAGTGGGAAGAATGGTCCTTACACTTGTGGTCATTGGGAAGAATGGTCCTTACACTTGTGGTCATTGGGAAGAATGGTCCTTACACTTGTGGTCATTGGGAAGAATGGTCCTTACACTTGTGGTCATTGGGAAGAATGGTCCTCACACTTGTGGTCATTGGGAAGAATGGTCCTCACACTTGTGGTCATTGGGAAGAATGGTCCTCACACTTGTGGTCATTGGGAAGAATGGTCCTCACACTTGTGATCAGTGGGAAGAATGGTCCTTACACTTGTGGTCATTGGGAAGAATGGTCCTCACACTTGTGGTCATTGGAAAGAATGGTCCTCACACTTGTGGTCAGTGGGAAGAATGGTCCTCACACTTGTGGTCAGTGGGAAGAATGGTCCTTACACTTGTGGTCAGTGGGAAGAATGGTCCTCACACTTGTGGTCATTGGGAAGAATGGTCCTCACACTTGTGGTCATTGGGAAGAATGGTCCTTACACTTGTGGTCAGTGGGAAGAATGGTCCTCACACTTGTGGTCATTGGGAAGAATGGTCCTCACACTTGTGGTCAGTGGGAAGAATGGTCCTTACACTTGTGGTCATTGGGAAGAATGGTCCTCACACTTGTGGTCATTGGGAAGAATGGTCCTCACACTTGTGGTCATTGGGAAGAATGGTCCTTACACTTGTGGTCAGTGGGAAGAATGGTCCTCACACTTGTGGTCATTGGGAAGAATGGTCCTCACACTTGTGGTCATTGGGAAGAATGGTCCTTACACTTGTGGTCATTGGGAAGAATGGTCCTCACACTTGTGGTCATTGGGAAGAATGGTCCTTACACTTGTGGTCAGTGGGAAGAATGGTCCTTACACTTGTGGTCATTGGGAAGAATGGTCCTTACACTTGTGGTCGGTGGGAAGAATGGTCCTTACACTTGTGGTCCTTGGGAAGAATGGTCCTTACACTTGTGGTCAGTGGGAAGAATGGTCCTTACACTTGTGGTCAGTGGAAAGAATGGTCCTTACACTTGTGGTCATTGGGAAGAATGGTCCTTACACTTGTGGTTCTTGGGAAGAATGGTCCTTACACTTGTGGTCAGTGGGAAGAATGGTCCTTACACTTGTGGTCATTGGGAAGAATGGTCCTTACACTTGTGGTCCTTGGGAAGAATGGTCCTTACGCTTGTGGTCATTGGGAAGAATGGTCCTCACACTTGTGGTCATTGGGAAGAATGGTCATTACACTTGTGGTCATTGGGAAGAATGGTCCTTACACTTGTGGTCAGTGGGAAGAATGGTCCTCACACTTGTGGTCATTGGGAAGAATTACCTCCTTACAGATAGCTAAAAAGGTCAATGGTGTCAGTGGGAACTTATCTGAG
This sequence comes from Lithobates pipiens, assembly GCA_037367395.1. NCBI lineage: Eukaryota > Metazoa > Chordata > Amphibia > Anura > Ranidae > Lithobates > Lithobates pipiens. The sequence continues at coordinate 92,355 of JAZDVW010000180.1, forward strand.
AGGCAGAAATTGCCCAATGCTGAAGGAACCCCTACAACCTCTGGAGGAACTCTAGGGTTCCACGGAACCCTGGTTGAGAAACCCTGGCCTAGGCTGTAAGAGGGGAAATCAAGACAAGAAGCCACAGCATGCTCTTCTGGGCCCATATACACCTATAGCCTAGTCACTTAGCAATGTATTTTGTCAGCTCCATAGTAGTGATTTCCCCTAAACACCCCCTAAAATCTGTATGTAGCGCCAACAATAGACTAAGTGTGCACTATACATATGTAAATTTCGTTTTCCAGAACTGTAACAGAGTTCTGGGGGTTAATTGTACAGGTTTTTACTTTGGCGCCAGTTTGGCTGGGCTGTACTGAGGTTCTGCCTGGTCATAGGTGCAGTGAGGCACCTGTGACAGGCTGAGAACCAAGCCTGGTTGGATGTGTTAGGTACCAATCTTTCCCGGAGCCATCAGTGGTACTGCAGTGCTCATGTGATAGGAGGAGAGAGCGGAGAGATGACCTCATCAGTCTTCTGCTACTCCTTTTTCACTTGTTCAGGCTGAGGAAAGGGCACTGAACTGCAACAGAGGAAAAAAAAAAAACAGATCTTCTGCCCTGCCAGACTGGACTATGCTGTGTGGCAGAGCTGTTGTAAATCTCAGGACCGGATGGACAGAAATACAAAATCCTTTGGCGGGTAGAACGACTCCCGTATCCGCGTTTCATCTGTGTATGTATCTGTTTGTCTGAAGTTCAGCTTCGAATCCAGAAGAAGACATCTTATGTTTACTAATTAATTGGGGGGAATCCACCTAAAAGAAGCCGGCCCGGAGCCAAATGACTGTTCTAATGAGGAGCCAAGCGTGGGAAAGCTCCGTATTTATTTCAGGTCTGTGTCTATATTAACTTTAAGAAGAATTGTTCCAGGACTGGAAGGTTTGGATAAAGATTGCCCCAAATTACAGTCAGCGAAAAAAATTCTTACTTGTAGGAATCCATCTGTGGCCACATCTGGTAACAATATAACAGAAATGCCTTCCATGTTTAATTGTTCCTAAGTATGTCACACGCTTCAAAGAGCTCGGCCCCTTTTCTGTTTAGGAATTGTGTCGTCCGCAAAGCGCTACGAAACATTAACAGCGACGCGGCTGTCAGTCGACGGGGATCTGCGGGGATTAAAATACTCCTCAGTATTATCCCTCTTTAGGCTGGTTTTAGGCACAATGAACTTGAACGGGGCATGTAATCCCTTTTAGAGATAGGAATGTCGCTGAATTCCCTTCCAAAATCCTTCAGAAGGAGGAGAAGTAAGCCGGGTGCTTCTGTCCGGTATACAAGCAACGGGTATGGGGGTCCACTGCGGACCAACTCCATGTTTGCAATAAAAAGGAATTATGGGATATAATGCAGAGGAAGAATCCATAATGGTTCTTCAGCTTTAACAGTTTACATGAGTAAAGGAGTCGTTAAGTGACAACATCATAGGAGCACAAAGGTCTTCACTTGTTGAAGGCGGGATCTAAGAGGTCTTCCGTTTTTTTTGGAGGTGGGAACTTAGAGATCTTCATTCTGTTGGAAGTATGATCCACGAGGTCTTTACTCTGGTAAGATCTAAGAAGTTTTTAGTCCATTGGAGATAGGATCTAAAAGGTCTTCATCCGTTGGAGGTGGACTCTAAGCCCCTGTACACACGGTCGGAGATTCCGACAACCAAATCCGTCGGATTTTGTCCGAAACTGTTGCATACACACGGTCGGACTAAGTTGGCGAAAAATCCGATCTTTCAGAACGTGATGACGTAATTTCGTTACGATGGGACTACGTTCAGGCTAGTAGCCAATAGCTTTGATGTAGGAATTTGATCTGAGCATGCGTGGCACTTGGTCCGATCGGAATTCTCTACACATGATCGGAGTATGTCCGATCGAACCAGTTGGTTGGAAAATATTTCCAACAAGTTGGAAAATTGGGTCCGACGGATATTCGGACGGAATCAGTCCGATGCAGACCACACACAGTCAGATTATCCGACAACACGGTCCGATAAGACACATTCTGACGGATTCTCCGACCGTGTGTACAAGGGCTAAGAAGTTTTTAGTCCATTGGAGATAAGATCTAAAAGGTCTTCATCCATTGGAGGTGGACTCTAAGCCTCGTACACACGGTCGGAGAATCCGACGGAATGTGTCCTATCGGACCGTTTTGTCGGATATTCCGACTGTGTGTGGTCTCCATCGGACGGTTTCCGTCGGAGTATCCGACAGACCAAGTTTTCCAACTTGTTGGTAAAATTTTCCAACAAAATGCTCCGATCGGACATACTCCAATCATGTGTAGAGAATTTTGATCGGACAAAGTGCCACGCATGCTCAGATCAAATTCCTACATCAAAGCTATTGGCTACTAGCCTGATGGGTAGTCCTGTTGGAACGAAATAACGTCATCACGTTCTGAACGATCGGATTTTCCGACAACTTTGTCCGACCGTGTGTATGCAACAGTTTCGGACAAAATCCGACGGATTTGGTTGTCGGAATCTCCGACCGTGTGTACAAGGGCTTAGAAGTCTTCAATCTACTGGAGGTAGGATTGGAAAGGGTTTTAACTCTGTTGGAGGCAGGGATCTAATGCCCCATACACACGGTCTGATTTTCCGATGATTTTGGCCCAAACTTGTCTAGCATACACACACGGACGCACAAAGTTGTTGGAAAATCGTTCTGAACGCGGTGACGTAGAGCACGTACGACGGGACTATGAACAGGCCAGTAGCCATTAACTTTCGTCTGGTAATTTATTCTGAGCATGCGTGGCACCTTGTCCGTCGGAATTGTCTACACACGATCGGAATTTAAACGATCGGATTTTGTTGTCGGAAAATTTAAGATCCAGCTCTCAAACTTTGTGCGTCAGAAAATCCGACGGAAAAAGTCAGATGGAGCCCACACACGGTCGGATTTTCCGACAACATGATCCGATCGCACATTTTCTGGCGGAAAATCCGACCGTGTGTATGGGGCATAATAAGTCTTCAGTCCATTGAAGGTGGGATGTAATAGGTCTTCACTCTGTTGTTAGTGGAAACTAGGAAGTCTTCACTCCATTGTAGGAGGGATCTATGAAGTCTGTACTCCATTGGAGGTGCAATCAAAGAGGTCCTCACTCAATCAGAAATAGGACCTAAAAGGTTTTTCACCTATCAGAGGTGGGGTCTAAAGCCTTGTACACACGGTCGGAGAATCCGTCGGAATGTGTCCTATCGGACCGTTTCGTCGGATATTCCGACTGTGTGTGGTATGCATCGGACTGATTCCGTCGGAATATCCGTCGTACCCAATTTTCCAACTTGTTGGAAATATTTCCCGACCAACTGGGCCGATCGGACATACTCCGATCATGTGTAGCGAATTTTTATCGGACAAAGTGCCACGCATGCTCAGATCAAATTCCTACATCAAAGCTATTGGCTACTAGCCTGAATGTAGTCCCATCGTAACGAAATTACGTCATCACGTTCTGAAAGATCGGATGTTTTGACAACTTAGTCCGACCGTGTGTATGCAACAGTTTCGGACAAGATCCGACGGACAAAATCCGACGGACAAAATCCGACGGATTTGGTTGTCGAAATCTCCGATCGTGTGTACAGGGGCTAAGAAGTATTCACTCCATTGAAGGTTGGATCTGAGCCCTTGTACACACGGTCGGACATTCCGACAACCAAATCCGTCGGATTTTGTCCAACGGATTTTGTCCAAAACTGTTGCATACACACGGTCGGACAAAGTTGTCGGAAAATGCGATCGTTCAGAACGTGATGACGTTATTTCGTTACGACGGGACTATGTTCAGGCTAGTAGCCAATAGCTTTGGTGTAGGAATTTGATCTGAGCATGCGTGGCACTTTGTCCGATCGGAATTCTCTACACATGATCGGAGTATGTCCGATCGGAGCAGTTTGCCGGAAAATATTTCCAGCAAGTTGGAAAATTTGGTCTGACGGACATTCCGACGGAAACAGTCCGATGCAGACCACACACACAGTTGGATTATCCGACAAACCGGTCCGATAGGACACATTCCGTCGGAATCTCAGACCGTGTGTACAAGGGCTTAGAGGTCTTCACTCCATTAATGGTGGGATCTAAGAAGTCTTTACTCAGTTGGAGGTGGGACCCAAAAGGTCTTTACTTCAATGCAGGTGAAAGATAAGAAGTCTTCGCTCCCTTGGAGGTGGGATCTAAGAAGTCTGCACTCCATTGGAGGTGGGATCTAAGAGACCCTCCCTTCATTGGAGGTGGGATCCAAAAAGGTCTTCACACAATTAGAAGTTAGATCTAAGAGGTCTCTACTCCGTAGTGGGATTTTAAGATACTTTCACTCTGTGGGGTCCAACAGGTCTTCACTCCACTGGAGATTAGATCTAACAGACAGGTCCTCACTCCATTAAAGGTATGATCCAATATGTCCTCACTTCATTAGAAATAGGATCTAAGAGGCTTTCACTCCATTGGAGGTAGTATCCAAGAAGTCTTCACTGTGCCAGAGGTGAGATTCAAAAGCTCTACATGATTTCCTCTACATGCAAGGCACCCTTTGGGATATCAGTGCTATACTGATTGGCAGGGACGATTGTCAGTGGTGACAAAACTGCAACACAGAAATTTAGTCTGTGTGCTACAGCGTTACGTAGGGTGACCACGCTACAGTCAAATCATTGCAGGCCAGGCAGTTTTGTCATCCGTGTGGAGAAAGGGAAAGCCATTAGTAGGATCACCAGGTATTTAAGTAGGCTAAACTGCACCAAATTCTTTCTGTTACAGCAGTCTGTTAGACTCAGTATGGATGTTCCTCATTTTACCATTGAATATCATACTGCAGAAAAAAAAAGCAGAGAGGAGAGACAAGACGGCTCCTCAGGAGGATAGAATGTGTTGGAGTAAGAGATCATTAGATACAGTCTGTTATCCTCGTTCTCATTAATGCACTCCGACCGATTCAAGTTACTTTCACGCCAGCAGATTTACTCATACAGACATGTAATCTCCATTAGAGGACGCCTTCAGGGTAACGTTCCTGAGTCCAATCTTCAAAACCTCAGACCCAGAAGAGCCCTTAGACAAGCTGCTTCTTCCGTTTCATTATTATGGACATTATTCTAGGACTGAAGATAGTTTTAAAAACCAGAACAAGGCCGGGCGCACACATCATCTTTGCCTCATCATGTCTTATAAAAAATAATAAATGGGAAGGGAAACAAATTGGAGACCAGTAGGACTCTACAAAAACATTGATTTATCCAAATAGTAGAAAACATTGACTTAGGCTGGCCATACAACGGTCGAATTTCGAAATAATTTTCTTTTGAAAATCAGAAAATGTGTGAGTTTTGTGATCCGATGGCGCCACCATTGATTTTGAAATTTGGCCAACCAAGCCTTCAATTTCACCTCATGTTGCTACAGAAAATAATTTCTTCTTTTCTTTCTGGGAATTTTCTTTTCTTGCACATGCGCATTTCTTTTTCGATTACATTTCTCGCATGGTTCTCCCATCATCGATTAGAAAATCGTTTTTTTTTTTTTTCAAAAAATGTCCCACATGTCCGATTTACTCAAATTCGATGGTCGCATGAAAATTGGCCTTTGCTGGAGCCCACTAATGGTGGGAAATCCGCACGAAAATTCTTAGATAAGATTTTCGAAAGAAAATTATTTTCGAAAATTTGACCCGTGTATGGCCGGCCTTAGCTGAGCAAATACGATTATGATGTGTTCATTTTCAAGCAGAATTTCTTTAAATTTTTTTATTTTTTTTTTATTTAAATACATCAATTACCATTTCTAAAATTTAATCTACAATCTACTGTGATCTAGCTCATTTTCTGGGTTGAATGAAGTCCACCGTCATTCAACTCACTTCCTGTAGTGCAGGACGTCATGGTCACTCCCCATGGGGAACATAAAAAAGGACCCTGTGTGTCACATGACTGGCTTGAAAAATGGAAAGTATATATAAAAAAAAAAATACATACTGAGTGGCTTCCACATGAGTAGGGAAGACTAAAAATAGTTTATTCACATCTGATTTGATGATTGACGTGAACAGAGCTTCAATCTTTTTTAAAAAGTTTTGGGGTTGACCATTCTATACTGTCCTCCAATGAGTCTTAGATATCCGGTATGTCTGTGATAGCACTGGACCGATCTAAGGTTTGATCTTGATGGATGTGCTTGAGTCAGTTTTCCTTCTGGGAGCATGAGTAGGAAAGACTAAAAAGAGCTTCTAATTTGATGAATGAAGTGAACAGAGCTTCAATCTTTCTAAAAAATTTTTGGGGTTGACCATTCTATACTGTCCTCCAATGAGTCTTAGATATCCGGTATGTGTGCGATAGCACTGGACCGATCTAAGGTTTGATCTTGATGGATGAGCTTGAGTCAGTTTTCCTTCTGGGAGGCTGGAACCCAAAGAAGATGTGGTGTAGGTGGGCCTTGTTGAGGTCTTAGGCTGCCACCTTTTTGAGAGCGACTCAGAAAACTCATAAGGTAGGTATGAAGAAGTGCCCAATACAAATGATTGCCACGCTCTAGGATATATTTGAGAAGTTTATCGAAGGTAGTAGTTCACCGATAGAAAGGCGTTTCAGGGCAACTGACTCCCCATTCCTCAAAAATACATACCGAGTGGCTTCCACATGAGTAGGGAAGACTAGTTTCGTGAAAGTAGTAGTTCACCGATAGCAAGGCGTTTCAGGGCAACTGACTCCCCATTCCTCAAAAATACATACCAAGTGGCTTCCACATGAGTAGGGAAGACTAAAAAGAGCTTCTGATTTGATGAATGAAGTGAACAGAGCTTGAATTTTTTTATTTTTTTGGGTTGACCATTCTATACTGTCCTCCAATGAGTCTTAGATATCCGGTATGTGTGCGATAGCACTGGACCGATCTAGGGTTTGATCTTGATGGATGTGCTTGAGTCAGTTTTCCTTCCTAGTTTATTCGCATCTGATTTGATGATTGAAGTGAACAGAGCTTCAATCTTTCTAAAAAAATTTGGGGGTTGACTATTCTATACTGTCCTCCAATGAGTCTTAGATATCCGGTATGTGTGTGATAGCACTGGACCGATCTAAGGTTTGATCTTGATGGATGTGCTTGAGTCAGTTTTCCTTCTGGGAGGCTGGTACCCAAAGAAGATGTGGTGTAGGTGGACCTTGTTGAGGTCTTAGGCTGCTACCTTTTTGAGAGCGACTCAGAAAACTCATAAGGTAGGTATGAAGAATGGGCCCAATACAAATGTTTGCCACACTCTAGGATATAATTGAGAAGTTTATCGAAGGTAGGAGTTCACCGATAACAAGGCGTTTCAGGGCAACTGACTCCCCATTCCTCAAAAATACATACCGAGTGGCTTCCACATGAGTAGGGAAGACTAAAAAGAGTTTATTCGCATCTGATTTGATGATTGAAGTGAACAGAGCTTCAATCTTTTTTAAAAAAATTTGGGGTTGACCATTCTATACTGTCCTCCAATGAGTCTTAGATATCCGGTATGTGTGCGATAGCACTGGACCGATCTAAGGCTTGATCTTGATGGATGTGCTTGAGTCAGTTTTCCTTCCTAGTTTATTCGCATCTGATTTGATGATTGAAGTGAACAGAGCTTCAATCTTTCTAAAAAATTTTTGGGGTTGACCGTTCTATACTGTCCTCCAATGAGTCTTAGATATCCGGTATGTCTGTGATAGCACTGGATCGATCTAAGGTTTGATCTTGATGGATGTGCTTGAGTCAGTTTTCCTTCTGGGAGGCTGGTACCCAAAGAAGATGTGGTGTAGGTGGACCTTGTTGAGGTCTTAGGCTGCTACCTTTTTTAGAGCGACTCAGAAAACTCATAAAGTAGGTATGAAGAAGTGCCCAATACAAATGTTTGCCACAGTCTAGGATATATTAAAGGTATATATATCGAAGGTAGTAGTTAATTGATAACAAGGTGTTTCAGGGCAACTGACTCCCCATTCCTCAGGGCTGTAAGAGTAGTTGTGATGGGAACAAACTTGGAAACATGAGAAGTAGTTGGAACAGCAATGTGGCTAAGAACGAGGCTGGTTATAAACTGTTGGATCCTCAAGTTCTTAGATGACATCAAGCTGACCCTTATTCAGACTCTGACAAAGGAAGTCTAACCACTAAAGCAGCAATGGCACATTTGGCTGTATGTTATCAGAGGATGTTGCATGCTGACCAGAAATGATACATTGTTGTTTTTAATTTCTGAAAATAATATTATACTGTATGTTGCAACGTAGCTCAGAGTACTAATTATTATAATATACACTAATGACCTTCTCTTCTCCGCAGCTCCTCTAGCTGAAGGCTCAGAAAGGAAGGATGAAGAGCAGAATATTCGTACCCTTGTAAGTCCGAACAAGAACGCGCGCCATGTGCCTCAGCGTTCAGGAGCCTTAAGGAAACTCCGGCGCCAGAGACCACGCCTCTCTCACAAGGGACCAATGCCCTTCTAGGAAAGGTAAGACTCGGGGACAGCTCTGTACTGCATTCTTCCACAACAAGGATACAATAAATTCATGTATAATTCATAAAAAACATGTATTCTCATGGAGAAGTGTTTCTACCAAGCCCAAGTAAAGTGTCCATGCCAACATTTCCCATCCCCATCGTAAAAAAAAAACGAAAACAAATCAGGTCAAAGTTTATCTCTACACAAAACCTTTCATTTTGAATAGGCAAATCTCTCCAAAGTGAGGATAAATCCTTTATGTCCACTTAGTACACTGTATTACCAAAAGTATTGGGACCAGTGGCGGCCTGCCCATAAGGCGCGCCCAGGCCCCTCTCTTCACACCACCCCCTATATGCATAATGGATAGATTAAAAAATTTTTACATTTCCACCGGCCACCACTGATTGGGAAGCATGCCTTTACATGCACATAAACTTTAATTGCATCCCAGTCTTAGTCCCTAGGATTCAATATTGAGTTGGCCCACCTTTTGAAGCTATAACCGCTTCAACTCTTCTGGGAAGGCCATCCACAAGGTTTAGGAGATGTGTCTATGGGAATGTTTGACCATTCTTCCAGAAGAGCATTTGTGAGGTCAGGCACTGATGTTGAACGAGAAGGCCTGGTTCGCAGTCTCCGCCCAAAGGTGTTCTATCTTGTTGAGGTCAGGGCCCAGGTCAAGTTCCTCCAACCCAACCTAGCTCATCTATATCTTTATGGAGCTTGCTTTGTGCACCGGTCCAAATCATTTGGTGGAGGGGGGGATTATGGTGTGGGGTTGTTTTTTCAGGGGTTGGGCTTGGCCCCTTAGTTCCAGTGGAGGGAACTCTTAAGGCATCAGCATTCCAAGACATTTTGCACAATGTCATGCTCCCAACTTTGTGGGAACAGTTTGGGGACGGCCCCTTCCTGTTCTAACAAGACTGCCCACCAGGGCACAAAGCAAGGTCTATAAAAACATTGGTGAGCGAGTTTGGGGTGGAGAAACTTGAGAGTCCTGACCTCAACCCCATAGAACACCTTTGGGTGCCTGACCTCACAAATGCTCTTCTGGAAGAATGGTCAAACATTCCCATAGACACACTCTGCCAGCGCTGCTGGAGGGGCACAAAGGGCAACAGGGGGAAGCAGATTATCTACAGGATTGGTGAGGAGGGGGGGGGGGGGAGGGGCATTTACTAGAATAGATCCCCTGTAGCTAGAATAGTTCCCACCTACAGCATCTGACAAGGTGGTGGAAGGTAGAGAAGATGAAACTGCCAGGAGGGGCACAAAGGGCAGCAGGGGGAGCGAGATTATTCACAGGGTTGGTGTGGAGAGGAGCATTTACTAGAACAGATCTCCTGTAGTTCCCACCCATACAGCAGCGGAAAGGTGGTGGAAGGAAGAAGAGATGAAGTTGGCAGCGCTGTGAGGAAGGTGGGGGAGGTGCATATAAGGGGGCCTGGGCAGTAGGGGGAGGGGGAATCTGATCATAGATAGAATGGGGGGACAATTATGGGAACCAAGTAGTATCGATATTCACATCTCACACTTGGATTAGTAGGTGGTGTAGCAACAACCAGCTGGAACATGAAACATCAGGGATCAAATACACATATTCACCACCACACCTCCGATCATCAATTACATCCAAATCTTTATTAAAGAATGATCACATCACAGAAGGCATAGTGCAATGTTTCAGAACCGCACAGGACCCCTTTGTCAGGTATGTGATGGTCATGACATGCCTGGCGAAAGGGGTCCTGCGTGGCTCTGAAACATTGCACTATGTCTTCTGTGATGTGATCATTCTTCAATAAAGATTTGGACCTAATTGAAGATCCGAGGTGTGCTGGTGAATATGTGCATTTAATTACAGGAAACCAATCCGCTGTGTGGCTCTACCTGCAGCAGCTGAAAGCCAGCGGGAGGTAGAGGAGGAGAAGCCAGCTTTCAGCTGCCGCAGATAAACAGGTACAACTTATGTAGGAGGATTTGTTTCAGGGTGTCCTGTACGGGCCCCAGTCCCATTAGTTCAGAAGGGGGGGGGGAGCATGGGCAGCAGGAGGAATTGGATCCTGAAAAGACGGGGGTGAGGAAGATAGGGTTACATACAGGGGGTGCCTGAGCAGAAGGGGGAATCCAATCGTGGATAGGAGGGGGTGATCACTGTGGCAGGGGGAAAATGACAGGAACCGATCCCCTGCATGGCTCTCCCTGCAGCATCTGAAAGCCAGCGGTAGGTAGAGGAGTAGAAGCCAGCTTTCAGCTGCTGCAGGGAGAGCAATACAGGGGATCGGTTCCTGTAATTTTCCCCTTTGCCGCAGTGATTACCCTCTCCTATCCATTATTGGATTCCCCTTCTACTTGGGCCCCCCTGTATGTACCCCTATCCCCCCCTCCCCTTTTCATTATCCAATTCCTCCTGCTGCCCATGCCCCCCTGTTGAACTAATGGGGCCTGGATCCCATACATGACAGGTGGTACCCCTTTATCAGCAGCACTGATCCAAAGGACTGCAGATGAAAGCCTTTTCCAGTTACCTTCGATAGCATGAAATATAGGATGTAATTGCATAACCTGGAGTGTAAAAAGGGAGCATGACCACTTAGCTTGGCCAGCAGTTGGACGCTTCCATAGAGAGAGCAAATATCAAATACAGCAATGTACTGTTACAGTAATGGCATGTCTTCCAGACGTGAGGCCAGAAGACTATAAAACGTCTAAATTTAAACCCTTAAGTCTGTTTCATATCAAAGATATCTCCTTACTGTATGCAAAACATGTCTCCCGTGTCTTATTAACCCTTTGCGGTGTCTTTCCTTCCAGATGGTTTGCCAAGAGACTTACTCTAACGTTTTTTTGTCCACTGAAATGATCTGGTTTGTTTGACCCCCGGACCCCTTGGGTGAGACGAAAAGGTTCCAAAAGGAAAAAAATCCTAGCCTCCCGCCTCGTGCCTCTCGGATCTGTCTGCGCCTGGATGCCTTCCCGTCTGAGGGATTTGGGGACACTACTTGGGAGAGGATTATCTGACCCTGATCCTGGATAGCACAAGTCTGGCTGCAGCTTAAATTGGCCTTTGTTCCCTCAGGAAAGCTTGTTTAATTACTACTGGATCAAGACTTTAAAACTAAATAGTTATTGCCCTAAGGTCTACCTTACCACTTTTATTCGCCTTGCCGTTGCTGATGTTGAGGAAAACTGCTCAAAATGATTGACCTCAAAGCCATCAAACTTTTGGTTGTGTCCATTTACTCTACGACATTTCTTCCATCTCCGAGTCAACTTGACTCATTGACAAAGTCCGAGTCTACCCGGTTGTCCCCGTCAACTTCGGGGCTGAATTGGCCCCGTCAACTTGTCGCCCCAATATGGTTTCATCCATCGGCTTGCTCCTCAAACGTCCTTCAAACCAGATAAATGAACTTTCCTTCGAATTAAAAAATAAACGGACAAGAATGATCGTTATGAACTTGTACAAAATTTTCTAAAGGTTCTTTATTAACAAACCACCATTGCCAATCGGCCAGAGAACACAAAGGCCTCAATGTCCGTACAATATATATCTATATATATATATCGAGTCTTTCATAATAGCACTTTCTAAACTGGGTCATTTAATGAAAATCAAAAAAAAAAAAAAAATGATACAAAAAAACAGTATTGCCCCTTTCCTTCAGACTTTCTTCCCTTCTTTTAAAACAAATGGATTTTTATGTGTATATGTGTATATATATATATATATATATATGTGTGTGTGTATGTATCTCTGAAAAGAAAAAAAATTCTTATTTTTTTTAAATATTAATGGCTGTATTCTATTTATTTTGTGATATTTTAATTTAAAGCGATTGTTAGAGAATTGTGGTTCTTGGGCATTTTGCATATTTTACTAAATATATACAAAAAAAAAATAAAAAATTATACTGAACGATTGTTTCTCCTCGCATTATCCTCTGACCAAAAAACATCTCTATAGTTCTTAAAATATGACTAAATGAAATTGCAATTCTGAAAATATTACTACAATTATATATTTTTCAGAGAGAATAGCACTGTGTTTTTTATTTTTTTTTCTGTAATGTAATCGGGAGTTTAACACATCATTATTCATTAATAAAAAAAAAAATTAAAGCTAAATATTCCATTTTAAATTTCATTTTTTATTGTCTGTGTTTTCCCTTATCTGGGCAAAATGGTAAAAAATTAAAATAAAAAAATAAAAAACACTTAAAGTGGTTGTAAACCCTTCCATGTACCCAGTGAAGTGACCGGCCTTTGTTGATACAAAGAGATGAAGCGAATCCTCCTACATAAGTTGTTTACCTGGAAGCCAGGGGCAGACTGACAACTCATGGGGCCCCCGGGCAATAGGAGATTATGGGGCCCCCAAGCAATCAGAGATTATGGGACCACACAGTATACAATCACACAGTATACAAAGACAGGTTTATATTGGCTGAGAAGGTACTGGAGAGGTGGGGCAGCTTTAATCTCTTGATTTTTAGACCCAAAGGATGTTGGTAAGGGACATTTCAGAGACAGATGTAAAAAAAAAAACCACAGATTTTTACATACTGTCCCTGGTTTTACTGAGGCTGGTAACCCTGATGGGGCCCCCTAGTGGCCCGGGTCCCTTGGGCAGTGCCCAAATTGCCAAATGGTCAGTCCGCCCCTGCTGGAAGCCCAGGTTCTGAAACTAGGGAAGCAACTGTCAACACTGAGAAGACCCTCCATCCTAAAGGAGAGTTGGGCAGGTGCCGGTAGGGGCCAGCACAGAGGCGGGTGGAGATAAGGGGCAGATCCTGGGCTGAGTGACATTGGTGAAACCAGTCCGGGACCAGCACTGCTGGAGCTGAGGGAACTCCTCCAGTGAGGGTGGGAGTAAAGCCAAGGGAAAGGAAAGACAGATTCTGGTGGTTGGGGACTCAATTCTTGGAAGGACAGAGAGGGCACTCTGTGACAAAGACCTGAAGCACCAAAGTGTATGTTGCCTACCGGGCACTCGGGTTTGGCACAAATCACGGATCTTGGTGGACAGATTACTGAGAGGGGCTGGGGAAGACCAGGTGCGTTGGCACCAATGACTAAGTCAGAGGAAGATGGAGTGTCCGAAAAAAAAAAACGATTTTAGGGACTTAGGAGCTAAATTGAGGAAAAGGACCTCCGAGGTAATATTCTCAGAAATGCTACCGGTACTTCGAGCCACACCAGAAATGCAGAGGGAGATTAGGGAAGTAAACAAGTGGCTGAAGAGCTGGTGTAGTAAGGAGGGGTTTGGGTTCCTGGGGGACTGGGCCAACTTCTCAGTTGGTTACCAGCTGTATAGATGGGATGGACTGCACCTAAATGAGGAGAGTGTAGATCTGCTGGGAGTGCAGATGGCCAAAAAGTTAGAGGGGCTTTTAAACTAGGCGACGGGGGGGAGGGTCCAGAGGTAGAGTTAGTCAGTGTGGAACATATTCCAGAGGGTTGTATTAGTGGTAGGTTGACTAAAGCACATACACCCAAGGTAAGTACAGTAACAAGTCCTATTTGCAACCTCAGAACACCCAATAAGGAGATAGTATGCGACCGGTCTAAACTACGCGCCATGTTCACCAATACCAGGAGTCTGGTGGCCAAAATGGGAGAACTAGAGGTACTGTTGTACGAGGAGGATTTTGATTTTGTAGGAATTTCAGAGACTTGGTTCAACAGCTCTCACGATTGGCTGGCAACCATTCAAGGGTATTCCCTGTATCGCAGGGATAGACAGGGTAAAAAAGGGGGAGGGGTATGCCTGTATTTCAAAAACAATGCACAAGTGAATGTGAGAGATGACATCACTAAGGGAGCAAGGGAGGAGGTGGAATCCTTATGGGTAGAGCTCTAAACGGAGGAAACTAAGGGGAAAGTAATACTGGGAGTATGCTATAGGCCCCCTAACCAGAGGGAGGCTGCTGAGGCGGACCTCCTATCACAATTTGGATTAGCGGCAAGGATGGACAATGTCATCATAATGGGGGATTTTAATTATCCAGACATAGACTAGGCGGAAGGAGCCGCGCATTCATCTAAGGCTCACCAGTTCCTAAATGCCTTGCAAGACAATTTCATGGGTCAGATATTGGACGCACCAACTAGAAATAAAACATTACTGGATCTACTGATTACCAAAAATACAGACTTGATCATGATTGTGGAAATAGGGGGCAATTTAGAAAACAGCGATCACAGGTCAATTGGTTTCCGTATAAATCACACAAATAGTAAACATAAGGGGAGTACAAAGACACTGAATTTCAAAAGAGCCAACTTCCCTAAACTACGAACCTTACTAGAAGTACTAAATGGGATAAAATCTTAGGAACAAAGAACACGGAGGAGAGATGGGTTTGCTTTAAGAGCATATTAAAGTGGTTGTAAACCCTTACAGACCACTTTTACCTACAGATAAGCCTAGATTAAGGCTTACCTGTAGGTGCAAGAAATATCTCCTAAACCTACACAGTTTAGGAGATATTTGCAAAAGACAGGCACAGGCGCACTGAGCATGCAACTGCTAACGGTGATCATGTCGTTAGAGGCGTCTCCCATGTGCATGCGTGGGAGTGACGTCATCGCGGCTCCGACCAGTCACAGCGCCGGAGCCGCGATACTCGGAAGTCACTCGGGATAGATGGCGGCGTCGCAGGAGGAGAACGAGGGTCACTTCGGGGGCTTCCATCTCAGGTAATTTATTCATAATGAGCTGGTATGCTATGCATACTAGCTCTTTGTGCCTTTGCCTTGCAGGGTGTATTTTATTTTTTTTTGCTTTACTTCCTCTTTAAATAAGGATATTAACCAGTGCATCCCAATGGGAAATAAATTTAAAAGCGCTAATAAAAGTCCTGGGTGGCTTAACTCCAACATAACAATGCATATAAAAAAAAAGGAGAAGGCCTTCAAAAAACACAAGGCTGAGTGATCATCATAAGCATTCCAACTATACAAAGAATGAAATAAGAAATGTAAGGGTGGCTAAGATAGAAACACGAAAGGCACATAGTGGGGAAGAGTAAAAAAAAAAATCCCAAGAAATTCTTTACGTACATAAATAGTAAGAAAGGGAGGTCAGATCATATTGGTCCCATAAGGAATGACGAAGGGAATCTGGTTACAAAGGATGGGGAGATGGTCGAAGGTATTGAATGTATTCTTCTCCTCAGCCTTCACGAGGGAATTGGGGGGCTTCAGTACCCAAAACTGCAGTGTTTATCCTCATGTCAAACATTCCCATAGACACCCTCCTAAACCTTGTGGATGGCCTTCCCAAAAGAGTTGAAGCTTTTATAGCTGCAAAGGGCGGAGCCAACTCAATATTGAACCCTACAGAGATATATATATCTACATCCAATGTGTGAATAGGGAAATCAAGGCATTTTCTTTTTGTTTAACCTCCTGGTTGAACGAAAAAATAAAAAATGCATAATGTATGGGCTGCCTAAATCTGTACTGTGGGAGAGATCAGCTGCAGGGAGCCCACAGACAATACCACTCAATAGCCCTTCGTCTTCTGCTGCCCCTTTTTTGGGGAATCACTTCCGCAATTCATCATATCCTGTTTAACCACTTCAGCCCCTGAAGATTTACTTCACGACCAAGGATCTCTGTTTTACCCCCCCCCCCCCCCAGTCAAATCACCTCCCCCCACAGTGAGTAAGCACCCCCTAGGGACATATTTAATCCTTTAACCACTTCAGCCCTGGAAGGATTTACCCCCTTAATGATCAGGGCATTTTTTTTTTTTTTTTTTGCGTTTAACTGACAATTGTTCAGTCGTGCGACTCTGTACACAAACAAAATTGATGTCCTTTTTTCACACAAATAGAGTTTTCTTTTGCAAGTTTTTGATCACCTCTGTGGATTTTTTATTTTTTTTGTTTAACCAGTTCCCGACCAGCGCACGCTGATGTACATCGGCAGAATGGCACGGGCAGGCATATTGGCGTACAGGTACGTCCAATCTTTAATGCCACCCTGCCATCGTGAGCGCGCCGCGTGCTGGTCGGGACCCCCGTGAGTCCGGTCGCGGGTCCCGCGGACTCGATCGCCGCGGGCATACCCGTGATTGTCTCACGGGGCGGCTGAATGGAGAGATGCCGTTGTAAACAGCATCTCCCCGTTCTGCCTAGCAACTAGTGACACTGATCTCTGCTCCATGTGATTGGAGCAGAGATCAGTGTTCACTAAATGAAAGCCCAGCCCCCCCCCACAGTTAGTAACACGCCCCTAGGAACACTTAACCCCTACACTGCCACCCACTGGTTAACCCCTTCACTGCCAGTGTCATTTACACAGGAATCACTGCATTTATATAGCACTGATTGCTGTATAAATGATAATGGTCCCAAAAATGTGTTAAAAATGTCCAATGTTATCCCCCCTCCGGATCCCCACCCTTGTCTCCTCCCCTTGCTTCTTTCCCAGCTCTTCCTTCCCCTCTCGACCCTCTTTGTCTTCTCTTCTGTCCCTCCCCGGCCCTCTCTCTCGCTCTCGCCTTTCTAAACCCTCTCCCTTCCCTTTCTCTTCCCTCTCCTTCCTGCCCTTTTTTATCCGCCTTCTTTTTGGGGTGTAGCCCCCCCCTCTATCCCTACCCCATCTAGATCCCTACTCCTACTGCTCCCGAGTACGGGTCTTGCTTCCACCTGCCTCTAATGATGCAGCCCTCTCCCCCGATTAGTAGCCCTCTACAGTTGAAATGTGTATCCCTTAACGTGAAGGGTCTGAACTTACCGGAAAAGAGGTCCCAGGTGCTCTCATCTTTAACCAAATTTAAGGCTCACTTTATTTTTTTGCAGGAGACGCATTTCCGCTCTGATGCCATTCCGAAACTGTCTAACCACGTATACCGGTCTGCCTTCCATGCCACCAATCCTGTAGCGAAATCAAAGGGCGTTTCTGTCCTTATCTCCAAGCATGCCAATTTCCATTTGACTGACTCCCTGGTGGACCCTGAGGGCAGGTATGTCTTTCTCAAAGGTACTTATGCATCTACGCCAATCACGTTGGCCAATATCTATTGCCCCAATGAGCACCAGGTCACCTTTTTCCGCAAAACTTGTGCCCTTCTATCCTCCTTCCAGAACGGAATGCTCCTTCTGGCGGGGGATTTTAATGTACCCCTAAACCCTCTTCTAGATACGTCTTCCGGAACCTCATCGTTGCCCTACAAGGCCTTGCGCCAGATCAAATCCCAGCTGCAAGCCCTGTCCCTCCACGACGCGTGGCGCACCCTTTATCCCTCGACTAAAGACTACACTTACTTCTCGGCCCCCCACCAAAAATATTCTAGAATTGACTTTTTCTTCCTATCCCAAGCTGACCTTCCCTTCCTGCACCACTCCTCCATTGAACCCATGTTCCTCTCTGACCACCATCCTATCACGCTTACACTATCTTTCCCCGAATCTAGTCCTAGGACAAAAATCTGGCGGTTCAACCCGTCCACTGTTAAAGACTCTCTCGCCCTAGAACGCATTCGCACTCGTTTGCAGCTTTACTTTCAGGAGAACTCGGGCTCGGTGATCTCCCCGATTACCCTATGGGAGGCGCACAAATGCGTGATCCGGGGAGAGCTGTTGGCCTTGTCCTCGCAGGCCAAAAAACTTCACCAGGAACGTGTATCTTCCCTTATGCAACGGCTGAACTTGCTCGAACTCGCCCACAAACAATCTCAGGCCCAATCCACCCTTCAAGACCTGATCCACACTCGCACTTTAATCGCGGAGGAGTTGGGCAGACGTGCTAAGAGGCGATATATCCTTGGCCAACGAATCTTTTATGAACATGGCAACAAATGTGGCCGCCTCTTGGCGCGCTCTGTCCAATCTGCCAAACTGTCCCCCGCTGTACACAACCTACGGTCCTCTAAGGGCCCCCTATTGACTAAGAATGCTGATATCGCAAAGGAATTTGAAGCCTTTTATACCAAACTTTACAACCTCCGACCGCCCCGACAGTCCCAGACTACGAGTGATGCTCACAATGCCCTTATTTCAGAATTTCTTTCCCTCTATGGCCCTAAATCTATCCCCCCCCAATGTGTACAGTCTCTAGAGGCGCGGTTTTCACCCCTTGAACTAGACACTGCCCTTAAACAAATGAAAGTTGGTAAAAGCCCGGGTCCTGATGGGTTCTACCTTCAATACTATAAGACTTTCCAAGATGTCCTTTCCCCTAACCTACTCCACACGTTCGATGCCTTAGCTGATCCGTCTGCGCAACCGGGTGAGATGTTGAGAGCTCACATTTCGGTAATACCGAAGGAAGGCAAGGACCCCCTTCTACCGTCTAGCTATAGACCGATCTCGCTACTAAACGTTGACATAAAAATCTATGCGAAGATTCTTGCCAACAGACTGCTGCCCCTGATTCCTGACCTCATCCCTAACGACCAGGTGGGTTTTGTCCCGGGTAGGGAAGCCAGAGACGGCACCATTCGCGCTTTAAATCTACACCACTGGCTCACCTCGTCCAAAACCCAGGGCTTTCTGCTCTCCCTAGACGCTGAGAAGGCGTTCGATAGAGTGGCCTGGGACTACATGCGGGCGGTCCTGACGTCCTTGGGACTGGGGGACCGCATGCTAGCTTCCATTATGGCACTGTATTCCGCCCCCACTGCGGCGGTGAGAGTAAATGGCCACCTATCGAACGCCTTCCCCATCACCAATGGCACCCGCCAAGGCTGCCCCCTCTCCCCCCTAATTTATATCCTTACTCTGGAACCCCTCTTAAATAAACTCAGGACAAACCCTGATATCAGGGGGGTGGTGGTGGGGGACAGGGAATATAAGGTTTCCGCGTTCGCTGATGACGTTTTGCTCTCCCTGACGTCCCCGCGTACCTCCCTGCCCTCCTTACTCCAAGACCTTGAGACCTTTGGGAGAATCTCCAACCTCAAAATTAATTATACCAAGTCGCAGGCGTTAAATGTCACCCTGCCCCCTTCCGAAGTCACCCACTGTCAGGACGCCTTTCCCTTTAAATGGGAACGGACTGCGATCCCCTACTTAGGTATTAAACTCCCGCAACACCTCCCGGACCTTTACTCTCTCAACTTTCACGCCACTCTGATCCAAACCCAAAACTATCTCAAAGATTGGCAACACTTAAACGTGTCATGGTTTGGTAGGGCGGCCCTGCTTAAAATGATTGTACTACCTCGCTTCCTTTACCTATTCCAAACCATCCCTATAGCCCTGCCTCATTCTTTTTTCTTATCTTATCGACAGATGTGCTCTACCTTCTTATGGAAAGGTTCGCCCCCGAGGATTAAATATGCCCGTCTCACGCTACCCAAGTCAAAAGGTGGTATTGCCCTCCCGGACCTTTATAAATACTATGTTGCCTGCCATCTTACTAGAATAGCAGACTGGAACATCCACTCCCGCGATAAACTTTGGGTTTCTTTGGAAAATGCTTTTTCTCCTATACCTATCCACCTTCTTCCCTGGTTGACCCAGTCACAATGGCCCCTGGCGCTGGCCAGACACCCATTTATCCACACCTCCCTGTTACTTCTCAAGAAACTCCCAGCTGGATTAGGTTTTGCTCCGACCCCGGGCCCCTTGACCACGCTACGAGGCAATCCGGATTTCCCCCCTGGCAATTCACCCTCATTTCTTCGGCGAGAATGGCCTTTCGAGGACGTTCTGGCCTCTCACTTCTACCCAGGGGGTAAGGTTGCCTCCCATGCCAATCTCGAGAGCCTCTCCAAGTCCTCCTCTTTTCCATTCTGGACGTATCGGCAGATTCGCCACTTTCTTTCCACCCGAGGTATGCCTAATTGCTGGACGAGACGACTCACCCCCTTTGAGGACTTGTGCAATCGCAAGATACCTCAGCAGCATCTTATCTCTCTCTTGTATGCTCTCATTTCGGACCCAGGAGTCCTAGACCTCTCCCCATCACAATCCTCCTGGCATAGGGAACTAGATACTTCCCTGTCACCCGGAGATTGGACGAGAATTCACGAATATGCACACGGTGGCTCGCTGAATGTCGCTGTCCAAGAGAATGGATATAAAATCCTCACGCGCTGGTATAGGACCCCTTCTCGCCTCCACAAGTTTTCCCCCACCGTCCCAAATACCTGTTGGAGATGCAATGCTGATATTGGAACGATGATTCACATCTGGTGGACTTGCCCATGCCTCCAACTATTTTGGAGGGAAGTCCACAGACTTATCCTGTCAGTTACCACCTATAACCTAGACTTTACGCCGGGGCAGTTTCTTCTCCATCACACGTCACTGTCCAAAAAAACCTACTTTAAATCGCTAGCTATGCACATGGTCAACGCCGCAAGGTTGTGCATCCCCAGGCATTGGCGGACCACGCACACCCCAACTCTGGGTGAGTGGTTTGCCACTATCTCCAGGATTGGTGACATGGAAGAACTGATCCATATTGCGCAGGAAAGGACGGAGAAATTTTCGATCACCTGGGCCTGCTGGACGCACTTTACCACTACCGCAGAGTTCAAACAACACGTTCCCTCCTCTAGTGCCTAAACCCTTTCCCGGGCTTCTGAATCCTTCCCTTGCTCCCCCCCCGATTGATTCTTGCCGTGGGGCTACACCCCCCCCCCCCCTTCTTTTTCCTCTACCTTCTTTTTCCCCCTCCCTCTCCTTTTTCTCTTCCTCTTTATTTCCCTTCCTGTCATGTCTTCCCCTCTCTTTCCTTCCCCTTTCCTCTCTTTTTTCCTCTTTCTCTTTCTCCCTCTCCCTCCTACCCGGCTGTACCGTTCCCGCCATAATTGACCCTTTCCTTCTGCACACCTATCATTAGGAGGTTTGGACGTGTACTGGTTGCCGTCCGGCTTCCCTCTCCTATCGCCTGTACCCTTGAGTTGTGTGCCCTAAAAGAATGTTGGAACGGACCCCTTCCCCCCATACCTATTACTGGGTTTACTCAGGAGATATCTCCTGCCCTTTCGTAAGTCTTGCCTTGACTTGTATTGTACGCTAAACCTGTTTTGCTTATGCATGTTTGTACCTGCCTATGTTATAACCTTAATAAAATCTTTATGGAAAAAAAAAAAAAAAAAATGTCCAATGTGTCCGCCATAATGTCGCAGTCATTAGCTAGGCAGAATGGAGAAATGCTGTTTACACGGCATTTCCTCCATTCAGCCGTCCCGTGAGACGATCGCGGGTATGCCCGCGGCGATCGAGTCCGCGGGTCCCGCGACCGGACTCATGAGGGTCCCGACCAGCGCGGGAGCACGCCGCCGCCGGCACGGTCCAGATGGCAGGGCAGCATTGAAGATTGGACGTACTTGTACGCCAATATGCCTGCCCGTGCCATTCTGTCGACGTACATCGTCGTGTGCTGGTCGGGAAGTGGTTAAAAGGTAGGTTTTTCTCTCGGTCTGATAATAATTTGATGATTTTTTTTAAAATGTAAAATTGATTATTATTATTGAATTGATTTGTAATGATGTTTTAATGTTATCCATGATTGGCAATATTATGTACTCTCTTTACAGTATTAAACTTGATGCAGCACTATAAATCTCCTGAAGAAGCTCTTGCAGAGCGAAACATGTTGAGTAAAGGTGGTTGTATTAGTGTATGAAATTTATACCTGAATATTAAATGTATTCTTTCTTTTTAAATATATTGTCTATCAAATTAAAAATTATATTTTAAAAAATAAATAAAAATAAATAAATAAATATATTATATATATATATATATATATATATATATATATATATATATATATATATATTTTTTTTTTTTTCTATTGGCACCTTAAAAGTCCCGCTTTCTGTATCCTTAAAATGGCGTTAAACTGGCAGTAACGCACGCAAAACTATATGGTGTTATACGGGCAGTGACACACACAGAACTATATGGTGTTAAACTGGCAGGATGTGGCATAAGAGAGCTGGACACTCTGAAAGATCACATTATAGGTACATTGTATCCAACTGATCACCTTCCATGTCGTGGATAATAGAAGGGAAATAGTTAATTTGTCATTTACACAACACACAAAACATGAACCTTTCATCTGATTTCTAAATTGCTGAATTTGTAAATTCCAAAAGCCTATATAAAGGAATAGTAGTGGTAAAAAAAAAAGCACTTGTGGGTTTAACCAATCTTGTTTTTTGTACAATTTTCCTTTAAGGGGGCGTGGCCAGGAGTGTGTCCTATGCCTGCATACTTTTGCTGATAGGTGTCCCTCATTCCCATCTCAAAAAGTTGGGAGGTGTGCTTATGGTGCCTCAGGTAAAGATAATGGGGTATCTTATCCCAACGTCTCGGGGTCACATACCCCTTTCTCAGGGAAGACTTGTGTACAAAGCAAGCAATGGTTCAAATCATTTGGTGGAGGGGAGATTATGGTGTGGGGGGAGGGGGGATTATGGTGCGGGGGGTTGTTTTTCAGGGATTGGGCTTGGCCTCTTAGTTCCAGTGAAGGGAACTCTTAAGGCGTCAGCAAACAACACATTTTGTACAATTTCATACTCCCAACTTTGTGGGAACAGTTTGGGGACGGCCCCTTCCTGTTCCAATGTGACTGCCCACCAGTGCACAAAGCAAGGTCCATAAAGGCATGGGTAAGCGAGTTTGGGGTGGAAGAACTTGACCTGGCCTGCACAGATAGATAGATACTGATTTTTTAATTAATATTTTTAATACTTTAATTGTGTTTGACAATTACAATATTAAACAGGGGAATTTTTGCACATTATTCAACTTAAAATAATGAAAAAACTGAATAGTGTTTTATTTAACTTGACTGGCCTTCACAGAGCCCTGATCTCAACCCGACGGAACACCTTTGGGATGAATTAGAACGGAGACTGCGAGCCAGGCCTTCTTATCCAACATCAGTGCCTGACCTCACAAATGTTCTTCTGGAAGAATGGTCAAACATTCCCATAGACACATCTCCTAAACCTTGTGGACGGCCTTCCCAGAAGAGTTGAAGCTGTTATAGCTGCAAAGGGTCGGCCAACTAAATATTGAACCCTATGGACTATAAGACTGGGATGCCATTAAAGTTCATGTGTGTGTAAAGCAGGGGGTCTCAAAGTGGTGGCCCTCCAGCTGTTGCAGAACTACAATTCCCATGAGGCATAGCAAGACGGACAGTTACAGGCATGACTCCCATAGGCAGAGGCATGATGGAACTTGTAGTTCCTCAACAACTGGAGGGCCACCAGTTTGAGACCCCTGAAGGCAGGCGTCCCAATACTTTCGATAATATAGTGTATATGTATATCTTATGTGTATTTAGTTGTTTGCGTGGAGTCCAGCTTTAAGAGAAGACACGTGGAACTCAAAAACACGAAAGAACCCGCGTGCGCCCCTCCAGATATCTTCGGTCGGTCAGACACGCACACAAAGTTTAGCATAACAAATCAGGGAGATATCAATGTATCATGTGACCGCAGTAATGAGATTTGCGCCTGCTCTAGGAGTTGGGTTGGTTCTTGTCACCGATGGGTTAATCTCGGTGTGTATTTGGCGTTGGGAATGGATTTACACCTGGGCCTTGACTCTTGTTATCAGCGCAGCGTGGCGGACGTGCGCCCTTGCAGTGAACTCCTTGGCCCGGTCACATGGTCCTCCTGTGCCGTTTTATTTCTGTAACTCATACAGTCAGCATCCAGAGCTCAGTCCAGAAATAATTCCCCGGGGGGGCGAAAGTCAGCAAAACTTCCCGATTCTACGCCGCGTTTTCCACGCAAACCACAATAGGCAACCTGGACAAGGCCAAGCCTCTTACCGACAAAGCCACTGGACTATGATACTCTCATTATCGTCATTCTTCTTATTGCTACAAAATTTGGCCAAACTTTCTTTTTGGTGAAATTTCATCACTTTGGCCAAAAACGAAAAAAATTAAGATGTTTTTTGGCTTTTTTTTTTTTTTGGAAATCCTCTCACCGGACCCATTCGATTCAACGAAAATATCTTCCCATACGATTAAATATGCATTGGAGGCATTTTAGACCTGACATTGACACCCACAAGCCCTAAAACTTCCGCCATCTTGGATGTGATGTCGGCCGCCCCCCAGAAGACTCAAGTGACACGCAGAGGTCTCCAAACTACAGCCCTCTAGTTGATCAGGAACTACAACACCCATCATGCTTAGTCATGTCTGTGAATGTCAGAGTTTTACATTGAACCCTACGGACTAAGACTGGGGTGTCATTAAATGTCATGTGTTTGTAAAGGCCGGCGCCCCAAACGTGTAGTTCCGCAACAGCTGGAGAGCCGAGGTTTGGAGACCCCTGCCCTATAGTTTTCTTCTTCACTTCTAAGGAAGCTGCGTAAAAGGTTATGTGGGGGGGGGTAAACTGTGGGGAAAGGGAGGCAGCAGAGGAGCTGGGTCAGCACAGACAGTAATTAGACCCTCCCATAACAGAAGAGGTCTATGAGGAGCAAGGAGGGAGTGGACTGAGCTAAGGAACTACTCTTCTTGGGGCAGTCAAATTATCTAGAGTGTTCTGAGGTATGTTTCAACAGCAAGACCAGGCGATTGACAGCTATATGATGTAACGCTCCATTCCCCGCCCATTTGCTTAGAAGGCGGGGATTCCTGGCCATGTAGGTGAATGGGTTGGGCGACGCCATTGGTTGGGAAGGACATACCTTCTGCTAGCAAACACTGCTACCCTAGCAACCATTGACAGCCAGGGTAATGGTGATATCATAGCCCACATATGGCCATATTTAGACAATGAGGTAGTGATCCATTCCCCGCCCATTTGCTCAGAAGGCCGGGGATTCATGGCCATGTAAGTGAATGGGTTGGGCGACGCCATTGGTTGGGAAGGACATAGCTGCTGCTAGCAAACACTGCTACCCTAGCAACCATTGCCAGCCAGGGTAGTGGTGACATCATCAACATATGGCCATATTTAGACAATGAGGTAATGATCCATTCCCCGCCCATTTGCTCAGAAGGCCGGGGATTCCTGGCCATGTAAGTGAATGGGTTGGGCGACGCCATTGGTTGGGAAAGACATAGCTACTGCTAGCAAACACTGCTACCCTAGCAACCGTTGACAGCCAGGGTAGTGATGACATCATCAACATATGGCCATATTTAGACAATGAGGTAATGATCCATTCCCCGCCCATTTGCTTAGAAGGCCGGGGATTCATGGCCATGTAAGTGAATGGGTTGGGTGACACCATTGGTTGGGAAGGACATAGCTGCTGCTAGCAAACACTGCTACCCTAGCAACCATTGCCAGCCAGGGTAGTGGTGACATCATCAACATATGGCCATATTTAGACAATGAGGTAATGATCCATTCCCCGCCCATTTGCTTAGAAGGCCGGGGATTCATGGCCATGTAGGTGAATGGGTTGGGCGACGCCATTGGTTGAGAAGGACATAGCTACTGCTAGAAAACACTGCTACCCTAGCAACCATTGACAGCCAGGGTAATGGTGACATCATCAACATATGGCCATATTTAGACAATGAGGTAATGATCCATTCCCCGCCCAATTGCTTGGAAGGGCGGGGATTCCTGGCCATGTAGGTGAATGGGTTGGGGGACGCCATTGGTTGGGAAGGACATAGCTACTGCTAGCAAACACTGCTACCCTAGCAACCGTTGACAGCCAGGGTAGTGGTGACATCAACATATGGCCATATTTAGACAATGAGGTAACGCTCCATTCCCCATCCATTTGCTTACGTAGCTGGGGATTCCTGTCCATGTAAGTGAATAGGCCGGGTCAGTGGCGGCCCGTCAATAGGGGGAAAAAGGGCACCGCCTCCCCCTTTCCAAAGTTTTCATCATTAAAAAAAGTTCCTTTAGGTGTGTGTGGGGCACCGGACACACTGGTGTGCATGGGAAGCATTACGTTTTCTAAGTCCCGTGATCGAGGCTGGAATTTTCATTGGCTCCCTTAAGCAGGTCCTCAGGGCACAGAGCAATGCGCCCCCCGAATACTCCCACTGTTGTTTTCAGCTTTGCTAGTGCGGGATGTGATTGGTGGTCCATATGGTGTAGGAATTGCGTCGGCACCGGTTTTGTTTGGAACCGTGGTGGAACGCAAGGCCGGGCACTGCAGTAGCATGCCGCTGCGCTGTCGGGGCGTTCCTTCATCTGCAACTCTTATTCTGGCTCTTCATGTATTGATTGCAATTTGAAGAAGAAGACATGCCAGTCAAGTGACTGAGAACATTACGTGTAATAAGGTGCGGCTTATTCCATGTCAGGTGCAGGCGGGACTGCAGCCTTTGTGTGGAGGAGATGTCTGAGCCCTGCCAGGGAGGACCTCCTACCACTTCACATCAAATGTATTATCAGATTTAAATACACTAAAAATCGAAGCAAAACCCCAGATCACACTTTATAATCAGTTACAGCAAACAGTTTTTTTTCTTCTCTTTTGAGATAAAGGTTTTACATGAATAAACAAAAGCTGATCATTGTAAGCACCCCTGCTAGTGTTAATGGGTTTGTCTCATTCATGTAACCTGATACATTCTGCTGGAGAGCTTGAGCTTTTGAAAAAGAACAAACAAGCTGGCTGGATCACCAGATGGAAGTAGAAGAAAGAAAACCCAAAAAAGAAAACAAAAATGTCCCTCTCTAGATGTGCAAAGCTGGTAGAGACGTCCCCAGAAAGACTTGCAGCTGTAAATGCAGAGAAGGACGGTTCTACAAAGTATTGACTCGGATTTGTGGAGAGCACGACTAATAGTTGTCCTGTGGACAGATTCTCCCCCCTGAGCTGTGGATCTCTGCAGCTCCTCCAGAGTTACCATGGACCTCTTGGCTCTTCTCTGATGAATGCTCTCCTTGCCCGGCCCGGTCAGTTTAGGTGGATGGCCATGTCTTGGTAGGTAACCACCAGTTTAGGTGGACTGCCATGTCTTGGTAGGTTTGCAGCTGTGCCATGCTCTTTCCATTTTCCGATGATGGCTTGAACAGAGCTCCGTGAGATGTTCAAAGCTTGGGAGATTTTTTTATAACCTAATCCTGCTGTATACTTCTGTTGTCTATTGATGCCCTCCCGGCAAACTAGGTCCGTGCTGTAGCCGTCATTCGGCTATAACGCGGATCTGAAGCAGTTAAACTTCTCCACAACTTTATCCCTGACCTGTCTGGTGTGTTCCTTGGCCTTCATAATGCTGTTTGTTCACTAAGGTTCTCTAACAAACCCCTGAGGGCTTCACAGAACAGCTGTATTTATACTGAGATTAAATGACACACAGGTGGACTCTATTTACTAATTAGGTGACTTCTGAAGGCAATTGGTTCCTCTAGAGTTTAGTTAGGGGTATCAGAGTAAAGGGGGCGCCATACAAATGCCCCCCCCCCCCCCACACTTTTCACATATTTATTTGTATCATTTATAATTTTCCTTCCACTTCACAATTATGTGGTGGGGATGGTTTTCTTCAGCAGGGACAGGGAAGCTGGTCAGAGTTGATGGGAAGATGGATGGAGACAAATACAGGACAATCTAAGCCCTTGTACACACGGTCGGAGATGCCGACGGAATGTGTCCGATCGGACCATTTTGTCGGATATTCCGACTGTGTGTGGTCTCCATTGGACTGTTTCCGTCGGAGTATCCGACGGACCAAGTTTTCCAACTTGTTGGTAAAATTTTCAGACAAAATGCTCCGATCGGACATACTCCGATCATGTGTAGAGAATTCCGATCGGACAAAGTGCCACGCATGCTCAGATCAAATTCCTACACCAAAGCTATTGGCTACTAGCCTGAATGTAGTCCCGTCGTAACGAAATTACGTCATCACGTTCTGAACGATCGGATTTTCCGACAACTTCGTCCGACCGTGTGTATGCAACAGTTTCGGACAAAATCCGTCGGCCAAATTTCGGCGGATTTGGTTGTCGGAATGTCCGACCGTGTGTACAAGGGCTTAGAAGAAAACCTGTTAGAGTCGGCAAAAGACTTGAGACCGGGGCGGAGGTTCACCTTCCAGCAGGACAACGACCCGAAACATCCAGCCAGAGCTACAATGGAATGGTTTACATCAAAGCATATTCATGTGTTAGAATGGCCCAGTCACAGTCCAGACCTAAATCCCATTGAGAATCTGTGGCAAGACTTGAAAATTGCTGATCACAGACGCTCTCCATCCAATCTGACAGAGCTTGAGATATTTTACAAAGAAGAAGAATGGGCAGAAATGTCCTCTCTAGATGGGCAAAGCTGGTAGAAACACCCCCAAAAAGACTTGTAGAGAAAAGGGGGTTCTACAAAGTATTGACTCCGGGGGGCGCCATACACTTTTCACATATTTATTTGTATCATTTATAATTTTCCTTCCACTTTACAATTATGTGACACTTTGTGTTGGTCCATCACATAAAATCCCAATAAAATACATTTATGTTTTGTGGTTGTAACATGACAAGATGTGGGGAATCTCAAGGGGTATGAATACTTTTTCAAGGCACTGTAGCAGTTTTGCACATGTGGACCGCCGCACACGCCGGCTCACGGTATGAAGCTGTTAATGTTTCCTCCTCAGCATGTACGGCGTGTCATAATCCAGGCACGGGGAATATATTTATAACACATGCAACCAACCCCCCCCCCCCCCCCCAACAAACTTGGACGCTATTAAACTAAATGACGGATCAAAGTGCTGGCATGGGGCGGCTGGCCCTGGAGTACTTTCTGCCACCTTTAGGGGTGCCTCACTAGGAAGACGTTGTGCACCCCACTTATTACTGGGGGTTGTACACACAAGATGAACGGGACCCTTCATTGTCCTGCTGAACTGGTTGATATTGTTTAGAGACTAGGGATGCGCTTGGTGTTCGAGTCGAACATCGGCTGTTCGCCTGTTCGGCGAAGCCAGAACTTTGTGGGCCGTTCGTACCAAATTCGTGTACACCGGTATCTACCCTTTAATTCCTGTTGTTCTATAATAAAGGCATCTACATGAGTTAGTGGGTGTTGTGTGCCTCCAGCACAATATACACTACCCAATTGCTGGTTTTCCCATCTCCCTTCAGGCCATTACCATGTCTGGAAGGCCAGCAAGGAGAGGCAGACAGGCGCGAGCCGATAAAAGAGGGCAAGCAGGCTCTGTGTCTAGAGACAACAGTGCTGGTCGTGGACGCGGTGCATTGTCATCAGCACGTGGCCATGGGACACGCTTGTCCTTATTTTTGGCAGCTGGACGTGTTGAGCCGCATCATGCCGAAGACTTAGTAGAGTGGATGACCAAGCCCTCTTCATCCTCCTCATCCTCTCTCACCCAGGCTCAGGGTACTAGCAAAGCAGCTGCCAACGCATCCTCTTCCCTCGTCTCAATGTCATCATCAGTGACTCCTTCCCTAGACCCACCACGTCCTCCTGAGGAGTCCCCTGAACTCTTTGAGCACAGTGTTGGTTACATGCTCCAGGAGGATGCCCAGTGTTTTGTAGGCTCTGATGATGATACTCAGCTAGAGGAAGGCAGTAGTGTGAGTGCAGAGAGAGGGGATGCTCAAGAAGGACAGCAATCTGGCAGTCATGTTCCACAAGCTGCAGCATACTGCCAGGTTTGCTCCAGCGATGAAGAGGGAGGGGATGATGAGGGCACTGACTCTATGTGGGTGCCTGGTAGGAGAGAGGAGGAGGAGGAGGAGGCACATGTCCAACGAGGCAGGATGCCCTCCGGGGGCCAGCTTAGGGGCAGCACACCGACTGAATGACACCGCCGAGCTCCGCCTGTGCATGGCGCTGCCTCTGCATGTTATTCTAAAATTTCTTTGGTGTGGGCCTTTTTTGAGACGAGTGCATCAGATCGCACTGCTGCTATTTGCAACATATGTCTCAAGCGTATCTCGCGTGGCCAAAACATCAGCCGCTTGGGCACCACATGCTTGACGAGACATATGTTGACCTGCCATGCAGCTCGTTGGCAAGTGTACCTCAAAGACCCACACCAAAGAACAAAGCGGACCTCTCCTTGCTCCTCATCAGCTGGGATCTCCAACCCCACTAGACCTTCAGTCCTCTCTGAAACCTGCGCTGAGAGGAATGAAGGTGTAGAATTAGGTGTGTCACAGCCAAGTGCTTCCGGGAACTCTGCTAGCAGTACACCCACGTCCGATTATAGCAGGCAAATGTCCCTGCCCCAGCTGCTGGACCGGCGAAAGAAGTTTACTCCCAGCCATCCACATGGCCAGCGGTTGAATGCTAGCTTGGCTAAATTGTTAGCACTTCAACTGCTGCCTTTTCAGTTGGTAGACTCGGCCCCCTTCCGTGAGTTTGTACAATGTGCGGTACCTCAGTGGCAGGTCCCCAAACGCCACTTTTTCTCACGGAAGACGATTCTGGCTCTCTACCGACATGTGGAAGGCAATGTCCTTGCCTTGCTGGACAGGGCGGTCAGCGGTAAGGTGCATATTACAGCTGACTCATGGTCCAGCAGGCATGGACAGGGACGTTACCTGTCTTTCACGGCCCATTGGGTCACTCTTCTGGCAGCTGGGAAGGGTGCAGGACAAGGTGCAGTAGTGTTGGAGGTTGTTCCGCCACCACGCCTCCAAAATGCTACTACTGGTTGTGACACACCTCTCTCCTCCACCCCCTCCTCTTCTTCTTCCTCCATGGCCTCTTCCAGTGCTCTGTCCTCAGAACCAGCGGTGCTCCGTAGGCGTTCAAGGGACTATGCAAGTACGCAGGCAAAACAATGCCATGCCGTGCTTGCGCTGGTTTGTTTGGGGGACAGGAGCCACACTGGGGCAGATATTTTGTCAGCTCTGCAGGGGCAGGCCGAGAGGTGGTTGACGCCATGCCAGCTTAAGCCAGGATTGGTGGTTTGCGACAATGGCACCAACCTCCTCTCCGCCCTCCGATAGGGACAACTGACCCATGTGCCCTGTGTGGCTCATGTCCTTAACCTGGTGGTGCAGCGGTTCTTGGGCAGGTACCCGGGCTTACAGGATGTCCTGAAGCAGGCCAGGAAAGTCTGTGTGCATTTCCGCCGATCATTTAATGCCTGCGCTTGGCTGGCTGAGCTACAAAAGGAGTTTTACCTGCCCAAGAACCGCCTTATATGTGACATGCCCACCAGGTGGAACTCAATGTTGGCCATGCTGCAGCAGCTGCACACGCAGCAGAGGGCCATCAATGAGTACCTGTGCGACTACGGATGAGGAGGAGGATGATTGTGTCAGCATGGAGGTGGAGGCTGGCACTCAGCATCAGCAGCAGCAGCAGTCTTGTAGGGATGATTTACAGTCCCAAGAAACACGTGGACTTGTACGTGGCTGGGAGGAGGTAGCTGCGGATCATGTTGTCCTTAGTGACCCAGAGGACTCTGGACTGAATGCCTCAGCTAACCTACGCTGCATGGCCTCCCTGATCCTGCAAAGCATGCGGAAGGATCCTCGTATTCTTCGGATCAAGGAGAGGGACCATTACTGGCTGGCCACTCTCCTTGATCCACGGTACAAGGGTAAGGTTGCCGACCTTATCTTGCCGTTGCAGAGGGAGCAGAGGATGAGACATCTCCGGGAGGCCTTTCAGAAAGGTCTGTGCAATGCGTTCCCAGAGACTGGGAGGTTATAAACTCCTGGTCCTGGACAACGTGTTGCTGAGGCATCGATCAGAAGGAACGGTGGAGAAGATGGCCGTCTGACCGATGCGTTCAGACAATTTTTTAGTCCGCAGCCCCAAGGTATGATCGGTTCCAGCAACCATCGTCAGCGTCTGATTTACATGGTGCAGGAATACCTAGGGGCAAGGTCAGACTTGGACACCTTTCCCACCAAAAATCCTCTGGCTTACTGGGTCTTGAGGATGGATCACTGGCCAGAGCTTGCACATTGTGCAATTGAGCTACTGGCCTGTCCTGCATCCAGCGTTCTTTCGGAACGCACCTTCAGTGCTGCTGGTGGCTTTGTTACCGATCACAGGGTGCGCCTGTCCACCGACTCGGTTGATCGACTAACCTTCAAAAAGATGAATCAGTCTTGGATCACCCACAGCTACCAAGCACCTGAAGCTGATGTAACCGAATATTTTTGTTTTTGAAATAACACGTCCCTTCAAGACTGCCTATGCTGATGCTGAGTGACTGTCCTGTTATGTTGATTGTCCTCTTCCTCCTCCGCTGATATCTTGGAAGAACATTTTTGGTTCTAGGTGATGCCACCAGCCCAATTTTTCTGCCCCTGTTTAACAGGGGCGTTTAAGTACAATTTTTGAAGCAATGCTTTGCAGCAGGGCTCATTCTTGCACTACAACTAGAGTATATGGGAGAGGTTGCAGTGTTGTGGCACCAGCACCTGTGCCTAAGGCCCAATTTTTCAGCCCCTGTTTAACAGGGGCGTTTAATTACAATTTTTGAAGCAATGCATTGCAGCAGGGCTCATTCCTGCACTACAACTAGAGTATATGGGAGAGGTTGCAGTGTCGTGGCACCAGCACCAGTGCCTAAGGCCCAATTTTTCAGCCCCTGTTTAACAGGGGCATGTAATTGCAATTCTTGATATAATATTTCACAGGAGAGCCCGTTCCTGTGCCCACCCAGAGTAACTGTGAGGACTTATAGTGTTGTGGCACCAGCACCACAACCACCAAAGGCCCAATTTTTCTACCACTGTTCAACAATGGCATATAATTACAATTCTTGATATAATCGTTCACAGCAGGGCGCTCCAGCACCCACCAAGAGTCACTTTGAGGGCTTACAATGTTGTAGCAACACCAACATCTTGTTCCGCCATTTCTGCAGAGCATATAGGGCAGGCCCCTACTTTCAAACATCCAACTTACAAATGTCTCCTACTTGCAAACGGAAGGAGACAACAGGAAGTGAGATGAAAAAAGACGGACGGCAAAACAAATTATACAGGGGTGATAACCCTTCCTTATGTTTTCCAAAAAGCTTAAAAATAGATTTTTTGACTGGAGCTACACTTTAAAAATGTACCAGTTCAAAATTACAAACAGATTCAACTTAATACAACAAACCTACACAGTCCCTGTCTTGTTTGCACCGCCTGTATACTGCTGTTCTGAGTATATAGGGCCTGGGGGCACCACGTCTTTCCTTTTTTTAATATGGGTACGTGGTTCCCCTTAATATCCGTACAAGACCCAAAGGGTCTGATAATGGACTGGGGGGGCTACCCATGCCATTTTCCTTAATGATTTTCATCCATATTGCCGGAACCAGATAATACATTAAAACCGCAAGCAGTTTTAAATGACTTTTTTTCCGTTAGATGTCATTTTGTGCAGGGACTGTTCTAAACACGGGAAACACGTGGCACTTCACAGGCATACTACAGACACCCCCCAGGCACGATATTTAAAGAAAAAACGTCAGTTTTTAAAAACATTTTAGGCAGTGACCCATGTCCCATGGGGCAAGAGCCAGGTCCCCAAACCCTTTTTAGGACAGTATCTTGCATATTAGCCATTAAAATTAGCACTTTTTATTTTGAATGTTCGAGTCCCATAGACTTTAATGGGGTTCTAAAGTTTGCATGAATTTGCGGTCCGTTCGAAAGTTCTGCTGCGAACCGAACCGGGGGGTGTTTGGCTCATCCCTATTAGAGACTCTAGTACAGTGATTCTCAACCAGGGTTCCTCCAGAGCAGCCTTTCTCAACCTTTTCAACAAAGAGGAACCCTTGAAATAGTTCTCTGGTCTCGGGGGAACCCCTGCTAAAAATTTGAAATCTACAACTCATTATAAATGAGTGTGATGCTCAGTGGGAAGAATGGTCCTTACACTTGTGGTCATTGGGTAAAATTACCTCCTTACAGATAGCTAAAAAGATCAATGGTGTGAGTGGGAACTTATCGGAGAGGCTGAAATTGCCCGATACTGAAGGAACCCCTACAACCTCTGGGGGAACCCTAGTTGAGAATCACTGCTCTAGATGATCCAGGGAATAGTCACTCGCAACTGGATACTTCAACTGTCGGATAAGGTCTCGGGGAACCCCCTGCTAAAAATTTGAAATCTACAACTCACGATACATTAGTGTGATGGTCAGTGGGAAGAATGACCTCCTTACAGATGGCTAAAAAAATCAATGGTGTCGGTGGGAACTTATCTAGGAGGCAGAAATTGCCCAATGGTGAAGGAACCCCTAGCAGCCTCTGGAGCAGTGATTCTCAACCAGGGTTCCTCCAGAGGTTGTAGGGGTTCCTTCAGCATTGGGCATTTTCTGCCTCTCAGATAAGTTCCCACCGACACCATTGATCTTTTTAGCTATCTGTAAGGAGGTAATTCTTCCCAATGACCACAAGTGTAAGGACCATTCTTCCCACTGACCACAAGTGTAAGGACCATTCTTCCCACTGACCATAAGTGTAAGGACCATTCTTCCCACTGACCATCACACTAATGTATCATGAGTTGTAGATTTCTAAAATTTAGCAGGGGGTTCCCCGAGACCGGAGAACTATTTCAAGGGTTCCTCTGTGTTGAAAAGGTTGAGAAAGGCCGCTCTAGTAGAACAGTTAAGATTCGAGTTAATAGTGCTTTAGTTTTATATACAATATATATATATATATATATAT
This sequence comes from Lithobates pipiens, assembly GCA_037367395.1. Classification (NCBI taxonomy): domain Eukaryota; kingdom Metazoa; phylum Chordata; class Amphibia; order Anura; family Ranidae; genus Lithobates; species Lithobates pipiens. Next base: position 127,395 of record JAZDVW010000180.1, read on the forward strand.
ATATATATATATATTTATTATTTGTTGCTCAATTTTCTTTCTCTTTTCTCTATGCAGCCACCTCTTTGCTGATTTGCGCCGTATTGCATTGAATCGCTTTAATACATTCAACTGATTTACTGCCAAGCTGTTTGTGGCCTCCTTCCTGTGCATTCTTATGCCCCGTACACACGATGGGACATCGATCGGACATTCCGACAACAAAATCCATGGTTTTTTTTTTTCCCGGCGGATGTTGGCGCAAACCTGTTTTGCATACACACGGGTCACACAAAGTTGGTGGGAAATTCAGAGCGTCAAGAACGCCGCGACGTACGACACGTGCAACGAGCCGAGAAAAATGAAGTTCAATAGCCACTGCGGCTCTTCTGCTTGATTCCGAGCGTGCGTGGCACTTCGTGCGTCGGAATTGTTCTACGGGCGATCGGAAATTTATGCGAACGGAAATTTTGTCGGCGGAAAATTTGAGAGCCAGATCTCAAATTTTGTGCGAGGGAAATTCCGACCGTGTGTACGGGGCATTACAGTGGTAGTCTGTTAACCTCTTAAATTCACAGGTGCCAACGGTCTTTAGTATATGACCACGCATGTCAGTGGGGACCGAGCAGTTTAGAGGGTCGTGGCAGAGCAGAGGACCCAACATCACCAGCGGCTCCATCGGGTGGCGGGGAGGTACGGGGGGGGGGGGGGGGGGGTAGCGCTACATAACAAAAAATATAACAACTACACCAGGAAAAAAGTTATTTGTTGAAAAAAAAAGGAGAAAAAAAATAGAGAATGTACCACCTTGTAATTCCACACATCAGTCACATCGCCCACATAATTCACTCTGAGTGACACTCGACCACGTTGACATATTGGCAGTAGGGATGAGCTCGATGTTCGGGTTGAACATTGGGTGTTCGCCGAACAGCGAACATTATGGGGCATTGTCGGAAAATTGGAACGCCCCATAATGCACTGCAAGATCGCAGTGCATTGCTGTATGATGATTGGCCAAAGCAGTATGGGGGGGGGGGGGCATTTGGAGAAATTGCTGCTCTAGGATAGTGCTCACATTTAAGACCAGCCCCCCCCCCCCCAGCTCGAAAAGTAGTAAGCATTGAGGGGGGGTCAAATGATAAGGGGCCCTAGGGCCTCTAAGTAACAGAGCTTCTATAGATTCCACCACTGCTGCTTCCAACCCAATGGAAAGGTTAGATAGATCTGGGCATAACCACCATGCGGCCGTCACCAGCTGAGTAGCTAAAAAATATTTATAGAGATCTGGAAAAGCTAGACCTCGTTGGTTACAGGGGCGTATCAAAGTTGTCAATTTATATCTCGGTTTTATTTGGGCCCCATAAAAAAGAGAATAGTTGATTGAGTCTTACAAAAAATGATCTAGGGATCCACTGAGGAGAACGTCTAAAATAGTATGTAAATTTTGGAATAATTTTCATTTTCAGAAGATCGATGCGTCCCAATAGGGATCACGGTTAAGATTCCCATGCTTTCAGTCTTGGCCGCATATCCCTCAAGACTGGGGTCAAATTCAAAGAAATGAACTCCGAAGTCTGCCCAGATATCACCACTCCGAGGTACTTAAAATTCTCTACCCACTGTAATGGGATATCAGAAGGAGCTGTATTTCGAGATTTGATATCTATTGGAAATAACAATGATTTTGTCCAGTTAACCTTCATCCTGTAATGGAAACTGCTGCTTTTTCAGCTGGTAGACTTTCCCCACTTTTGTGAATTTTTTAGAATGTGCTGTACCTCAGTGGCCAGTTCCAAAACGCCATTTCTTTTCACGTAAGGCTCTCTACCTTTTTATGCGGAAGGCAATGTCTTGGCCTCGTTGGACAGGGCAGTCAGCAGTAAGGTGCATATTACCGCTGACTCATGATCCAACAGGCATGGGCAGGGATGTTACCTTTCCTTCCTGGCACACTGGGCTACTCTGCTGGCAGCTGGGAAGGATGCGGGACAGGGTTCAGTGTTGTTGGAGCTTGTTCCACCACCACGCCTCCAAAATGCTAGTAGTGGTGATACTGCCACAGCTCTCTCCTCCACCCCCTCCTCTTCTTCTTCCTCTATGGCCTCTTCTGCAGATTTGTCCTCTGAACCAGCGGTGCTCCGTAAGCGTTCAAGGGACTACGCAAGCAGTCAGGCTAAAAGATGCCATGAGGTGCTTGAGTTGGTCTGCCTAGGGGACAGGAGCCACACTGGGTCAGAGACTCTGTCAGCTCTGCAGGGGCAGGCTCAGAGGTGGTTGATGCCACGCCAGCTTCAGGCAGCAATGGTTGTATGCGACAATGGCACCAACCTTCTCTCCGCCCTCCGACAGGGACACTTGACCCATGTTCCATGTTTGGCACACATCCTGAATTTGGTGGTGCAGCGGTTCTTGAGCAGGTACCCAGGCTTACAGGATCTCCTGAGGCAGGCCAGAAAAGTCTGTGGTGATTTCCGCCGGTCATACAATGCCAGTGCTTGACTGGCTGACATTCAAAGGAAATGCAACCTGCTCACCAACCGCCTCATTTGTGACATGCCCACTAGCTGGAACTCAACACTGGCAATGCTGCAGTGGCTGCACACACAGCAGAGTTCCATCAATGGGTACCTGTGTGAGTATGGCATAGGACAGGATCAGGGGAGATTGGCTTCTTTTCGCCACACCAGTGGCTACTGATCAAGGATGCATGCACTGTCCTATCACCATTTGAGGAGGCCACAAAGATGGTGAGCAGCGACAATGCATGCATCAGTGACACTGTCCCTCCCAAATCATGGACTTGAGGCAGAGCAGCAAGAGGAAGAGGGGGACTTCTTTACCTCTCAAGGCCCTCTTTCTCCAGATAGCATTCCTGTGGGCCTGTCAAACACACAGGAAGAATAGGAGGAGGAGGAGGAGGATTGTGTCAGAATGGATGTAGAGGATATAACTCAGCAGCTGTCTTCAAGGGATGGTTGTACGTGGCTGGGAGGAGGTAGTTACAGATCATGTGATCCTTAGTGGCCCAGAGAATTTGTGGTGTCAAGGAGAGGGATCATTACTGGCTGGCAACCCTTCTTGATCCACGTTACAAGGGTAAGGTTGCAGAACTCATCCTGCCTTCACAGATGTAGCAGAGGATGAAACATCTTCAGGAGGCCTTGAGGAAAGGTTTGTGCAACACATTTCCAGACCCTGGAAGGTTACAATTTCCTGGTGCCGGACATCGTGTTGCTGAAGCTTCGTTCAGTCAGAGGAAGAGCAGGGGAGAAGGTGACCGGCAGACCGATGCCTTTAAACAATTTTTCAGTCCCCAGCGCCAAGGTCTGATCCGTTCAAGCAACCATTGCCAGCATCTGCATTACATGGTGCAGGAATATCTAGGGTCAAGAGCAGACTTGGAGACCTTTCCAACAGAGCATCCATTGGGTCACTGGGTCTTGAGGCTGGACCCCTGGCCAGAACTTGCTCAATATGCAATTGAGCTACTGGCCTGTCCTGTATCCGGCGTGCTTTCTGAACACACATTCAGTGCTGCTGGAGGGTTTGTAATGGATCAAAGAGTGCGCCTGTCCACAGACTCCGTTGATAGGCTCACATTCATAAAAATGAATCAGTCTTGGATCAGCAGCTATCAAGCCCCTGATGCTGATGTAAATGATTGAAATTACAATTTTTGATGTAATATTTCACAGCAGGGCCTGTTCCTGCTCCCAACAAGAGTATCTGTGAGGGGTTACAGTGTTATGGCAACACCAATACCACCCAAGGCCCAATATTGGGCCACCGCCCAAGGCCCAAATTTATTGCCCCTGTTCAACAGGGGTATGTAATTACAATGCTTGATATAATATTTCACAGCAGGGCCCATTCTTGTGCCCAACTAGAGTAACTGTGAGGGCTTACAGTGTTCTGGTACCACCAACACCTAGGGCCCAATTTTCTGCAGGGTATATAGGGAAGGCCGTATAGTAGATATACCGCTGTTCAGAGTATATAGTGCCTGGGGGACCCCCACGCCATTTAAAAAAAAATTGGGTGCAGGTTTCCCCCTTAATATCCATACCAGACCTGAAGGGCCTGGTATGGATTTTGGGGGTGACATCCATGCCATTTTACTGGGGTATATTTATCTATATTGCCTGGATCCGACAATACATTACAGCCACGAGCAGTTTTAGATGAAATTTTTTCCTTTGGAAATGTAAATTTGTTGTGGTACTGTTATAAACATGGGAAAGATGCGCTACTTTACAGGCATACGAAGGATACCCCCCCCCCCCCCGTACGATATTTAACCACTACAATACAGGGCACTTTCACCCCCTTCCTTCCCAGCCCAATTTTCAGCTTTCAGCGCTCTAGCGCTTTCAGTGACAATTGCGCGGTCATGCTACACTGTACCCAAATGAAATTGTTATCATTTTGTTCGCACAAATATAGCTTTATTTTGGTGTTATTTATTCACGACTCCGTTTTTTTTTTTTTTTTGCGATATAAGCGCAAAAATAGCGGAAATTTGGAAAAAAAACAATATTTTCTTTTTTCTATTTGAAAAGAAATCCAATAAAATCTAATTTTGTCATAAATTTAAGCCAAAATGTATTCTGCTACATGTTTTTGGTAAAAAAAATTCCGTTAAGTGTATAATAATTGGTTTGTGTGATCACGGACATATGTACGCAAATGATCATGTACATATATGTGCAGGTGATCACGTACATATGTGTGCAGATAATCATTGGGACATGTGATTTTAGTGGGACATATGTGGGGGACATGTTTTTATTATTAGGGACATGTGTTTTTATTATTTGGGGACATGTATGTTTTGGGGACATGTGTGTTTTGGGGACATGTGTGTTTTGGGGACATATGTGGGGACTGTGTTTGTACTGTGTGGTGTGTTGTGTGTTTACACTACACTGATGATCAGTGAGTAAAAAAGCTGTAAAAAGCAGCCCATACTCACTGATCATCAGCCGGCTGCAGCGTTCTGCTCTCCTCTCCTCAGCGGTGACTTCTGTGTGAGGAGAGGAGAGCCGATTGCCTAGCAACCGGCTGTTTGTTTACATCACATGACGGCCGTGATTGGACACGGCCGTCATGTGATCAGGAGGGCCAATCACAGAGCCCTCCTGCCGATCTGAGATGTGCCGTGTCCGGGTGACACGAGCACATCGGGATCGCGCCGCTGCGCGGGCGCGCGCGCGATCCCGCTACTCCTGAATGACGTTCCTGAACGTCCTATCAGGAGTAGGCGGCTCCCACCCGGCCGTATATATGCATCAGCCGGGTGGGAAGTGGTTAAAGGAATATTTCATTTTTATTGTTTCATCTTAAGCATTATTAAAATCACTGCTCTCGAAAAAAGTCTGTTTTTAAAACTTTTTTTTGCATTGATACATGTCCCCTGCGACAGGACCCAGGTCCCCAAACACTTTTTATGCCAATAACTTGCCTAAAAGCCTTTAAAGTTAGCATTTTTGATTTTTCACACTCGTGCCCCATAGACTTTAAGTGAATTCTCGTGTTTTCAAACACATTTTTTGCTGCAAACCGAACCGGGGTTAGGGGTTCGGCTCATCCCTAGTTTAGATCAAAGCGTATTCATGCGTTAGAATGGCCCAGTCACAGTCCAGTCCAGTCCCATTGAGAATCTGTGGCAAGACTTGAAAATTGCTGATCACAGACGCTCTCCATCCAATCTGACAGAGCTTGAGATATTTTACAAAGAAGAAGAATGGGCAGAAATGTCCTCTCTAGATGTGCAAAGCTGGTAGAGACACCCCCAAAAAGACTTGTAGAGAAAGGGGGTTCTACAAAGTATTGACTCCGGGGGGCGCCATACAAATTTGATTGGCCTTTACAGTGCCTTGAAAAAGTATTCACACCCCCTTGAAAATTTCCACATTTTGTCATGTTACAACCAAAAACGTAAATGTATTTTATTGGGATTTGAATACTTTTTCAAGGCACTGTAAAGGCCGATCGAATTTCAGAAAAGGATGTGAGGACTGGGACACACACACACACTATTCTGTCATCAAAGAACCTTCTGCGTCTGTATTCTGACCGAGACCCTCGCCTCCCTCCAAGATCCAAACCACAAGCGCGGTGTTTATGATGAACACAAATAAAAGGGAATCCAGATATTAAAATCATTTAGATATGTCTGAGAAGACGACGGAGCCAATCACACCCCGCCGACCCCGGAGGGAACAAAGAGAGCGATTTAAGGCTGCACCACAAATTATAGTATAGAGCCAACTAATAGCCCGACAAATATATCTGCCTGTCCATGAAAGGACCTCGGAAAAAAGAAAAGAAAAATAAATTACACGTTTGCTGATGTTGATTCGTTTTTAATACCACACGTGGGTGAATACGCCGGACTTTCATGGTACTTTCCTAACAGAAATGAACCAATCACAACTAGGCCTGTGCAGGAATCAAAACACTGAGATTTAAAGGGGGACTCTTGTTTATTTTAAATAAACGTGATTTATAAAAAAGGAAACTGAAAACATGGATTTCTTCTGTAAAAAAATAAAAATTGCGCCTGATTTCACATGTACAATTTGGGGCCCCGCAATCTGTTTTTTTAATGTTCCCTAACACGATGGTTTCTGCTGGGGATATGTTAATATTATTATTATCATATGGGATTTATATAGCGCCAACGGTTTACGCAGCGCTTTACAATATAAAAGGGAGACAATACAGTTATAATATAAAAAAATACAAGAGGATTAAGAGGGCCCTGCTCAGTAGAGCTTACAATCTAATAGGGGGTGGGGCAGGTGGTACAAAAGGTCGTAACTGTGGGGAATGAGCTGATGGAAGTGGTAGGAGATCAGTTGGAGGCGTGATGGGCTTCCCTGAAGAGATGAGTTTTCAGGGATCAGTAGCGAGAGTAGAGGGATAGCCGGACAGGTGGAGGTAGCGAGTTCCAGCAGATGGGGTTGGCTCTGGAGAAATCCTGGAGACGAGTGTGGGAGGAGGAGACGAGGAAGCTTGAGAGTAGGAGGTCTTGAGAAGAGCGGAGGGGACGGTTTGGGTGATGTTTGGAGACGAGATTGGTGATGTAGCTCGGGGGGCAGAGTTGTGAATGGCTTTGTATATTGTGGTTAGTATTTTGAATTTAATTCGCTGGGTGATTGGGAGCCAGTGTAGGGATCGCCGCGATGCGCGCCCCCAGGGGCACGCAGCGGCTCATAATCCTGATCACGTCATATGACGTCCGATCAGGATTATGCAACCACTTTGCCACCGTCATTTGCCTATAGGGTTGGCAGACGCTGATTGGAAGCCAGTGTAGGGATTGGAGGAGAGGGTTGGCAGACACTCAATGGAGACCAGTGTAGGGATTGGAGGAGAGGGTTGGCAGACACTGATTGTAAGCCAGTGTAGGGATTGGAGGAGAGGGTTGGCAGACGCTGATTGTAAGCCAGTGTAGGGATTGGAGGAGAGGGTTGGCAGACACTCAATGGAGACCAGTGTAGGGATTGGAGGAGAGGGTTGGCAGACACTGATTGGAAGCCAGTGTAGGGATTGGCAGAGAGGGTTGGCAGACGCTGATTGGAAGCCAGTGTAGGGATTGGAGGAGAGGGTTGGCAGACACTCAATGGAGACCAGTGTAGGGATTGGAGGAGAGGGTTGGCAGACACTGATTGGAAGCCAGTGTAGGGATTGGCAGAGAGGGTTGGCAGACGCTGATTGGAAGCCAGTGTAGGGATTGGAGGAGAGGGTTGGCAGACGCTGATTGGAAGCCAGTGTAGGGATTGGAGGAGAGGGTTGGCAGACACTCAATGGAGACCAGTGTAGGGATTGGAGGAGAGGGTTGGCAGACACTGATTGGAAGCCAGTGTAGGGATTGGCAGAGAGGGTTGGCAGACGCTGATTGGAAGCCAGTGTAGGGATTGGAGGAGAGGGTTGGCAGACACTCAATGGAGACCAATGTAGGGATTGGAGTAGAGGGTTGGCAGACGCTGATTGGGAGCCAGTGTAGGGATTGGAGGAGAGGGTTGGCAGATGCTGATTGAGAGCCAGTGTGGGGATTGGAGGAGAGGGGTGGAGGACACTGAATGGTGGCCAGTGAAGGGATTGGAGGAGAGGGTTGGCAGACACTCAATGGAGACCAGTGTAGGGATTGGAGGAGAGGGTTGGCAGACACTGATTGGAAGCCAGTGTAGGGATTGGCAGAGAGGGTTGGCAGACGCTGATTGGAAGCCAGTGTAGGGATTGGAGGAGAGGGTTGGCAGACACTCAATGGAGACCAGTGTAGGGATTGGAGGAGAGGGTTGGCAGACACTGATTGGAAGCCAGTGTAGGGATTGGCAGAGAGGGTTGGCAGACGCTGATTGGAAGCCAGTGTAGGGATTGGAGGAGAGGGTTGGCAGACGCTGATTGGAAGCCAGTGTAGGGATTGGAGGAGAGGGTTGGCAGACGCTGATTGGAAGCCAGTGTAGGGATTGGAGGAGAGGGTTGGCAGACACTCAATGGAGACCAGTGTAGGGATTGGAGGAGAGGGTTGGCAGACACTGATTGGAAGCCAGTGTAGGGATTGGCAGAGAGGGTTGGCAGACGCTGATTGGAAGCCAGTGTAGGGATTGGAGGAGAGGGTTGGCAGACACTCAATGGAGACCAATGTAGGGATTGGAGTAGAGGGTTGGCAGACGCTGATTGGGAGCCAGTGTAGGGATTGGAGGAGAGGGGTGGAGGACACTGAATGGTGGCCAGTGAAGGGATTGGAGGGTTGGCAGACACTTAGCGGTTGGTAAGGTGGATAAGTCAGGCAGCAGCATTCATAATAGACTGAAGAGGGGAGGAGCCTATGGAGAGGCAGGCCAATGAGAAGGGAGTTGCAATAGTCAAGGCGAGAGATAGCGAGGGAGGGAAGGAGGAGCTTGGCGGTTTCATTTGTTAAAAAGGGGCGAATTTTAGAGATGTTATGGAGGAGAATTCTACAAACTTTTGACAACGATTGGATTTGAGGCGGAAATGACAAATCAGAGTCTAGGATTACACCGAGTACCCTGGCGTGAGGGGAGGGCCTGATGGTTGCATTGTTGATTTTGATGTGAAAGTCATGGAGGGGGAATATCAATAGCTCATTTTTAGAGAGATTTCGTTTAACCACTTCAGCCCCGGACCATTTTGCTGGCTTAAGACCAGACCACTTTTTGCAATTCAGCACTGCGTCGCTTTAACTGACAATTGCGCGGTCGTGCGACGTGGCTCCCAAACAAAATTAACGTCCTTTTTCCCCACAAATAGAGCTTTCTTTTGGTGGTATTTGATCACCTCTGCGGTTTTTATTTTTTGCGCTATAAACAAAAATAGAGCAACAATTGTGAAAAAAACGCATTATTTTTTACTTTTTGTTATAATAAATATCCCCCAAAAATATATAAAAAAACATTTTTTCCCTCAGTTTAGGCCGATACGTATTCTTCTACATATTTTTGGTTAAAAAAAACGCAATAAGCGATTATTGATTGGTTTGTGCAAAAGTTTTAGCGTTTACAAAATAGGGGATAGTTTTATGGCATTTTTATTAATATTTTTATTTTTACTAGTAATGGCGGCGATCAGCGATTTTTATTGTGACTGCGACATTGTGGGGGACACATCGGACATTTTTGACACATTTTTGGGACCATTGTCATTTATACAGCAATCACTGCTATACAAATGCACTGATTCCTGTGTAAATGACACTGGCAGTGAAGGGGTTAACCAGGGGGGTGGCAGTGTAGGGGGTTAAGTGTTCCTAGGGGTGTGTTACTAACTGTGGGGGGGTTGGGCTTTGTGTTAGTGAACACTGATCTCTGCTCTAATCACATGGAGCAGAGATCAACGTCACTTGTTGCTAGGCAGAACGGGGAGATGCTGTTTACAATGGCATCTCCCCGTTCAGCCGCCCCGTGAGACGATCGCGGGTATGCCCGCAGGCCATCGAGTCCGCGGGGCCCGCGACCGGACTCACGGGGATCCCGACCGGCACGCGAGCGCGCCGGCGGCAGCGCACACGCGATGGCAGGGCGGCATATAGAAATGGATGTACCTGTACGCCAATATGCCTGCCCGTGCCATTCTGCCGGCGTACATCGGCGTGCGCCGGACGGGAAGTGGTTAAAATTAGCTCTTTAGATTGTGAACGTTCGAGTCCCATAGACTTTAATAGGGTTCTAAAGTTCACGCGAAGTTTAGGTCTGTTCGCAAGTTCTGGTGCGAACCGAACCGGGGGCGGGTATGTCCGGCTCATCCTTATGAGGCAGTTTCCGTGGAGCGCTGCGAGCGAAAGTCAGACTGTAATGGATCAAGAAGGTTATTTTCACTGAGGTCGGAGCGAAGACGGTTCTAGACAATGCGTTCTAGAAGTTTAGAGGTGAACGGGAGCAATGATGAGATAGGTCTTAAGTTGTCCAGGTCGGTGGGGTCCAGTGAGGGCTTTTTCAGTATGGGGGTGACCTGCGCATGTTTTAGAGGGGAGGGGAAGGTGTCACTAGAGAGGGAGAGATTGGAGAGCTGAGTGAGGAAGCACCGGATAGAAGAAGAGGGGACCGTAGTAGTTGTGAGGAAGCATCGGATAGAAGAAGAGGGGGCCGTAGTAGTTGTGAGGAAGCATCGGATAGAAGAAGAGGGGGCCGTAGTAGTTGTGAGGAAGCATTGGATAGAAGAAGAGGGGGCCGTAGTAGTTGTGAGGAAGCACCGGATAGAAGAAGAGGGGGCCGTAGTAGTTGTGAGGGAGCATCGGATAGAAGAAGAGGGGGCCGTAGTAGTTGTGAGGGAGCGTCGGATAGAAGAAGAGGGGGCCGTAGTAGTTGTGAGGGAGCATCGGATAGAAGAAGAGGGGTTCGTAGTAGTTGTGAGGAAGCATCGGATAGAAGAAGAGGGGGCCGTAGTAGTTGTGAGGGAGCATCGGATAGAAGAAGAGGGGGCCGTAGTAGTTGTGAGGGAGCATCGGATAGAAGAAGAGGGGTTCGTAGTAGTTGTGAGGAAGCATCGGATAGAAGAAGAGGGTGACCGTAGTAGTTGTGAGGAAGCATCGGATAGAAGAAGAGGGGTTCGTAGTAGTTGTGAGGAAGCATCGGATAGAAGAAGAGGGTGACCGTAGTAGTTGTGAGGAAGCATCGGATAGAAGAAGAGGGGGCCGTAGTAGTTGTGAGGAAGCATCGGATAGAAGAAGAGGGGGCCGTAGTAGTTGTGAGGGAGCATCGGATAGAAGAAGAGGGGGCCGTAGTAGTTGTGAGGGAGCATCGGATAGAAGAAGAGGGGGCCCTAGTAGTTGTGAGGGAGCATCGGATAGAAGAAGAGGGGGCCCTAGTAGTTGTGAGGGAGCATCGGATAGAAGAAGAGGGGGCCGTAGTAGTTGTGAGGGAGCATCGGATAGAAGAAGAGGGGTTCGTAGTAGTTGTGAGGGAGCATCGGATAGAAGAAGAGGGGGCCGTAGTAGTTGTGAGGGAGCATCGGATAGAAGAAGAGGGGGCCGTAGTAGTTGTGAGGGAGCATCGGATAGAAGAAGAGGGGGCCCTAGTAGTTGTGAGGGAGCATCGGATAGAAGAAGAGGGGGCCCTAGTAGTTGTGAGGGAGCATCGGATAGAAGAAGAGGGGGCCGTAGTAGTTGTGAGGGAGCATCGGATAGAAGAAGAGGGGTTCGTAGTAGTTGTGAGGAAGCATCGGATAGAAGAAGAGGGTGACCGTAGTAGTTGTGAGGAAGCATCGGATAGAAGAAGAGGGGGCCGTAGTAGTTGTGAGGAAGCATCGGATAGAAGAAGAGGGGGCCGTAGTAGTTGTGAGGGAGCATCGGATAGAAGAAGAGGGGGCCGTAGTAGTTGTGAGGGAGCATCGGATAGAAGAAGAGGGGGCCCTAGTAGTTGTGAGGGAGCATCGGATAGAAGAAGAGGGGGCCCTAGTAGTTGTGAGGGAGCATCGGATAGAAGAAGAGGGGGCCGTAGTAGTTGTGAGGGAGCATCGGATAGAAGAAGAGGGGTTCGTAGTAGTTGTGAGGGAGCATCGGATAGAAGAAGAGGGGGCCGTAGTAGTTGTGAGGGAGCTTCGGATAGAAGAAGAGGGGGCCGTAGTAGTTGTGAGGGAGCATCGGATAGAAGAAGAGGGGTTCGTAGTAGTTGTGAGGGAGCATCGGATAGAAGAAGAGGGGGCCGTAGTAGTTGTGAGGGAGCATCGGATAGAAGAAGAGGGGTTCGTAGTAGTTGTGAGGGAGCATCGGATAGAAGAAGAGGGGGCCGTAGTAGTTGTGAGGGAGCATCGGATAGAAGAAGAGGGGTTCGTAGTAGTTGTGAGGGAGCATCGGATAGAAGAAGAGGGGTTCGTAGTAGTTGTGAGGGAGCATCGGATAGAAGAAGAGGGGTTCGTAGTAGTTGTGAGGGAGCATCGGATAGAAGAAGAGGGGTTCGTAGTAGTTGTGAGGGAGCGGGATCCAAGGGACAATTGGTTAGGTGGGCATCCGAGAAAAGTTTTGCAACCTCTTCAGAAGTAGCCAATTCAAAAGAGAAGAGCATTGAACGTGCTGTTAGGCCAGGTATGTTGGTATGTTGTTAATAGACGTCTTCCCTATTGAAAGCCACCAGCCGAAATTTGGGGCGGCTGACGGCTTTATATCCTAACTGACGATTACAGCTCCAGTCCCAACTGACAACTGGGAATCAGCAAGTGTTGTTTTTCAATCGCTATGTCAGCAATGACACTATGAAATGGTAATCGTATGCACAGGGGCGGACTGACAACTCATGAGGCCCCCCCGGGCAATAGGAGATTATGGGGCCCCCAGGCAATCAGAGATTATGGGGCCACACAGTCAGGGCCATCTTTAATATTCATTGGACCCTGGGTAAAACTTTTCTTGGGGCCCCAGCTAGCAGCTGGACTCAAAATCTGTTTACTGAATCAGAGGCAGCTATTGCGATTGGTTGCCAGAGGTTACAGTGTATCATTACCGCTCACTGACTGGTTGCTAGAGGTTACAGCACACATTACAGCTCACTGATTAGTTGCTAGAGGTTACAGCACAGCATTTCTGCTTGTTGATTGGTTGCTAGAGATTACTGTGGATATGACCTCAGGGGGGGGGGGGCATGATATCCCCTATTTACATATGAATGCTGCCACTATTAACATATGAATGCTGGTAATTTACATGTAAATGCAAGGGTCCTCTTTACACAACAATAAGGCAGAGCTGGGCAGCACTTCACACTGAGATATTGGGACACAGCACAGGACTAAAACCTCAGGGGACGAGGGAATTTAAACCAGGATAGTTGGCAAGTATACGGCAGCCACTTTGGGCCCCACAACAATGACAGGGCCCAGGGCAGCTGCCCCTTTTGCCCTGCCTTAAAAACGGCCCTGAACACAGTATACACACACACACACAGTATACAATCACACAGTATACACAGACATGTTTCTATTGGCTGAGGAGGTACTGGAGGGGTGGGGCAGCTATAATCTCAGGATTTTTAGACCAAAAGGATGTCGGTAAGGGACATTTTCAGAGACAGATGTAAAAAACACACCGATTTTTACATACTGTCCCTGGTTTTACTGAGGCTGGCAACCCTGATGGGGCCCCCTAGTGGCCCGGGGGCCCTCGGGCAGTGCCCCGAGTGGCCGAATGGTCAGTCCGCCCCTGCGTATGCACCAAGCCTAAAGGTGGCTCTGTGCTTCTGTTTAATATTGTAATTGCCAAATAGTATTGTAAAAAAATGATATATTGTGATATTGGGGGATGTCTGCCAGATATGCAGTTTAAGGGCTTTTTGGCCCATGTTTATTGAAGCAAAAGGTAAAAAAACAGTCCATCCAGGATTTCCACGCAGGGGTTTCACTTCGAAGGAATAATGAGATAACAAATGGAAAATACCGAGCCACCTGGCTCTCTGGTCAGCACCGCTGTTCAGGCATTGACCTCGGTCCTCTTGTCCCTGTTTGGTACCCACTCTGTACCTCTGGGCCCTCCGTCTGCTCCGTCAGACTGTCCTGTGCCAACAGACACACTTCTCCCTTGTACACCTGGACTCCTCGGGAGGGAGGGTGGAGTCCAGAATCCCCCCCGTCCTGGCTTTGCTATAAGCCCAGGACCCAGGGCCGGCGCTACCACTAGGCGGACTAGGCAGCCGCCTAGGGCGCACTGCCGCCTAGGGCGCAGCCATGGCCTGTCACCTCCTCATCCCCGCTGGATGTAACCTATGGATCCGCTGTCCCCGTGTGGCGGGTCTGCAGGAGTGTGTCCGGAGGAGGAGAGGGAATGTCTGTTGCCAGGGATGGTGCAGGGGCGCCGGGAGGGAACTATCACATGTATTACACTGACAGATCCCTCCCCCGGCTCACCAGCTGCAGAGCTGTTCAGCGGCTCAGGGCTCTGATTGATACCGAGGAGTTGGCCCACCTCCTTCATTGTCACTGGTCGGGACTTGTGAGGGGGTGTGGCCAGCAAGGGGATGATCCCACATGTCACTGGGGGACGGGGGACAGGGGGCGGAGCAGCCAGCCTCAGGGATTATCGCAGGTCCTTCTGGGCAGAGCATCATGGAGGTAAAAAAAAGGCTCTAAAAATTCTGTTTTGTTTGTTTATGCAACCACTGGACTGGGTGAAATTGGGTTGAAATCTGCTCTGCCCGATATCTCAGTCAGGACACTGCTACAGGAAAGACCAGATATCATCTTGGTCTTTGTCAACTTTATTATTTCTATCTTTAGACTTTTAAACATAAGTAAAAAAGTGACAAAGATCAAGATGATATCTGGTCTTTCCTGTAGCAGTGTCCTGACTGAGATATCGGGCAGAGCAGATTTCAACCCAATTTCACCCAGTCCTCTGCCCTGCTGTCACCCAGTCCTCTGCCCTGCTGTCACCCAGTCCTCTGCCCTGCTGTCACCCAGTCCTCTGCCCTGCTGTCACCCAGTCCTCTGCCCTGCTGTCACCCAGTCCTCTGCCCTGCTGTCACCCAGCCCTGCTGTCACCCAGCCCTGCTGTCACCCACCCCTCTGCCCTGCTGTCACCCAGTCCTCTGCACTGCCGTCACCCAGCCCCCTGTTGTCACCCAGCCCTCTGCCCTGCTGTCACCCAGCCCCCTGCAGACACCCAGTCCCCTGTTGTCACCCAGTCCTCTGCCCTGCTGTCACCCAGCCCTGCTGTCACCCAGTCCTCTGCCCTGCTGTCACCCAGCCTTGCTGTCCCCCAGTCCCCTGCTGTCACCCACCCCTCTGCCCTGCTGTCACCCAGCCCTCTGCCCTGCCGTCACCCAGCCCTGCTGTCACTCAGTCCTCTGCACTGCGGTCACCCAGCCCCCTGTTGTCACCCAGCCCCCTGCAGACACCCAGTCCCCTGTTGTCACCCAGTCCTCTGCCCTGCTGTCACCCAGCCCCCTGCAGACACCCAGTCCCCTGTTGTCACCCAGTCCTCTGCCCTGCTGTCACCCAGCCCTGCTGTCACCCAGTCCTCTCCCCTGCTGTCACCCGGTCCTCTGCCCTGCTGTCACCCACCCTTGCTGTCCCCCAGTCCTCTGCCCTGCTGTCACCCAGCCCTGTTGTCACCCAGTCCTCTGCCCTGCTGTCACCCAGCCCTGCTGTCACCCAGTCCTCTCCCCTGCTGTCACCCAGTCCTCTGCCCTGCTGTCACCCAGCCCTGCTGTCACCCAGTCCTCTGCCCTGCTGTCACCCAGCCCTGCTGTCACCCACCCCTCTGCCCTGCTGTCACCCAGCCCTCTGCCCTGCCGTCACCCAGCCCTGCTGTCACCCAGTCCTCTGCACTGCTGTCACCCAGTCCTCTGCCCTGCTGTCACCCAGTCCTCTGCCCTGCTGTCACCCAGCCCTGCTGTCACCCAGCCCTGCTGTCACCCACCCCTCTGCCCTGCTGTCACCCAGCCCTCTGCCCTGCCGTCACCCAGCCCTGCTGTCACCCAGTCCTCTGCACTGCCGTCACCCAGCCCCCTGTTGTCACCCAGCCCTCTGCCCTGCTGTCACCCAGCCCCCTGCAGACACCCAGTCCCCTGTTGTCACCCAGTCCTCTGCCCTGCTGTCACCCAGCCCTGCTGTCACCCAGTCCTCTCCCCTGCTGTCACCCAGTCCTCTGCCCTGCTGTCACCCAGCCCTGCTGTCACCCAGTCCTCTGCCCTGCTGTCACCCACCCCTCTGCCCTGCTGTCACCCACCCCTCTGCCCTGCTGTCACCCAGCCCTCTGCCCTGCTGTCACCCAGCCCTGCTGTCACCCAGTCCTCTGCACTGCTGTCACCCAGCCCCCTGTTGTCACCCAGCCCTCTGCCCTGCTGTCACCCAGCCCCCTGCAGACATCCAGTCCCCTGTTGTCACCCAGTCCTCTGCCCTGCTGTCACCCAGCCCTGCTGTCACCCAGTCCTCTCCCCTGCTGTCACCCGGTCCTCTGCCCTGCTGTCACCCACCCTTGCTGTCCCCCAGTCCTCTGCCCTGCTGTCACCCAGCCGTGCTGTCACCCAGTCCTCTGCCCCGCTGTCACCCAGTCCTCTGCCCTGCTGTCACCCAGCCCTCTGCCCTGCTGTCACCCAGCCCCGCTGTCACCCAGTCCTCTGCCCTGTTGTCACCCAGCCCCCTGTTGTCACCCAGCCCTCTGCCCTGCTGTCACCCAGCCCTCTGCCCTTCTGTCACCCAGTCCTCTGCTGTCACCCAGTTCCCTGTTGTCGCTCAGTCCTCTGCCCTGCATTCACCCTGTCCTCTGAACTGCTGTCACCTAGCCCTCTGCTGTCACCCAGTCCCCTGTTGTCTCCCATTCGTCTGCCTATCACCCAGTCCCCTGATCTGCGTTCACCCAGTCCTCTGCCTGCTGTCACCCAGCCCCCTGTTGTCACCCAGCCCTCTGCCCTGCTGTCACCCAGCCCTCTGCCCTGCTGTCACCCAGACCTCTGCCCTGCTGTCACCCACTCCTCTGCCCTGCTGTCACCCACTCCTCTGCCCTGTTGTCACCCAGCCCTCTGCCCTGCCGTCACCCAGCCCTGCTGTCACCCAGTCCTCTGCCCTGCTGTCACCCAGCCCCCTGCAGACACCCAGTCCCCTGTTGTCACCCAGTCCTCTGCCCTGCTGTCACCCAGTCTTGCTGTCCCCCAGTCCTCTGCCCTGCTGTCACCCAGTCCTCTGCCCTGCTGTCATCCAGCCCTGCTGTCACCCAGTCCTCTGCCCCGCTGTCACCCAGTCCTCTGCCCCGCTGTCACCCAGTCCTCTGCCCTGCTGTCACCCAGCCCTCTGCCCTGCTGTCATCCTGCCCTGTTGTCACCCAGCCCTCTGCCCTGCTGTCACCCAGTCCTCTGCCCTGCTGTCACCCAGTCCTCTGCCCTGCTGTCACCCAGCCCTGCTGTCACCCAGTCCTCTGCCCTGCTGTCACCCAACCCCCTGCAGACACCCAGTCCCCTGTTGTCACCCAGTCCTCTGCCCTGCTGTCACCCAGTCTTGCTGTCCCCCAGTCCTCTGCCCTGCTGTCACCCAGTCCTCTGCCCTGCTGTCATCCAGCCCTGCTGTCACCCAGTCCTCTGCCCCGCTGTCACCCAGTCCTCTGCCCCGCTGTCACCCAGTCCTCTGCCCTGCTGTCACCCAGCCCTCTGCCCTGCTGTCATCCTGCCCTGTTGTCACCCAGCCCTCTGCCCTGCTGTCACCCAGTCCTCTGCCCTGCTGTCACCCAGTCCTCTGCCCTGCTGTCACCCAGCCCTCTGCCCTGCTGTCACCCAGCCCTGCTGTCACCCAGTCCTCTGCCCTGTTGTCACCCAGCCCCCTGTTGTCACCCAGCCCTCTGCCCTGCTGTCACCCAGCCCTCTGCCCTTCTGTCACCCAGTCCTCTGCTGTCACCCAGTTCCCTTTTGTCGCTCAGTCCTCTGCCCTGCGTTCACCCTGTCCTCTGAACTGCTGTCACCTAGCCCTCTGCTGTCACCCAGTCCCCTGTTGTCTCCCATTCGTCTTCCTATCACCCAGTCCCCTGATCTGCGTTCACCCAGTCCTCTGCCTGCTGTCACCCAGTCCTTGGCCCTGCTGTCCCCCAGCCCCCTGCTGTCACCCAGCCCTCTGCCCTGCTGTCACCAAGCCCTCTGCCCTGCTGTCACCCAGACCTCTGCCCTGTTGTCACCCAGCCCTCTGCCCTGCTGTCACCCAGCCCTCTGCCCTGCTGTCACCCAGCCCTCTGCCCTGCTGTCACCCAGTCCTCTGCCCTGCTGTCACCCAGCCCTCTGCTGTCATTCAGTGCCCTTTTGTTGCCCAGTCCTCTGCCCTGCTGTCACCCAGCCCTCTGCTGTCGCCCATTTCTCTAAAAAAAAGAATTTTAAATGTTGTCAACTATGCTCGCTGTGTACAACAGTTCAATGGGGGGGGGGGGGCAACAAACATTACAGGGGGGTATAGATAGGGCCGGTGCTAGACTATTTTGCGCCCATTCTATACCGTATAGAGGTATATAAATTATATTTTAGCGGTTCAGAAGTTTTTTTTTTTTTTTTTTTGGGGGGGGGGTGGGGGCGCAAGTAGCTGGTCTCGCCTAGGGCGCAAAATAGTCTAGCACCAGCCCTGCCAGGACCCCCCTGTACAATCAACAGTCCAAAACTCCTGGCTGTTCCCAAAACCCGGTCCCAGGATTGGAGATTCCATCCCACCCAGATCACTATGAAATCTCCAGGCTCCAGGTCCCCAACTGGATTTTACCAACCACGGAGGAAACCGATAAAACAGGTTCCTCCTGTTTGAGAATTCTGGGCGACAATCACTAGGACAGAGATCTGTACTGTTACTATATATATATATATTATACACACACACTAAATTACCAAAAGTATTGGGACACCTGCCTTTACACACACATGAACTTTAATGGCGTCCCAACCTTAGTCCGGAGGGTTCAATATTGAGTTGGCTCCGCCCTTTGCAGCTATAACAGCTTCACCTCTTCTGGGAAGGCCGTCCACAAGGTTTAGGAGATGTGTCTATGGGAATGTTTGATCATTCTTCAAGAAGAGCATTTGTGAGGTCAGGCACTGATGTTGGACAAGAAGGCCTGGCTCGCAGTCTCCGCTCTAATTCATCCCAAAGGTGTTCTATCGGGTTGAGGTCAAGACTCTGTGCAGGCCAGGTCAAGTTCCTCCACCCCAAACTGTCTCATCCATGTCTTTATGGACCTTGCTTTGTGCACTGGTGTGCAGTCATGTTGGAACAGGAAAGGAGCCGTCCCCAAACTGTTCCCACAAAGTTGGGAGCATGAAGTTGTCCAACGTGTCTTGGTGTGCTGACGCCTCAAGAGTTCCCTTCACTGGAACTAAGGGGCCAAGCCCAACTCCTGAAAAAGAAAAACCCCCACACCTTATCCCCCCGCCCCCCACCAAATGATTTGGACCGGTGCACAAAGCAAAGTCCATAAAGACATGGGTGAGTGAGTTTGAGATGGAGTCCTGACATGTTGGACGAGAAGGCCTGGCTCACAGTCTCCTCTCTAATTCATCCCAAAGGTGTTCTATCAGCTTGAGGTCAGGATTCTGTGCAGGCCAGTCAAGTTCCTCCAACCCAAACTCGCTCATCCATGTCTTTATGGACCTTGCTTTGTGCACTGGTGCACAGTCATGTTGGAACAGGAAACGCTCGAAGAAAGCATATAAGTGGAAGTTCCAATTTTAGGTAGAACTCCGCTTTAATAATTATTATAATTATCATGTTGGAACAGGAAGAGGCCGTCCCCAAACTGTTCCCACAAAGTTGGGAGCATGAAATTGTCCAAAAATGTCTTGGTATGCTGACGCCTTAAGAGTTCCCTTCACTGGAGATAAGGGACCAAACCCAACCCCTGAAAAACAACCCCCCACACCATAATCCCCCCTCCACCAAATGATTGGGACCAGTGCACAGAGCAAGGTCCATAAAGACATGGATGAGCCAGCTTGGGGTGGAGGAACTTGAATCCTGGCCTCAACCCGTTAGAACACCTTTCTGATGAATTAGAGTGGAGACAGCAAGCCAGGCCTTCTCGTCCAACATCAGTGCCTGACCTCACAAATGCTCTTCTGGAAGAACGGTCAAACATTCCCATAGGCACACTCCTAAACCTTGTGGACGGCCTTCCCAGAAGAGGTGAAGCTGTTATCATTGCAAAGGGCGGAGCCAACTCAATATCGAACCCTACAGACTAAGACTGGGATGCCATTAAAAATCATGTGCATGTAAAGGCAGGTGTCCCAATACTTTTGGTAATATAGCGTATAATTAGCTCTCTACGGGGCACTGCAGGTGAGTTTAAAGCGGAGCTCCACCCTAAAGTGGACCTTCCGCTCATTGGAATCCTCCCCCCCCCTCCAGCGCCACAATTGGCACCTTTTAGGGGGGAGGGGGGTGCAGGTACCTGTACAGTACAGGTATCTGCACCCACTGCCGGCATAGATATCTGCAGAATCTACGCCCCTTTCCGCAGAATCTACGCCCCTTTCCGCAGAATCTACGCCCCTTTCCGCAGGTCCCCCGCTGCCTGCTGGGAAACACACGGATCCCAGAGACAGCGGGGACCGTCCTTATTGCGTAGCGCGACTCGCGCATGCGCAGTAAGGGAACCGGGAAATGAAGCCGAAAAGGCTCCACTTCCTGATTCCCATACCCAAGATGGCGGCGGCAGCACCCGAGAGAGACGATCGAGAGATCGGCTTCGGGTGCCGACATCGCGGGCGCGCTGGGCGGGTAAGTGTCACGATTTTAAAAGTCAGCAGCTGCAGTATTTGTAGCTGCTGGCTTTAAAAAAAAAAAAAAAAAAAAACGGCGGAACTCCCGGCGGACTCCCGGCGGACTCCCGGCGGACTCCCGCTTTAAGATGGACGGTGCCAGGCAAGTGGAGATCTCTTCAAGATCCGGTCATTAAATGAAGTCTTTCTTTATTTCAGGTCACGAAATTTAGCCCGACCACTACAAGCCCCCTGAAAGGTGACACCCCACTTCTAGGAAGAGCCTGTGATGTATATAGGAGACGGTGAATGCGAGGACCCCTACATACCAGATATGGGGGGGGGGGGGGGGCATACACAGCTCTATTTATGGACGGGGTGGCGTCTCAATTTACAGGCTGGGTTCAGCTGAATTATTGATCTCTCTGCTGGAGCTTCTCATCACTGGCTGCATTCTAATAACTAAATGTATTTAAAGGGTAACACCATGTTTTTGGGGGGGGGGGGGGGATAAATAAAGCAAAAAAGAAATAATGTATCATATACAATCGCTACACAATCCTTGTTGAATTTAAATGTTATTACAAAAAATTCAACGTTCAGCCGCTGTAAAAATCAATGTAAGGTGCAACCTGGAGGCTTTACAGTGCGGGAAAATTATGATTGGCTTATGATTTGCCCACTTATGAAGAAATGAAGGGTCTATAATTGTTATCACAGGTGTATTTTATGTGATAGAGACAGAATATCAACCAAAAATCAGGAAAAAACGGATGATACAAATTATATAAATGGAGTTGCAGTTCAGTGAGTAAAATAAGTATTTGCTCCCCAACCAATCAACAATAATTCTGCCCCTCACAGACTGGCTCCAGTAGGTGTTCATGTGGTGCACAGATCAGTCCTGTCAATGTAAGAAGGTTCTCCTAACGACAACTCGTTATGTGTATAGAAGACGCCTGTCCACAGAATCTCTTCCCTCCAATCCTCACCATCATGGGGAAGACCAAAGATCTGTCAGAGGAGGTCGGGGAGAAGATTGGAGACCTGCACAAGGCTGGAATGGGCTACAAGACCATCAGCAAGAAGCTCGGTGAGAGGAGACGACTGCCGGAGGGATTATTCACAAATGGAAGCAGTATAAAATAATCATCAATTGTCCTCAGTCTGGAGCTCCATGGAAGATTTCTCCTCATGGGGTGAGGATGGTCATGAGAAAAGTGAGGGATCCGCCCAGAACTACATGGGAGGAGCTTGTGAAGAATCTCAAGGCAGTTGGGACCACAGTCACCAAACAAACCATCGGTAATACAATACACCCCCATGGACTGAAATCCCGCAGCCCCCGCAAGGTCCCCCTCTTCAGGAAGACACATGTACAGGTCCCCCTCCTCAGGAAGACACATGTACAGGTCCCCCTCCTCAGGAGGACACATGTACAGGTCCCCCTCCTCAGGAAGACACATGTACAGGTCCCCCTCCTCAGAAAGACACATGTACAGGTCCTCCTCCTCAGGAAGACACATGTACAGGTCCCCCTCCTCAGGAAGACACATGTACAGGTCCTCCTCCTCAGGAAGACACATGTACAGGTCCTCCTCCTCAGGAAGACACATGTACAGGTCCTCCTCCTCAGGAAGACACATGGACAGGTCCCCCTCCTCAGGAAGACACATGTACAGGTCCTCCTCCTCAGGAAGACACATGTACAGGTCCTCCTCCTCAGGAAGACACATGTACAGGCCCCCCTCCTCAGAAAGACACATGTACAGGTCCTCCTCCTCAGGAAGACACATGTACAGGCCCCCCTCCTCAGGAAGACACTTGTACAGGTCCCCTTCCTCAGGAAGACATATGTACAGGTCCTCCTCCTCAGGAAGACACATGTACAGGTCCCCTTCCTCAGGAAGACACATGTACAGGTCCTCCTCCTCAGGAAGACACATGTACAGGTCCTCCTCCTCAGAAAGACACATGTACAGGTCCTCCTCCTCAGGAAGACACATGTACAGGTCCCCCTCCTCAGAAAGACACATGTACAGGTCCTCCTCCTCAGGAAGACACATGTACAGGCCCCCCTCCTCAGGAAGACACTTGTACAGGTCCCCTTCCTCAGGAAGACATATGTACAGGTCCTCCTCCTCAGGAAGACACATGTACAGGTCCCCTTCCTCAGGAAGACACATGTACAGGTCCTCCTCCTCAGGAAGACACATGTACAGGTCCCCTTCCTCAGGAAGACACATGTACAGGTCCTCCTCCTCAGGAAGACACATGTACAGGTCCCCCTCCTCAGGAAGACACATGTACAGGTCCCCCTCTTAAGGAAGACACATGTACAGGTCCTCCTCCTCAGGAAGACACATGTACAGGTCCCCCTCCTCAGGAAGACACATGTACAGGTCCTCCTCCTCAGGAAGACACATGTACAGGTCCCCCTCCTCAGGAAGACACATGTAGAGGTCCCCCTCCTCAGGAAGACACATGTACAGGTCCTCCTCCTCAGGAAGACACATGGACAGGTCCTCCTCCTCAGGAAGACACATGTACAGGTCCTCCTCCTCAGGAAGACACATGTACAGGTCCTCCTCCTCAGGAAGACACATGTACAGGTCCTCCTCCTCAGGAAGACACACGTACAGGTCCTCCTCCTCAGGAAGACACATGTACAGGTCCTCCTCCTCAGGAAGACACACGTACAGGTCCCCCTCCTCAGGAAGACACATGTACAGGTCCTCCTCCTCAGGAAGACACACGGACAGGTCCTCCTCCTCAGGAAGACACATGGACAGGTCCCCCTCCTCAGGAAGACACATGTACAGGTCCTCCTCCTCAGGAAGACACATGTACAGGTCCCCCTCCTCAGGAAGACACATGTACAGGTCCCCCTCCTCAGGAAGACACATGTACAGGTCCTCCTCCTCAGGAAGACACATGGACAGGTCCTCCTCCTCAGGAAGACACATGGACAGGTCCCCCTCCTCAGGAAGACTTATGTACAGGTCCTCCTCCTCAGGAAGACACATGTACAGGTCCCCCTCCTCAGGAAGACACATGTACAGGTCCCCCTCCTCAGGAAGACACATGGACAGGTCCCCCTCCTCAGGAAGACACATGTACAGGTCCCCCTCCTCAGGAAGACACATGTACAGGTCCCCCTCCTCAGGAAGACACATGGACAGGTCCCCCTCCTCAGGAAGACACATGTACAGGACCGTCCGAAGTTTACCAATGAACATCTAAATGATTCAGAGAAGGATTGGGGAGAAAGTTCTGTGGTCAGAGGCCAAAATTGAGCTATTTGGCATTAACTCAACTCGCCGTGTTTGGAGGAAGAAAAATGCTGACTATGACCCCAAGAACACCATCCCTACAGTCACACACGGAGGTGGAAACATGAACACCATCCCTACAGTCATACACGGAGGGGGAAACATGAACACCATCCCTACAGTCACACACGGAGGGGGAAACATGAACACCATCCCTACAGTCACACACGGAGGTGGGAACATGAACACCATCCCTACAGTCACACACAGGTGGGAACATGATGCTTCAGGGCTGTTTCTCTGATAAAGGTCCAGGCCGACTTTGGCACATTGAGGGGCCAATGGACGGGGCCGTGTATTGTAAAATCTTGGAGGAGAACCTTCTTCTCTCAGCCAGAACACTGAAGATGGGTCTTCCAGCATGACAATGACCCAAAACATACCACCAAGGCAACAAAGGAGTGGCCCAAGAAGAAGCACATGAAGGTCATGGAGTGGCCTAGCCAGTCTCCAGACCTTAATCCTATAGAAAATGTATGGAGGAACTGAAACTTCGAGTTGCCAAAAAACCTTAAGGATTTAGAGAAGATCTGTAGAGAAGAGAGGAGCAAATCCCTCCTGAGATGTGCGAACCTCATCACCACCTACAAGAAACGTCTGACCTCTGTGATCACCAACAAGGGTTTCTCCACCAACTACTAAGTCATGTTTTGCTTGGGGGGGTCAAATACTTATTTTACTCACTGAACTTCAACTCCATTTATAACATTTGTATTGTGTCTCCTCGGAACGTGTTCTGCTCACATCCGTGTCCTCTGGTCGGGGGGAAGGTTAAAAAAAACAATTGGATTTTGGGTTGTCCGGGGTTACGATGTCCTCTTTAGGGGTGGACAGGCCTTGTCTACGGAAGGATATTAAGTGTCCTACCAGCAGATGTGTATCTCAGGAGAGAGAGAGAGATCGAGAGAGAGAGAGAGAGAGAGAGAGAGAGACGCCGCCGAAAATAGAAACTGTTTCCAGCAACCGATTCCCTGAAATAACCTTCTGTAATGCGGCGACCTAATGGCCCACAATAAACATATTAATAGGTGCCGAGCAATGGAGGTAAGTGCGGGGGGGGGGGGGGGGGGGGTCACCTGCCGGAGTCATACTATGGTACCTTTCTGGTGCTAAGGAACTCCAACCTTACGGTATTAAAACCAAAAAAAATCATATATTGCAGCTTAGATGTGGCGGCTGCATTCGTTTTCTGTTTTCACCCGGGGATCTGGCCAGTAACACACCTCCTGAATTAGAGCCTCCACCCCCCCCCCCCTCACTCTGGATGAAGGAGCACAGGAGGCACGTTTGGACAGAAGTTTGGGACACTAACAAATTGAAACCAAACTCAAGCTTGGCGGCCCTCCAGCTGTTGCCAGACAACAAGACCTATGAGGCATTAAAGATCTGACAGTTACAGGCATGGCTTCCTACAGGCGGAGGCGTTATGGGATTTGTAGTGCCGCAGCAGCTGGAGGGCCGCCAAGCTTGACATCCCTGAATTTTACAGCAAACTGTTTATCCCAAAATGAAAATAAATAAATAAATACATAAAAACAGTTTGCAGTAGAATTCAGGGGGTGTCAAGCTTGGCGGCCCTCCACCTGTTGAGGCACTACAAGTCCCATGAGGCATTGCAAATCTGACAGTTACAGGCATGACTCCCCACAGGCAGAGGTATGATGGGACTTGTAGTGCCACAACAGCTGGAGGGCCGCCAAGTTCGACACCCCCTGAATTCTACAACAAACTGTTTTTATTTATTTATTTATTTATTTATTTTCATTTTGGGATAAACAGTTTGCAGTAGAATTCAGGGGTTTCAAGCTTGGCGGCCCTCCAGCTGTTGCGGCACTACAAGTCCCATGAGGCATTGCAAATCTGACAGTTACAAGCATGACTCCCCACAGACGGAGGCGTTATGGCATTTGTAGTGCCACAACAGGTGGAGGGCCGCCAAGCTTGACACCCCTGAATTCTACAGCAAACTGTTTATCCCAAAATGAAAAAATAAATACATAAAAACAGTTTGCAGTAGAATTTAGGGATGTCAAGCTTGGCGGCCCTCCACCTGTTGTGGCACTACAAGTCCCATCATACCTCTGCCTCTGGGGAGTCATGCTTGTAACTGTCAGATTTGCAATGCCTCATGGGACTTGTAGTGCCGCAACAGGTGGAGGGCCACCAAGTTCGACACCCCTGAATTCTACAGGAAACTGTTTTTATTTATTTATTTATTTATTTATTTTCATTTTGGGATAAACAGTTTGCTGTAGAATTCAGGGGTGTCAAGCTTGGCGGCCCTCCACCTGTTGCGGCACTACAAGTCCCATGAGGCATTGCAAATCTGACAGTTACAAGCATGACTCCCCACAGGCAGAGGTATGATGGGACTTGTAGTGCCACAACAGGTGGAGGGCCGCCAAGCTTAACACCCCTGAATTCTACAGGAAACTGTTTTTATGTATTTATTTTTTATTTATTTTTTCATTTTGGGATAAACAGTTTGCTGTAGAATTCAGGGGTGTCAAGCTTGGCGGCCCTCCACCTGTTGCGGCACTACAAGTCCCATGAGGCATTGCAAATCTGACAGTTACAAGCGTGACTCCCCAGAGGAAGAGGTATGATGGGACTTGTAGTGCCACAACAGGTGGAGGGCCGCCAAGCTTGACACCCCTGAATTCTACAGCAAACTGTTTATCCCAAAATGAAAAAAAAAAATAAATACATAAAAACAGTTTGCAGTAGAATTTAGGGATGTCAAGCTTGGCGGCCCTCCACCTGTTGTGGCACTACAAGTCCCATCATACCTCTGCCTCTGGGGAGTCATGCTTGTAACTGTCAGATTTGCAATGCCTCATGGGACTTGTAGTGCCGCAACAGGTGGAGGGCCACCAAGTTCGACACCCCTGAATTCTACAGGAAACTGTTTTTATTTATTTATTTATTTATTTATTTTCATTTTGGGATAAACAGTTTGCTGTAGAATTCAGGGGTGTCAAGCTTGGCGGCCCTCCACCTGTTGCGGCACTACAAGTCCCATGAGGCATTGCAAATCTGACAGTTACAAGCATGACTCCCCACAGGCAGAGGTATGATGGGACTTGTAGTGCCACAACAGGTGGAGGGCCGCCAAGCTTAACACCCCTGAATTCTACAGGAAACTGTTTTTATGTATTTATTTTTTATTTATTTTTTCATTTTGGGATAAACAGTTTGCTGTAGAATTCAGGGGTGTCAAGCTTGGCGGCCCTCCACCTGTTGCGGCACTACAAGTCCCATGAGGCATTGCAAATCTGACAGTTACAAGCGTGACTCCCCAGAGGAAGAGGTATGATGGGACTTGTAGTGCCACAACAGGTGGAGGGCCGCCAAGCTTGACACCCCTGAATTCTACAGCAAACTGTTTATCCCAAAATGAAAAAAAAAAATAAATACATAAAAACAGTTTGCAGTAGAATTTAGGGATGTCAAGCTTGGCGGCCCTCCACCTGTTGTGGCACTACAAGTCCCATCATACCTCTGCCTCTGGGGAGTCATGCTTGTAACTGTCAGATTTGCAATGCCTCATGGGACTTGTAGTGCTGCAACAGGTGGAGGGCCGCCAAGTTCGACACCCCTGAATTCTACAGCAAACTGTTTTTATTTATTTATTTATTTATTTATTTATTTTCATTTTGGGATAAACAGTTTGCAGTAGAATTCAGGGGTTTCAAGCTTGGCGGCCCTCCACCTGTTGCGGCACTACAAGTCCCATGAGGCATTGCAAATCTGACAGTTACCAGCGTGACTCCCCCACAGGCAGAGGTATGATGGGATTTGTAGTGCCACAACAGGTGGAGGGCCGCCAAGTTTGACACCCCCTGAATTCTACTGCAAACTTATTTTTTTTTTCATTTTGGGATAAAGGTTTTATACAAAATATATAAATAAATAAAAGCTGATCATTGTAAGCACCCCTGTAGAGATGTGCAGAGCGAAAAAAAAAAATTGTTTAGTTATTTACATAAATTAGTTTAGTTAAATTTGTTTAATCCGTTAAATTTGTTTTCAGAATTCATTTAGCTTACTCGGATATTCGGATCGAATCGAAAAAAAAAAGAAAATTTCAAATTAATTTCGAAATAGTTTTTTGAATTCCAAAAAGTTTTTGAGTTCGAATAGATTTCCAAATTCCAAAGAGAATAAAATAGAATAGAAAATAAAGGGATAGAATCGAAAAAATAAAAATAAAAAATTAGAAAAGATTATAAAAGAAAATAAAAGAATAGAATATAATAGAAGTAAAACCGAACAATATAGAATATAAAATAAAAGAACAGAATAGAATGAAATAGAATAGGAAAAAAATAGAATAGAATAAAAAAAAGAATAGAATTAAATAGAAAGATTATAACCATCTTCTGAAATTTGAATAGATCTCCAAATTCCAAAGAGAATAAAACAGAATAGAAAATAATGGGGGGGGGGGGGGGGGGGAGGGGACACACACACGGGTGGTGGTCGGGCCTCGCAGTGTTATTCTATAGCAGAGATATATATATGTATCGGTATTCATCACACTGTCAGCGATGATTGGAATGTATATGGTGGATTCTTTGTAGTGAGAGGATCAGATCACATTCCAGGATCTCGTCTCCTCCAAGTCCCCGGACTCCACTTCTCACCCATCCCCCCCCCCCCCCCCCCGGCAGCTCTACCCACCGTGTGCCATTCATGCCGCAGTAAATTAAAGTGCCAACATGGCATGGCTGTAATGTACGGCTGCTGAGCAAAATGTTTTTTCTTTAAGGACAAATCCAGAGAACATAATAAATAAAATATCTGTTGGGTCCATCAGACACCTCAATGTTCTCTACAGACATACAACACAGCGCCTTCAAAAGTATTCATACCCCCTGAAATTCCCCACATCTTGTCATGTTACACCCAAAAAACGTAAATGTATTTTATTGGGATTTTATTTGATGGACCAACACAAAGTGTCACATAATTGTGATACAAATAAATATGTGAAAAGTGTGGGGGAGGGGCATTTGTATTCAGCCTCCTTTACTCTGACACCCCTAACTAAAATCTAGAAGCCTTCAGAAGTCACCTAATTAGTAAAGAGAGACCACCTGTGTGTCATTTAATCTCAGTATAAATACAGCTGTTCTGTGAAGCCCTCAGAGGTTTGTTAGAGAACCTTCGTGAACAAACAGCATCATGAAGACCAAGGAACACACCAGACAGGTCAGGGATAAAGTTGTGGAGAAGTATAAAGCAGGATTGGGTTATTAAAAAAAATCTCCCAAGCTTTGAAGATCTCACGGAGCTCTGTTCAATCCATCAGCAGAAAATGGTAAGAGTATGGCACAACTGCAAACCTACCAAGACATGGCCGTCCACCTAAACTGACCGGGCCGGGCAAGGAGAGCATTCATCAGAGAAGAGCCAAGAGGCCCATGGTAACTCTGGAGGAGCTGCAGAGATCCACAGCTCAGGGGGGAGAATCTGTCCACAGGACAACTATTAGTCGTCTCTCCACAAATCTGCCCTTTATGGAAGAGTGACAAGAAGAAAGACATTGGAGGAAGAAAGTCATAAGAAGTCCTGTTTGTAGTTTGTGAGAAGCCATGTGGGGGAGGGGGCAGCAAACATGTGGAAGAAGGTGATCTGGTCAGAGGAGACCAAAATTCAACTTTATGGCCTAAAAGCAAAACGCTATGTGTGGGGGAAACTAACACTGCCCATCCCCCTGAACACACCATCCCCACCGTGAGACATGGTGGTGGCAGCATCATGTGGTGGGGATGGTTTTCTTCAGCAGGGTCAATGAGAAGTTTGGGGGGGGGCTGACCCATGAGGGTCCTCAAAAAGCCCCGGGTCTCAGGTGGGCACAGTTCCATTATTAGGGGACCTATCTGATCCCGAGCGCGGCCGAGTGTAATAGCAGGTCCTGCCTTCTGGAGCCTGCAGCGCTGATGGATGTCCCACTGGTCCAATGCGGGGTCCGCGGGATGTGTAATGTCCATCATAGGTGCTGCAGGATCCAGAAGGTGGGGGGAATACAATATGGCCTCCGCGCCACTGTGAGAAGATACCGACCCCACCCAGCGCTCGGGTGGGCGGCTCTCCTCTCCTCATCATGGCTCTGGCTGCCTGGAGTCTACTCTACTGTGTGATGGGTGCGCTGCTGAGCTGAGCTGCAGAAGGATACCTGAAGTCTGGTCAGGTAGGTCAGTGTAGGTCAGGTAGGTTAGTCTAGGTCAGGTAGGTCAGTGTGTGTCAGATGTGTCAGTGTAGGTCAGTGTGGGTCAGGTAGGTCAGTGTGTGTCAGGTGTGTCAGTGTAGGTCAGGTAGGTCATTGTGTGTCAGGTAGGTCAGGTAGGTCAGTGTAGGTCAGGTAGGTCAGTGTAGGTCAGTGTGTATTAGGTGTGTCAGTGTGGGTCAGTGTGGGTCAGGTAGGTCAGTGTGTGTCAGGTAGATCAGTGTGTGTCAGTGTGTGTCAGGTGTGTCAGTGTGTGTCAGTGTAGGTCAGTGTGGGTCAGGTAGGTCAGTGTGGGTCAAGTGTGTCAGTGTAGGTCAGGTAGGTCATTGTGACACATTTTTGGGACCATTGTCATTTATACAGCAATCAGTGCTATACAAATGCAGTGATTCCTGTGTAAATGACACTGGCAGTGAAGGGGTTAACCAGGGGGTGGCAGTGTAGGGGTTAAGTGTTCCTAGGGGTGTGTTACTAACTTTTGGGGGGGTTGGGCTTTCATTTAGTGTACACTGATCTCTGCTCCAATCACATGGAGCAGAGATCAGCGTCACTTGTTGCTAGGCAGAACTGGGAGATGCTGTTTACATCGGCATCTCTCCGTTCAGCCGCCCCGTGAGACAATCGTGGGTATCCCCGTGGCGATTGAGTCCGAGGGACCCGCGACCGGACTCACAGGGGTCCCGACCGGTGCGCGTGCCATGGCAGGGCGGCATTTTAAAATGGACGTACCTGTACGCCAATATGCCTGCCCGCGCCATTCTGCCAACGTACATTGGCTTGCGCCGGTCGGGAAGTGGTTAACACAGGGGAGACCCACTGACCGCTCAAAGAGCCGAGCCTGAAAGTATCGGTATTGGTGCATTTGGATGAGTGCCGATACTTGTGCAAATACTCGGTATCGGCACCGATACCGATACCAATACTAGTATCGGTGCAACCCTAGGTTTTCAGACGGCATGCAATTGGCATGCTGACTGCGGGAATGTCCACCAGAGCTGTTTCCCTTGAATTGAATGTTCATTTCTCTACCATAAGAACGTCTCCAAAGGCGTCTCAGAGAATTTGGAAGTACATCCAACCGGAACCTCACAACCGCAGACCACGTGTAACCACACCAGCGCAGGACCTCCACATCCAGCCTCTTCACCCTCCAAGATCCTCTGAGACCAGCCAGCCGGACAGCGGCTGCAACAATCAGTTTGCATAACCAAAGAATTTCTGCACAAACGGTCAGAAACCGTCTCCGGGAAGTTCATCTGAATGCTCGTCGCCCTCATCGGGATCCCGACCTGACTGCATTTCCTCGTCGTCCTCATGGGGGTCCCGACCTGACTGCATTTCCTCGTCGTCCTCATCGGGGTCCCGACCTGACTGCATTTCCTCGTCGTAACCGACTTGAGTGGGCAAACGCTCACATTTGATGGCGTCCGGCACTTTGGAGAGGTTTTCTCTTCACTAATCAATCCCGTTTTTCACTGTACAGGGCAGATGGCAGACAACGTGTATGGCATTGTGTGGGCGAGCTGTTTGCTGATGTCAACGCTGTGGATGGGGTGGCCCGTGGTGGCGGTGGAGTTATGGTACGGGCAGGCGTATGCTATGGACAACAAACACAGGTGCATTTTATGGATGGAGATACCGTGACGAGATCCTGAGGCCCGTTGTTGTGCCTTTCATTCACGACCATCACCTCATGCTGCAGCATGGTAATGCCCGGCCCCATGGTGCAAGGATCTGTACACCATTCCTGGAAAATTAAAACATCCCAGTTCTTGCATGGCCGGCACATTCACCGGACAGGTCACCCAATGAACATGTTTGGGATCCTCTGGATCGGCGTATACGAAAACATGTTCCAGTTCCTGCCAATATCCAGCAACTTGGCACAGCCAAGAGGAATGAAGAGGAATGGACCAACATTCCACCGGCCACAATCAACAACCTGATCAACTCTACGCCAAGGAGATGTGCCGCACTGCGTGAGGCAATGATGGTTACACCAGATACCGACTGGTTTTTCAGAATATTTATAGATGTGTGTAGCCAAGTCCCAGGGCCCCTGGGTTCTAATGAGAACCTCCAGAGTTAGGGAGAGCTGAGATCCTTCTGTGTAGGGTGGGTTAGGAGGCATGGTGGGTGTAATGTAAGGTAGATTGATGGGCACCAGACACTTCTTGAATGCAAAGAGATTTGTTGTCTCTTAAATAGAACTGTGGGAGAGAGGGTTATGTTGTTACATGCCAATGTTAATTGCCAGACTCCAAGACTTCTACGGGTAGACAGCCATGCAGGGAAAGACACCCAGCCGGACACCACATCTGCATGTGTAGATACGCTGTCTCCTATGGCAACAATCTCCAGTTTCTAACAAAAAGAAAGGTTAAAATGAACTCTTTCACTTACTCCACAATCTCCTCTTGTAGATCTTCAGTCAACTGAGCTCCCAATCTCTCTCTGACTAGACTTGCTGATTCACTGCCACTGATCTCCTGAGCTCTTCCAACCTTCTCACTCAGTATCTTCCGCAAGCTTCACCCCCGCGTCCCTGATGGATCCCTGGCTTGGCATCCAAGATAATCCTCAAGCGTCACCCCACTGGCCTGCTCGGTCCCTGGCCTGACACAAAAGGCTGCTCTGCAAGTGTCACCTCCTCTGGTTTGGTCCCTGGCTTGACACACAAGGCTGCTCTGCAAGCATCACCTTCTCTGGTTTGGTCCCCGGCTTGACACACAAGGCTGCTCTGCAAGCATCACCTCCTCTGGTTTGGTCCCTGGCTTGACACACAAGGCTGCTCTGCAAGCGTCTGGTTTGGTCCCCGGCTTGACACACAAGGCTGCTCTGCAAGCATCGCCTCCTCTGGTTTGGTCCCCGGCTTGACACACAAGGCTGCTCTGCAAGCATCACCTCCTCTGGTTTGGTCCCTGGCTTGACACACAAGGCTGCTCTGCAAGCGTCACCTCCTCTGGTTTGGTCCCTGGCTTGACACACAAGGCTGCTCTGCAAGCGTTACCTCCTCTGGTTTGGTCCCCGGCTTGACACACAAGGCTGCTCTGCAAGCATCACCTCCTCTGGTTTGGTCCCTGGCTTGACACACAAGGCTGCTCTGCAAGCGTTACCTCCTCTGGTTTGGTCCCCGGCTTGACACACAAGGCTGCTCTGCAAGCATCACCTCCTCTGGTTTGGTCCCTGGCTTGACACACAAAGCTGCTCTGCAAGCATCACCTCCTCTGGTTTGGTCCCTGGCTTGACACACAAGGCTGCTCTGCAAGCATCATCTCCTCTGGTTTGGTCCCTGGCTTGACACACAAGGCTGCTCTGCAAGCGTCTGGTTTGGTCCCCGGCTTGACACACAAGGCTGCTCTGCAAGCATCGCCTCCTCTGGTTTGGTCCCCGGCTTGACACACAAGGCTGCTCTGCAAGCATCACCTCCTCTGGTTTGGTCCCTGGCTTGACACACAAGGCTGCTCTGCAAGCGTCTGGTTTGGTCCCCGGCTTGACACACAAGGCTGCTCTGCAAGCATCGCCTCCTCTGGTTTGGTCCCCGGCTTGACACACAAGGCTGCTCTGCAAGCATCACCTCCTCTGGTTTGGTCCCTGGCTTGACACACAAGGCTGCTCTGCAAGCGTCACCTCCTCTGGTTTGGTCCCTGGCTTGACACACAAGGCTGCTCTGCAAGCGTTACCTCCTCTGGTTTGGTCCCCGGCTTGACACACAAGGCTGCTCTGCAAGCATCACCTCCTCTGGTTTGGTCCCTGGCTTGACACACAAGGCTGCTCTGCAAGCGTTACCTCCTCTGGTTTGGTCCCCGGCTTGACACACAAGGCTGCTCTGCAAGCATCACCTCCTCTGGTTTGGTCCCTGGCTTGACACACAAAGCTGCTCTGCAAGCATCACCTCCTCTGGTTTGGTCCCTGGCTTGACACACAAGGCTGCTCTGCAAGCATCACCTCCTCTGGTTGGGTCCCTGGCTTGAAACCTGCTGAAGCTTCCCAATTCTTCACCATCCCCGGTTGGTGAGAACGCTGCTCTGGTACTTGCTTCAGCTACTCACTGTGGCCCCTGGTAACAAGGTGGATGGTCCCTTAGTGGCAACAGCTTTCCTCTCTTCCTCCGACCACAACAGGTTCTCAGGCCTACAGAACCGTCACTTCTGGTTGGACTTCAAGCCACAATCCCAACCCTACGTGACTCTCTTGCTTCTGGATAGGCCCTCAGACAGCCGAGCAGCCCGATGTCCCCGGGATAGGCCCAAACTCTGGCCAAGCAGCCCGGGGCAATACAACACAAGGCCACCCAGACAGCCATCCAGGTGGCACAGAACCCTGATCACCTGACCTCACCAAAATAAAGGGTCTCCCAGCAGGCCAAGGGATCCAAGAAGATCCTTGCCCATTGGCTGATATACCCCATATACTCCTAATCTGTGCTTGCAATGCCCTTGTCTTATCTAATGCCACCAGACACCCGGCCACCTAGTGACAGAAGAGAGAAGTGCAGCAATTCCAGAATTAGGGTGGAATCAATCATATCAATTGATCTCCTATCAATTGGCCAAGGCAACTATACTATATATATATATATATATATATATATATATATATATATATATATATATATATATATATATATATATACATTAGTATAGTTGCCTTGGCCAATTGATAGGAGATCAATTGATTTATATATATTACCCACACGGAAAGGGACACAATAGCAGGGAAGGCAATGATCCTCAGGTCTGACCTTCTCATTAACGAGGCATCAAACTAATTGTGCTAATTTTACTGCACATTATTACTGACACCGTGAGGGATGTCAGTGGGTTCTTCACATCCCATGGACAGTTCAGGGCCACATTCCTAACTGACATCCAACTGACACCGGAGTGCCTGCATCCGAGGCGCCAAGAGCTCCTATTGTTGGTGTTCAACCTCCAGCATGACCATCAAACCATTTGAGTCGCCTCTGTGATTCCACAAAACAGGAACCCCCAAACCAAAGAAGAGGTGCTGCAGGAAATCCAGGAGGTAGCGATAAGGACACCCAGGGCCGGGACAAGGGGTGGGTAGGAGGGACTGCTGCCCCTGGCGCAATGGTTTATTGCAATGGTAGGGGGGCACCCTGACCCTAACCCTAAGGGAAAGGGCAGTTTGGCATCTTTGCCCTGGGCGATGGATGACCTTGTCCCGGCACTGAGGACACCCCAACAATGGAGATAGGGCCCAGAATAGATTATTTTTAAAAGATCAAAAAACTGGGAAAGCCAACATGTTTCAGGGGTCTGGCCAACCCCCCTTCAATCAGGGCTTGTATGTCATGTCCTTCAGGAATGCCTGGAATTAGAAAGGCTTCTTTATTTATTTTAGGTACTTATATAGCGCCGTCAGTTTACACAGCACTTCACATACACTCTATTCAAAAGAATCTCTATTCAACATACACTCTACCAAAAGTATTGGGACGCCTGCCTTTACACACACACATGAACTTTAATGGCATTCCAGTCTTAGTCCGGAGGGTTCAATATTGAGTTGGCTCCGCCCTTTGCAGCTATAACAGCTTCACCTCTTCTGGGAAGGCCGTCCAGAAGATTTAGGAGATGTGTCTATGGAAATGTTTGACCGTTCTTCCAGAAGGGCATTTGTGAGGTCAGGCACTGATGTTGGACGAAAAGGCCCGGCTCACAGTCTCAACTCTAATTCATCCCAAAGGTGTTCTATGGGGTTGAGGTCAGGACTGTGCACAGGCCAGCCATGTTCCTCCACCCTAAACTTGCTCATCCATGTCTTTATGGACCTCATTTATGTCTTTATGGTTGGTGCTGCAGCCAATCACAGCACAGCCATGGCAGTGGGGTTGGGAAGGGGGGAGGGGGGGGTGCACGGACACGCTCCCTACCCTGGCGTGCGGATCATGTACTAGGTACATGATCTGGTGCAGAGCGGCCGCCCTGCCGCAGTATATCTACATGCGTTTAAAGTATTTGGTGGTTATACCGGGATGATGCTTGCAGCTACAGGTACTTTCCTCTCTGTTCCGCCGCTCTGTTTATCTGCGACCGATCTGTGTGTGATCAGCTGCATTGGAGGCCAGAGGAGAGATTTGGGCTCTAATAGACCCCAGATCTCTCCATAAAGAGGACCTTTCATGGCCAATGCTATCACAGAGGGATAGCAATAAAGATATTACAAAAGAAAATAAAAAATGTAATACATTGTGTAATTTTTTTTTTATTATATAAAATGAATAATAATAATAATATTATTATTATTATTATTATTATTATTATTATTATTATTAAATAAATAAATATAGCTGTGCACCCCCTGTGATAGCAATAAAGATATTACAAAAGAAAATAAAAAATGTAATACATTGTGTAATTTTTTTTTTTTTATATAAAATGAATAATAATAATAATATTAT
Source organism: Lithobates pipiens (assembly GCA_037367395.1). Taxonomy (NCBI): domain Eukaryota; kingdom Metazoa; phylum Chordata; class Amphibia; order Anura; family Ranidae; genus Lithobates; species Lithobates pipiens. The sequence goes on from JAZDVW010000180.1 coordinate 164,040, forward strand.
TATTATTATTATTATTATTATTATTATTATTATTAATAAATAAATAAATATAGCTGTGCACCCCCTGTGATAGCAATAAAGATATTACAAAAAAATAAAAAAATTTAAGAAATTGTGTAAATTTTTTTAAAATATAAAATGAATAATAATTATAATAGTAATAATAATAATAATAATAATAGTAATAATATTATTATTATTATTATTATTATTATTATTATTATTATTAATATTAATAATAATTAAATAAATATAGCTGTGCACCCCCTGTGATAGCAATAAAGATATTACAAAAAATAAAAAAATTAAGAAATTGTGTAAAAATTGTGTAAAAAATAGTTTTATATAAAATGAATTATAATTATAATAATAATATTATTATTATTATTATTATAATTATTATTATTATTAAATAAATAAATATAGCTGTGCACCCCCTGTGATAGCAATAAAGATATTAGAATTATTTTTTTAAGAAATTGTGTAAAAAATTGTTTTATATAAAATGAATAATAATTATAATATTATTATTATTATTATTATTATTATTATTATTATTATTATTATTAATAATAATAATAATGGTAATTATAATAATAAATAAATAAATATAGCCCCCCCCCCCCCCCAAGTGCTTATGCGCCACATATGTAAAGGGTGATCCCACCAAACATGTGAAGTATCATCGCAAACGCCAGAGCAAGAGCAATAATTCTATCACCAGACCTCCTTTATAACTCTAAACTGGTAACCCGCACAACATTTTAAAGTGTCGACTATAGAGAATTTTAGGTACCGTAGTTTGCCGCCATTCCATGGGCATACGCAATTTTAAAGCTTGACATGTTCGGTATCTACGGTACTTATTTGGTGCAACATTATCTTCTACATTTTACAAAACAATTGGGTATTAGATTGTGTTTCTGTGTAATAAAATGAACTGAATTGTATTTTTTCCAAAAACATTGCGTTTGAAAAACCGCTGTGCAAATGCCATGTGACATAAAAAATTGCAACACCCACCATTTTATTCTATAGGGCCTCTGCTAATATATATATATATATATATATATACAGTATCTCACAAAAGTAAGTACACCCCTCAGTCACATTTGTGTAAATCTTTTCTTCTCTCTTTTCATGTGACAACACTGAAGAAATGACACTTGTCTACAATGTAAAGTAGTGAGTGTACAGCTTGTATAACAGTGTAAATTTCCTGTCCCCTCAAAATAACTCAACACACAGCCATTAATGTCTAAACCGCTGGCAACAAAAGTCAGGACACCCCTAAGTTTTGGCATTTATTTGCACCGTGACACTTTATTCACTTGATTATTATTGCACTCTATTATCTACGTTTAAGATATTATTGCACTACTATTTAGTTATAGAGAATCCATTTTTCTTATTTAAGTGATTTTTCTCATATTGCACGAGATCACTTTATACATATTTTTAATCTTTCCCTATACCCAGTGCTGTCACTAGGGCTGGTGTCACCTGGTGCAGTAAAACAGGCCCCACCCCCCCCCCCCCCCAATAATTTTTTACCATATAACATATAATAGTAGTGCCATTAACAACTACGAAGCACATCACGGTGCACACCCCAAGCCGGCCCCTGTAAACAATGCAGTCAGTGCCAGGGTGCCGATCCGTGCGTTGTCATGGATGAGGGTGACACCATTGTGGTCAGATATCAATTTAGGTGCCCCATCAGAGTCCCCTTTACATCAGGTGTCCCCTCAGAGTCCCCCTTTACATCAAGTGTCCCATCAGAGTCCCCCTTTACATCAAGTCTCCCATCAGAGTCCCCCTTTACATCAAGTGTCCCATCAGAGACCCCTTTATATCAGGTGTCCCCAATACAGTCCCCCTTTATATCAGGTGTCCCAATCAGTGTCCCCCTTTACATCAGGAGTCCCAATCAGAGTTCCCCTTTACATCAGGTGTCCCATCAGAGTCCCCCTTTACATCAGGTGTCCCATCAGAGAGCCCTTTACATCAGGTGTCCCCAATACAGTCCCTTTTATATCAGGTGTCCCAATCAGAGTCCCCCTTACATCAGGAGTCCCAATCAGAGTCAGCCTTTACATCAGGTGTCCCATCAAAGTCCCCCTTTACATCAGGTGTCCCATCAGAGTCCCCCTTTACATCAGGTGTCCCATCAGAGACCCCTTTATATCAGGTGTCCCCAATACAGTCCCCCTTTATATCAGGTGCCCCAATCACTGTCCCCCTTTACATCAGGAGTCCCAGAGTCAGCCTTTACATCAGGTGACCCATCAGAGTCCCCCTTTACATCAAGTGTCCCATCAGAGCCCCCCTTTACATCAGGTGTCCCATCAGAGACCCCTTTACATCAGATGTCCCCATTATAGTCCCCCTTTACATCAGGTGTCCCATCAGAGACCCCCTTTACATCAGGTGTCCCATCAGAGACCCCCTTTACATCAGGTGTCCCATCAGAGACCCCCTTTACATCAGGTGTCCCCATTAGAGTGCCACCTTACAGCAGTGTTCTCCTGTAATTGAGCCTCCATATATCATCTTTCCCATCAAAGTCCCTCTTACATAAGTTGTCCCCCCCCCCCCCCCCCCCAATCCCTTGTTCCTTGTACTCACAGATCTACCAGAATGAAGGCAGCTTCTCCATCCTCCCTCCAGTCATGTGATTAGTCACTTCCTTCTCTCCTCAGTGTCGTCCTACGATGTGCTCTTAGTCTCAGTGCCGGTTGTCAATCGCCCCCTGCAGGCTAGAGGGAGGATAAAGCCTAATCCTCCCTCCAGCAGGTGTGTGAGAGGAGTGAAAATCAGTGTCCCCCCCTTTCAACACAGTGCCCGCTTGGCCCCACCCTTGTACCAGCCCTGGTGACACCCCCCTGGCAGGTGTCACCTGAGTGTGGTCCACACCCTTCACACCCCCATAGTGACAGCAATGCCTATACCTACTGCACCATTTGTTTGGCCTATACCCATTGCACCATTTGTATGGCCTATACCCATTGCACCATTTGTAGATAGCCTATACCCATTGCACCATTTGTATGACCTATACCTACTGCACCATTTGTATGGCCTATACCCACTGCACCATTTGTAGATGGCCTATACCCACTGCACCATTTGTAGATGGCCTATACCCATTGCACCATTTGTAGATAGCCTATACGTATTGCACAATTTGTAGATAGCCTATTGCATCATTTGTAGATGGTCTATACCCATTTCACCATTTATAGATGGCCTATACCCATTGCACCATTTGTAGATGGTATATACCCATTGTACCATTTGTAGAAGGCGTATAACAGTTGCACCATTTGTAGATACCCTATACCCATTGCATCATTTGTAGATGGTATATACTCATTGTACCATTTGTAGATGGCCTATATCCAATGCACCATTTGTAGATGGCCTATACCCATTGAACCATTTGTAGAAGGCCTATACCCATTGAACCATTTGTAGATGGCCTATACCCATTGAACCATTTGTAGAAGGCCTATACCCATTGCACCATTTTAGATTCCCTATACCCATTGCACCATTTGTAGATGCCCTATACCCATTGCATCATTTGTAGATGGTATATACTCATTGTACCATTTGTAGAAGGCCTATACCCATTGCACCATTTGTAGAAGGCCTATACCCATTGCATCATTTGTAGATGGTATATACTCATTGTACCATTTGTAGAAGGCCTATACCCATTGCACCATTTGTAGATGGTCTATACCCATTGCACCATTTGTAGAAGGCATATACCCATTGCACCATTTGTAGATGGGTTATACCCATTGCATCATTTGTAGATGGTATATACCCATTGTACCATTTGTAGAAGGCCTATATCCAATGCACCATTTGTAGATGGCCTATACCCATTGTACCACTTGTAGATGCCCTATATCCATTGCACCATTTGTAGAAGGCCTATACCCATTGCACCATTTGTAGATGCCCTATACCCAATGCACCATTTGTAGATGCCCTATACCCAATGCACCATTTGTAGATGCCCTATACCCACTGCACCATTTGTAGAAGGCCTATATCCAATGCACCATTTGTAGATGCCCTATACCCATTGTACCATTTGTAGATGCCCTATATCCATTGCACCATTTGTAGATGGCCTATACCCATTGTACCATTTGTAGATGCCCTATATCCATTGCACCATTTGTAGATGCCCTATACCCGTTGCACCATTTGTAGATGGATAGTTAGCTAGAGGAAATACAACATGACAGGTCCTATGAAAATAACCAGGATCCATTTTTGAATAAGACAATGCACATTTGGCATGAAGTGTCCTCTTCAGTAAACAGTTACGTTGGTTTATTCAAGCCGGAGTGCTGGTCGTCTTCATTCAGAGATATTATATGCAAACTGACTTTCTATTTATTAAGTATGTGATTGTACGTGATACGGTTTTTATATGCAATAGCAATTACTTTATGAGACATGCTTTTGGGGGTCTAGGCCCTTCTTCTAGGTCCAGACAGGATATTTAATTAAGACGTCTGGCTTCTTTATACTTACTCCGGCCTGAATGGTCGTCAACACAAAACCCCAGAGCATAAGACCCCCGCAGTAGGTCATCCCCAGTCTTATATGTTATCATTGAGATACATTCTGGTGCTCCTACATGGGGTCTGAGAATCTAGACCTCTGGCCATGTAGGGTTTTTTTTTTTTTTTTTGTCTTGTTGTTATTAGTCTTTAGAATGGCATTTGTGTAAGTACAGAAAAATCCATAGCCAAGTCCACCATGCATGTCCAATTTGTCTCATCCCGTCTCCTCTAATCTGCCCCTTGAAGGCTTCACTTCTTGTCAAAGGAGCTGACTGTCAGATCTTCCAATCAGATCTCACCGGACACCTTAGAGCTGTCGGAAATGGTACAAAAGCTTCCAGCTCTTCACCCCCTAAAAGGTCGCTTTGCTAAAGTTACGAGAGGCGACCATGAATGGGCCGTGTAAGGAGACGCTCCACCACCTTTTAAAGGGTCATGGCAAGGTCAGCGGCCAATTTTGTGTTTTCGTTTTCCCATTGTCATAAAGTGTTTTCTTTTTCTTTATTAGAATAAATCCTTTCCCTTTTTTTTTTTTTTCGTCAGGAACCTTTTGTGTGGCAGCAAAAGGACAAGTAAACCGAAAACCTATCTGTTACTGGCAGTGACTGCAACCAAACCCTGACATCTGTGACCTGACCTCATTCAGAAGATAATGCCACCACAAGGAATGCTGGGTAGCCGAGGTCTGCGGGCGCAAAATGCGTATCCAACCCAAATGACACTGATGTATCGCAATTCAAAGATCGACCATCAATAAGGTGTCAAGGTTTGCTTTCCTTGCAATGTCTGTGTTTGAGACTGTTTAATTGTAAGATCAAAAAAATCGACATATAAATAAATAAATTATGTAAATGTAATCAGAATTTTTTTTCCATTTTGAATTTGGGAAGCAACAAGATACAGAGAAACGAGAGGATAGAAAGAGGGGGAGGGGGGGAAGAGGGAGAGAGAGCGGAAGAAAGGGAGGACCAGAGATAAAAAGAGGAAGGGAGAGAAAGAGGGGGACAGAGAGAGAGGACAAGGGGGGAGACAGGGGACAAAAGTGAGAGAGAGCAGGAAGAAAGAGGAAAGATAGATTGAAAGGAGGGAAAAAGAAAGGAGCGAAAGGGAAACTTGAAATCCTTCAAATAAGAGAAGCGAACCCAATTGGACAACATAAAGAAAGAAAGAAAGAGAGAGAGAGAGAGAGAGAGGGGGGGGGCACAGGAGAGAGAGAGGGGACAATGGAGAGAAGGGGACAAGGGAGAGAAGGGGGGCAAGCAGGGGCGTACCTAGAGCATTTGGCACCCGGGGCGGATCCTACATCTGGCACCCCCCCCCCCCCATTTAAAATGAAAAAACACCCACAATTTATTTTCCATTTTCTCAAGAATATTTATTGTATACAGCACATGCCTGGATTCTGCACCCTGTATATAGGACATATCTGCACCCTGTATATAGGACATATCTGCACCCTGTATATAGGACATATCTGCACCCTGTATATAGAACATATCTGCACCCTGTATATAGGACATATCTGCGCCCTGTATATAGGACATATCTGCACCCTGTATATAGGACATATCTGCACCCTGTATATAGAACATATCTGCACCCTGTATATAGGACATATCTGCACCCTGTATATAGGACATATCTGCACCCTGTATATAGAACATATCTGCACCCTGTATATAGGACATATCTGCGCCCTGTATATAGGACATATCTGCGTCCTGTATATAGGACATATCTGCGTCCTGTATATAGGACATATCTGCGCCCTGTATATAGGACATATCTGCGCCCTGTATATAGGACATATCTGCGCCCTGTATATAGGACATATCTGCACCCTGTATATAGGACATATCTGCACCCTGTATATAGAACATATCTGCACCCTGTATATAGGACATATCTGCACCCTGTATATAGGACATATCTGCACCCTGTATATAGAACATATCTGCACCCTGTATATAGGACATATCTGCGCCCTGTATATAGGACATATCTGCACCCTGTATATAGGACATATCTGCACCCTGTATATAGAACATATCTGCACCCTGTATATAGGACATATCTGCACCCTGTATATAGGACATATCTGCACCCTGTATATAGAACATATCTGCACCCTGTATATAGGACATATCTGCGCCCTGTATATAGGACATATCTGCGTCCTGTATATAGAACATATCTGCGCCCTGTATATAGGACATATCTGCGTCCTGTATATAGGACATATCTGCGCCCTGTATATAGAACATATCTGCGCCCTGTATATAGGACATATCTGCGTCCTGTATATAGGACATATCTGCGCCCTGTATATAGAACATATCTGCGCCCTGTATATAGGACATATCTGCGCCCTGTATATAGGACATATCTGCGTCCTGTATATAGAACATATCTGCGCCCTGTATATAGAACATATCTGCGCCCTGTATATAGGACATATCTGCGCCCTGTATATAGGACATATCTGCGTCCTGTATATAGGACATATCTGCGTCCTGTATATAGGACATATCTGCATTCTGAAATCCCCCCTCCCCCATGAGGTCAGCTACACTATACACATGCCAGGGGGAGGGGGTGATGGACACAGCAGTCACCCTGACTCCCCCCCCCCCTCAGACCAGCACAGGGTAGACACAATACTCTAGCCTCTTCTTACATCAACCCCCCCCCCCCCCCCATCAGCTACACTATACACATGGCAGGGGGGAGGGGGACACAGCAATCACCCTGACCCCCCCCCCCCCCCAGACCAGCACATGGCAGGGGTAGACACACTCCTCCAGCCCCTTCTTACATCAACCCCCCCCCCCCCCCCCAATCAGGTCAGACAGCTACACAATACACATGGCAGGGAGAGGGAGTGGTGGATATAGCAATTACAGTCACTGACCCCCCACCATAGACCAGCACAGGGGTAGTCACAATTCTGCAGGCTGCAGCCTCTTCTTACATCAATCCCCCCTGCTCACCACCTCGGGCTCTCAGTCGGCTAGGGAGGACTCCTATTCACTGTGTGGAAGCAGCCACCCCAGCGGAGAGAGATGGGACAGACACACACAGGCAGCAGCAGTGGTGGGTGGAGGCGGAGCTAGCAGGAGGGAATACAGTCACTCACTGAACAATCTGGAACAGTCCATTGTGGTCATGGCACGGGGGTGTTCTAAAAAAAACGAAAGTGAAAATGAGCAACCAGAGACAGCAGGGATGCCCTTGAGATGATCTGACGGTGTCACCCCGACTTGGGTGCGGAAATCACCCCCATATCAAAGTCACTTGGCCACTGACACCCCCCCAAAGTGTGGCACCCGGGGCGGACCGCACCCCCCGCCCCCATATTGGTACGCCCCTGGGGGCAAGGATGAGAATGGGGAGCAAGGACAAGAGAGAGAGGAGGGGCAAGGGTTGGAAAGAGGGGGACAAGGGAGAGAGGGGGGCAAGGGAAAGAGGGAGACAAGGGAGAGAGGGGGCAAGGACGAGAGAGGGAGGACAAGGGAGAGAGAGGGGGAGGGACAAGGGAGAGAGGGGGACAAGAGAGGAGGGACAAGGGAGAGAGAGGGGGGACAAGGACGAGAGAGAGGGGGGCCAAGGACGAGAGAGAGGGGGACAAGGACGAGAGAGAGGGGGACAAGGACGAGATAGAGGGGGCCAAGGACGAGAGAGAGGGGGGCCAAGGACGAGAGAGAGGGGGGCCAAGGACGAGAGAGAGGGGGGCCAAGGACAAGAGAGGGGGGCCAAGGATGAGAGAGGGGGGCCAAGGACAAGAGAGGGGGGCCAAAGACAAGAGAGGGGGGCCAAGGATGAGAGAGGGGGCCAAGGACGAGAGAGAGGAGGGACAAGAGAGAGAGGGGGGCAATGAAGAGAGAAGGGGGCAATGAAGAGAGAGGGGGCAATGGAAAGAGGGGGGCAATGGAGAGAGAGGGGGAGCAATGGAGAGAGGGGGGACAAGGGAGAGAGAGAGAGAAGGGGGACAAGGGAGAGAGAGAGAGAGGGGGGGACAAGGGAGAGAGAGTGGGTGCAATAAAGAGGGGGGCAATGAAGAGAGAGGGGGGCAATGGAGAGAGAGGGGGGCAAGAGAGAGGGGGACAAGGGAGAGAGGGGGGACAAGGGAGAGAGAGAGGGGACAAGGGAGAGAGAGAGGGGACAAGGGAGAGAGAGAGGGGACAAGGGAGAGAGAGAGGGGGGCAAGGGAGAGAGAGAGGGGGAAAACGGATAGAGGAGACAAGGGAGAGAGAGGGGGGACAAGAGAGAGAGAGGGGGACAAGAGAGAGATAGAGGGGGGACAAGAGAGAGAGAGAGGGGGGACAAGAGAGAGAGAGAGGGGGGACAAGGGCGAGAGAGAGGGGGGACAAGGGCGAGAGAGAGGGGGGACAAGGGAGAGAGAGAGGAGGGACAAGGGAGAGAGAGAGGGGGGACAAGGGAGAGAAAAGGAGACAAGGGAGAGAGAGGGAGGAGGGACAAGGGAGAGAGAGCAGGAAGAGGGACAAGGGAGAGGGAGGAGGGACAAGGGAAAGAGAGAGGGGAGACAAGGGAGAGAGAGGGACAAGGGAGAGAGAGGGGGGACAAGGGAGAGAAAGGGGGACAAGGGAGAGAGAGATGGGAGACAAGGGAGAGAGAGGGACAAGGGAGAGAGAGGGGGGACAAGGGAGAGAAAGGGGGACAAGGGAGAGAGAGAGGGGGGACAAGGGAGAGAGAGAGAGAGGGGACAAGGGAGGGAGAGAGAGGGGGGCACAAGGGAGAGAAAGGGGGACAAGGGATAAAAATGGGGGACAAGGGATAGAAATGGGGGACAAGGGAGAGAGAGAGAGGGGGGGACAAGGGAGAGAGAGGGAGGAGGGACAAGGGAGAGAGAGAGGGGAGACAAGGGAGAGAGAGAGGGGAGAGACAAGAGAGAGAGAGAGGGGGGGACAAGGGAGAGAGAGAGAGAGGGGACAAGGGAGAGAGAGGGAGGAGGGACAAGGGAGAGAGAGAGGGGACAAGAGAGAGAGAGAGGGGGGACAAGGGAGAGAGAGGGAGGAGGGACAAGGGAGAGAGATAGAGGGGCACAAGGGAGAGAGATAGAGGGGGCACAAGGGAGAGAGAAAAGGGGAGAGAGGGAAGACAGAAGTGAGAGAGAACAGGGGGGAGGGAGAAGGAAGATAGAGAACGCATATAAGAAATACCGATCCAAAGAAGCTGCTGGCAGGACTTTTCCCTGACGTCCTGCCAGCGCACCGCTCCGGTGTGAAAGCCCTCTGGGCTTCCACACTGGACACAATGGTGCAGCAGTTTGAGGGCGGATTGCAGGCGCTATTTCTAATGCTATAGCGCTTTCAAAACGCCATCGGTGTGAAAGGGGTCTAAGGGAGCACATAAGAGAACACTAATTCCTCAATTGTTTTGGCAATGCTAAAAAAATGTTTTGGTCCTGCCAATAAAGTTTATTTGTGAGCGAGAGAAAAAAATAGAGAGAAAGAGAGTGAAGGACGAAGAAAGAGAGACAGAAAATAAGTTAAAAAGAGGGAGAGGAGGAGAGAGAAGATGAAGGAGAGAAAAAAGAGGGGGAAAAAAAGGAAAAACCAAATGGAATGTTGATTTTTAGCTCTCTATGATTGTCAGCTCTGCACTATAATAAAGATATCAGGTTTATTTGGAGTAGAAACCATTTTTGGCCATTTTGGAGCTTTGTAGCCGGCTCTGATAAGTGTCTTCCTTTTTTGACATGTAAGCCTGTCCTTCGCAGGAAAATGACAATGAATCTTATAAAAAGCTACCGCATACACGGTTGTAAATCACGTTACTGTATGAAACATAACCCAGGTCAGAATGAATAGTAAAGTTTCTATAAACAGAAAGAAGAAAAGCCGACATCACTCGGGGATGAACTTCAAAGCGAAGGAGGATAAAACGCTTCTCTTTTACAAGACCAACTACTGTTTGTCTCTCCGGGCCGTTTGCACAGATGGTTCAAATAAGACTGTGTACCTATTGTGTCAATGTGAACGTACAAATGATTCTGTGCGACTTGCAATTCATTTCTGGTTAGATAGGCCTTTGAGATAAATGTCGTGAGAGCCGACCTAGCCGTTTCTGGAGAACTTTACTTCATTGCGTTTAAAGTCATTGATTGATTGAAGGGAATAGGATGATTAAAGTACATTGCATGAAAAAAAAAAAAAACCTTCAAGAATAAAAAAAAAAAAAAAAAAAAACAGAAATCATTCACTACAAATACACTCGAGACTTCGGTATGACATATGACTTTACAAAATACGTCTGCGCTTTTTTTTTTTTTGTTCAAATTTAATTAAAAATCTTTATACTTCAATTTTAGGATCCTTTTAAAATAAAAGAAAGCTGATCTAAGGGATAAGCAAAGATCGCCTAAATTGAAGAGACGTGTTTTCTCACTTAAATCTCAGTGTTCTTTACGTATTTATTCCAGATCCTTTGCAGCAATCCAGTGTGGAACTTTGCCATCTGGTGTAGCACCCTCCTAGTTAGGTTGCCAAAGAGGTTTAGGTCAATTTAATTTTGTTAGCTTCTCTGTAATCAGTGTTTGTGTAAGAGTCCAGGGCACCAATGGCGCGTTGCCACAAGAGGAAATCCGTGCCAACTGAGCATGCGCCAAAGACACCTCAGGGCGCCAACCCACACCTGCGCAGAAGACCTGATGGAAAAAGGCAGGAAAATGCCCAGGAGGCGCATAGGATGAGACCTCAACCTGATGGAAAAAGGCGGGAAAATGCCCAGGACGTGCACAGGAAGTGACTTCAACCTGATGGAAAAAGGCGGGAAAATGCCCAGGAGGCCGCACAGGAAGTGACTTCAACCTGATGGAAAAAGGCAGGAAAATGCCCAGGAGGCCTCACAGGAAGTGACTTCAACCTGATGGAAAAAGGCGGGAAAATGCCCAGGAGGCCGCACAGGAAGTGACTTCAACCTGATGGAAAAAGGCGGGAAAATGCCCAGGAGGCCGCACAGGAAGTGACCTCATACTTCCCTATATAAGCCCAGACACTGCCAAATTGCTGGATTATCTTCAGTCCCCCTTGTTCCTGTGCCAGTGTGTGATCTGTCTGAACTTTGTTGTGACCTGGAAACCTATTTGATTACTCTTGATTGCTGCTTGCCATTGACCTCGGATTTGTACCTTGACCATTTGTCACAACAAGTACTTACCGAGGCCGAGATTCCGAGAGCGGTCAACCCTTGCAACTAGGCGCATCCCGCCCCCCCGGAGGTGGTACAGGAAGCGGGTGGCACGCAGAAGCACTGGCCACCAGCAGGTGTAAATTTCCTGAGTAGGGAAGTCAGTAGGGAAGTCCGTAATGCAGGCCAAGGGTCAAATCCGGGTAATCAATCAAGAGAGTACGTTAAACAAGCCGAGGGTTGAATCGAGGATGAGAGCAACATAGTCAGGGACAGTCTGGGGTCAAAACAGGTAATCAGGCAAAACAGCAGAAAACAGGCACAAACGGGAAGCTGACAACAAACCAGCAACCCGTTTGGACGCCAGAGCCAACTAAAATAGCCACGCCATAGAGTGTGCGCCACGGCGCGCACACCCGTGTGCTATCGCGCACACTCACGGGCCACTGCGCGCACATGTGCGCACCGCTCCATCGGGCTATGCACCATGAGCGCTAATCCGCCAAACATGCGCGCAATAGCATGGCGAGCATGGGCGGCCAAAGCCCTTCTCTGACACCATTCTACTTCTTTGTCCCTTTTGTACTCAGCTGCCAGATTGGAACTGACCCCGGCTTGGATCTCGACCATTCTTCTTCTGATTAACCCTTTTATACTTCGTTGCCAAACTGGACTTGACATCGGCTTGGACTAAGGCTTGCACGGTGCTCCGCACCCCTGGCACCCGTGCCACTCGGTGTCCCACCAAGTCTCTGTCTCCATCTCCAGAGGCTCCAAGAACCCAAGGTGCAAGGGAGGCCTCCCCACTACTTCAGCCTCACATCAGCAACGTGGCTCCCGTGACAGTTTGATTACTTTTGACTGTTCTAGGTCTTGCTGATTGCAGGATCAACTGCTTTCCCCTGTCATCTAGTAAGTTCTAGAATACAGCAGGCTGGGAGAGGTGGATCCTGGGCCTGAATATTCATACAGTCTCAACCAATTCTTGGGGAGATGGAGCCCAGTAGGTGGTTAAGAAATACATAAATAGTCTGAGACTTAGATCAGCAGGGTTCTTATCCAGTAGGAGGCGATCTCAGCCTGGAAGGGCTACTTACCCTTCTAGGCAAGTCAGCTGAAGTTTGTGGTCTGGAGTCCACTGAGGTCCCAGCACAGGAAGAGCTGGGGGGGGGGGGTATTTTCTGATACAGGAGTTTATTGAAATACCGGCTCAGGGAGAGCTGTGGGCCTGCTTTAGGAAAGGAGCTGGACATATGTAATTGTATGGACCAAAAGAATTGTGAATGTAATTGGCATCATCCGGATGTGAATTTTTTTTTAGCATGTCCTCATGTGGTGGGATTTTTAAGGCAGTCCAAAAACGTATATATATATATTTGTAAAAATGATTTATTGAAAAAGTGGAAACATTAAAATTGTGAATGAAAAAGAGATATTGTACAATCTTGATAGAAAACAAATTTCAACATAACATGTAGATCGCATGGTGGTCTACAGAGTGGTAACCCCCCTCTCTCTCTAGGAACTAATATTCCATCCAGGTGGTGATGGATGTCGAGGTATCCAACGCATTTCAAAATTTGTTTACAATTACCTTCTTCATCATCATCCTAAATCTGACTTGAGCATTCCCATAATTTCAGGAAGAGCCACCGCATATTCATTTGTGACATGCAAAGACTGCAGACTATTGTCTAAAAATTAGGTGTCGTTGAGCCTAATATCTATAAAAAAAAAAAAAAGATGCTAAATCTCAAAACGATCCTTGTTCTGTCCGTGGTCTTCAATTAGACCAGAAAAGTGCAAAACACATGCTTCTCCAGCAAGGTGGGAAGGAGGAAAGTTTTCAGCATGTAGTCCACCAAGGTCCCAGCTCAGGGAGAGCTGGGGGGGGGGGCTATTTTCTGATTCAGGAGTTCACTGAAGTCCCAACTCAGGGAGAGCTGGTGGGGGGGGCATTTTCTGATATAGGAGTTCATTGAGGTCCCAACTCAGGGAGAGCTGGGGGGGGGGGCATTTTCTGATATAGGAGTTCATTGAGGTCCCAACTCAGGGAGAGCGGGGGGGGGGTTGCATTTTCTGATACAGGAGTTCATTGATTGAGGTCCCAACTCAGGGAGAGCTGGTGGGGGGGGGGGGGGGGGCATTTTCTGGTATAGGAGTCATTGAGGTCCAAACTCAGGGAGAGCGGGGGGGGGGTTGCATTTTCTGATACGGGAGTTCATTGAGGTCCCAACTCAGGGAGAGCTGCTGGGGGGGGCATTTTCTGATACAGGAGTTCATTGAGGTCCCAACTCAGGGAGAGCGGGGGGTTGCATTTCATTTTCTGATACAGGAGTTCACTGAGGTCCCAACTCAGGGAGAGCGGGGGGGGGGGGGGGGGGGTTGCATTTTCTGATACAGGAGCTCTTTGAGGTCCCAGCTCAGGGAGAGTTGAGGATCCTATTTTCTGATACAGGAGTTTATTGAAGTGCCAGCTCAGGGAGAGCTGTTGGCCTGCTTTAGGAAAGGAGCTGGGGAGACGACTAAGGATGCAGCCTGGAGGCTCACGGTACAGTGTCTGGCTAGTATTGGAAGGAGGAAACCAAGTACACAGGGACACAGTGACCTGCCATGATCCAGCAAAGTGTCCACAGCCTTGAAGCAAAGGGAGGGGACCTTGGCCAGGGATCTAAGACTGATCACCTGATTGAGGACAGGCAAAAGGAAGATATTTTAAGAAACCTCCCAAATCAATCAGAGTAGGGGGGGCCTGACTCCAAATAATCTGAACCCACAGGGACACCCCAAAGAGAGTGTCTGCAATAGGGTTACATCAAAAAGGGGTTTGGGACGGAAAGAAGGGGAAGGAATGGGAACGGGGAACATTTCATACTACAACTCATCCACCAGCCCACATCATTTTTATCTGCAAGATTATAGAAACATACTAAACAGTTATTATTATAAAGCATCACAACATTATATAATCAGTATAAAGCTAACCTTCACTTTGGGGGAAGCTAATGCTGGGGGTCTTTCGCCAAGTGGGGGATTTCAATAAGTGGAAGCACTTCTGACTCTGCACTTCAGCGAATGCACAAAGCAAAGGTACACAAGAAAATACTTTGAACAACGCTGCATAGACACCAGGTGACCTTGTTTAACACTTTAGCACTTTCTCCTCATAACATGCATTCTCTACCACTCCTTCTGACAGCTCTGTCCTCTCTACTAAAATTATCTCAACTCCACCCCACTTCTCCCCCCCACAGCATATATATATCACCCTCACTCCTGTCCTCTCCTTATTACTGCACCCACCAACTCCTGCTAATTCTAAACCCACACACACTAAAAGTCTCCAAGACCCTGGGGCATGTCCCTTCATATAAATCACACTCCCATATTGCCTCCCTCACCCTCCTGCTTCTCCTGACCTCTGGAGATATATCCCCAAACCCTGGACCTCCATCATTAAACTGTACCCATCACCCTGCACCCTCTGGCAGCAGCCGCAATCAACACAATTTAATTCCGATTTCTATTCTTCCCAAGTCCAGACTCCCTTTCTCTTGTGCCCTTTGGAACTCCCGCTCTGTCTGCAACAAACTCACCTCTCTACATGACATCTTTATCACCAACTCATTTAACCTACTCGCCGTCACCGAAACCTGGCTCCACGAATCAGACACTGCATCTTCTGCGGCCCTATCCCATGGTGGGCTTCTTTGGACTCACTCCCCCAGATCCAATGGACATAAGGGAGGAGGTGTTGGAATCCTTCTAGCCCCACATAGCACCTTCCAGGTACTTCAGCCACCTCCCTCTCTGTCACTCTCCTCTTTCGAAGCACACTGCATTCGTCTCTTCACGCCAATTTCTTTAAGAATAGCCGTGATCTACAGGCCCCCTGGACCAGTATCAACTTTTCTTGATGACTTCTCTGCCTGGCTACCCTACTTTCTTTCTTCTGAAATCCCCACAATCATTCTCGGGGACTTCAACATCCCTATTAATACTAACACCTCTGCTCCTTCCAAACTTCTCAGCCTAACCTCCTCCTTTGACCTGAAACAGTGGATACATGATCCTACTCACTCCGAAGGCAATATCCTTGACCTCGTTTTCTCTCACCTTTGCACTCCATGCAACCTCTCTAACTATCCATTCCCTCTCTCTGATCACCACCTTATTAGTTTCACTCTCTCCCTCTCCTTCACCTCCTCTCCCTCCAACCGCATTAAAGTTACCCGCAGAAACCTACGTCATCTCAAGCCTTCCCTTCTCTACTCTGCTCTTGACAACCTCCACGACAAAATCTCACCCCTATCCTGCACCAACCTAGCCACTTCTGTCTACAACACTTCACTTCTGGCCTCTCTGGACTCTCTGGCCCCCCTCACCACACACAGAATCAAGCCCCGACCCCTTCAACCTTGGCAAACAGATGTCACTAGAAGTTTGAAAAAACGTAGTCGTGCTCATGAGCGCCTGTGGCGCAAGACCAAGTCTCAGAGAGATTTCAACCAATATAAATCTGCCCTCCAAAACTACAATTCTAGCCTCCTCTCTGCCAAGCAGAACTATTTTATCACTCTCATCAGCAACCTATCACCCCGCCCCCGTCAACTCTTCTCTACTTTCAACTCTCTACTTCGTCCTCCACCACCTCCACCCACCAACTCACTCACTGCCCAGGAGATTGCTAATCACTTCAAACAGAAGATTGATACAATTCGCGCAGAGATCTCTACTGTTCTAATACCCTCCACGCTTTACACATCATGCCCACAGTCACAATCATTACTTCCCTCTTTCAACCCCACCACTATAGACGAAGTTGCTAAACTACTTGGTAATGTCCACCTTACCACCTGCCCTCTGGATCCTGTTCCCTCGCAAATGCTACGTTCACCCTCTGACTCTATGCTACACTCTCTAACTCACATCTTCAATCTCTCACTCTCTTCTGGCATCTTTCCCAACTCTCTAAAACATGCACTTGTCAAACCCATACTTAAAAAACCCTCACTGGACCCATCCAATCCTAACAACCTACGCCCCATCTCCTTGCTCCCCTTTTTATCCAAACTACTCGAACGTCTGGTCTACAACCGACTGAGTGACCACCTCGCTGATAATGGCCTTCTTGATCCCCTTCAGTCTGGATTTCGTCCCCAACACTCCACAGAAACTGCTCTCCTAAAACTAACAAACGATCTACTAACGGCCAAAACCAATCGACATTATTCTGTACTCCTCCTCCTGGATCTCTCTGCTGCCTTTGATACAGTTGACCACCCCCTCCTTCTCAAAAAACTCCACACCTTTGGTCTCTGTGACCGTACTCTACAATGGTTCTCTTCCTACTTATCCAACCGCACCTTTAGCGTTTCTTACAACTCTACTTCCTCCTCTCCTCTTCCTTTCTCTGTTGGGGTCCCCCAAGGTTCTGTCCTTGGACCACTCCTATTTTCAATCTATACCTCCTCCCTGGGTCAACTGATAGCCTCCCATGGCTTCCAATACCACCTCTATGCTGACGACACCCAAATCTATCTCTCTACCCCTCAGCTCACTCCCTCTGTCTCCTCACGTATCACTAATTTACTATCAGAAATATCAGTCTGGATGTCACACCACTTCCTCAAAATCAATCTATCCAAAACCGAACTTATAATTTTTCCTCCCCCATATGCCCCTTCCCCTGATCTCACTGTCAAAATTGATGGCACAACCATAAGCCCATCCCCTCATGCCAAGATTCTAGGTGTAGTCTTGGACTCTGAACTCTCCTTCAAGCAACACATCCAATCACTGTCCAAATCTTGCCGCCTCAACCTCCGCAACATCTCCAAAATACGCCCCTTTCTAACCAATGAGACAACAAAGCTCTTAATTCACTCGCTGGTCATCTCTCGCCTTGACTACTGCAACTCCCTCCTCATTGGCTTACCTCTACATAGTCTAGCACCTCTTCAATCCATTATGAATGCCGCTGCCAGACTCATCCACCTTACCAATCGCTCGGTGTCTGCTACCCCTCTCTGTCAATCGCTCCACTGGCTTCTACTCAGCCAAAGAATTAAATTCAAAATACTAACAATTACATACAAAGCCATCCACAACTCTGCCCCCAGCTACATCACTGGCTTAGTCTCTAAATACCAACCTACTCGTCCTCTTCGTTCCTCTCAAGACCTCCTGCTCTCTAGCTCCCTCATCACCTCCTCCCATACTCGCCTCCAGGACTTTTCCAAAGCCTCCCCAATCCTATGGAATGCCCTACCCCAATCTGTCCGCTTATCTCCTACTTTATTAGCTTTTAGACGATCCCTGAAAACACTTCTATTCAGAGAAGCCTACCCCTCCCACACCTAACTGTATTTTCATTTTCTCCATCAGCTCATCCCCCCACAGTTAAAACCTTTTGTTTCAACTTGACCCTCCCTTCTAGATTGTAAGCTCTAACGAGCAGGGCCCTCTGATCCCTCCTGTATCGATTTGTATTGTAAGTGTACTGTCTGCCCTCATATTGTAAAGCGCTGCGCAAACTGTTGGCGCTATATAAATCCTGAATAATAATAATAATAATAATAATAATATAAAAAAAAGGAACATATTCAAAATATAACACCCACCACCAGCCCACAATCCACACACATATATACATTGGTGACCATGTTCTGCTGGAAGCTGTATTTCTGTGTACATTATTAAGCAATGAGATCAAAGAGTAGAAGGTCAGCACATGCTCCCAAACCATGTTTGCATGGTCAGACAGGAACAATACACACACAACATTGACAGCATGGCCACATAAATCCAATTTTGATGGAAAAAAATGCACAAGAACTTAAGCAAACAGCCCTAGTTGGGCATTTGTCAATATGCACAATTTAATTCCTTCTGCCCCACAAATCATAGCAAAAAACCTGGCCTTCTCAGGCACAACGAACCCACCCCTACTGCAGGCCTTTATATAAGGTAGGTTGTATTGTTAGCACACTGACACACGCCCAATTGAAGTACACACCCTCCAGTATCTTTCAATCTTTCTCTTCATGTATGTCTAAAGTGATTGCACCCGGAGAGCAGGAATACATAATACTCTTTGCAACTGTGTTAGCCCTTGGCTATGTGCATCAAATCTCCAACTACAGGCCAAAGATCGAAGTCCATTTGCATCTATATAAACAAAGCAACAGTTTTCTAAGCATATATAGCTGTGCAGTGTAAACCCTACAATTTTAAATGTCCAAGGGCATGATTAGTGCTAACAAACATTAACATCAGTCCCTGGCTGCAATGAGCTTCCAATCTAAATTCCAAAACTAACTTTCTTACATTAGAGACTATTTCGACAAGAGACAAATAATATGCAGGCATGTCTTTGGATTGTGGTGAGAAACCCACCCAGACAGGGAGAACATATCAACTTCAACACAAGCATGTTGGGGAATTGAACCAGCAACCCCAGTGCTGCTAGATGGAATTGCTACCTATTTAGCCAGTAGGCAGCCTCACACATGTTGTCTGCATCTCTGTGATGTGAACCAGCCCTAAGTCCATAGCCATGCTCAGTGTCACAAGCAATATACAATATATTGGCCTAAGTATTGGGACACCTGCCTTTAAACACACATGAACTGTAATGGCATCCCAGTCTTAGTCCGTAGGGTTCCAAATTCATTTGGCCCACCCTTTGCAGCTATAACAGCTTCAACTCTTCTGGGAAGGCCGTCCACAAGGTTTAGAGGTGTGTCTATGGGAATGTTTGACCATTCTTCCATAAGTGCATTTGTGAGGTCAGGCACTAATGCTGGATGAGAAGGCCTGGCTTGCAGTCTCCGCTCTAATCCATCCCCAAGGTGTTCTGTTGTGTTGAGGTCAGGACTCTGTGCAGGCCAGTGGAGTTCCTCCACCCCAAACTCACTCATCCAGTTCATTATGGACCTTGCTTTGTGCAGTGGTCCAACATTATTTAGTGGAGGGGGGATTATGGTCTCCGGTTGTTTTTCAGAGGTTGGGCTTGGCCCCTTAGTGCCAGTGAAGGGAACACTTAAGGCATCAGCATACCAAGACATTTTGGACAATTTTATGCTCCCAACTTTGTGTGAACAGTTTGGGGACGGCCCCTTCCTGTTCCAAAATAATTGCACAGTAGTGCATAAAACAAGGTCCATAAAGACACGGATGAGTAAGTTTGGGGTGGAGGAACTTGACTGGCCTGTACAGAGTCTGGACCTCAACCCGATAGAACACCCTTTGGCTGAATTAGAGCAGAGACTGCAAGCCAGGGCTTCTCATCCAACATCAGTGCCTGGCCTCAGAAATGCACTTCTGGAAGAATTGTCAAACATTCCCATAGACACACTAAACCTTGTGGACAGCCTTTCCAGAAGAGTTGTTATAGCTGCAAAGGGTGGGCCAAAATTTTAACCCTATAGACTAAGTCTAGGCTGCCATTAAAGTTCATGTGTGTAAAGGCAGGTGTCACAATACTTCTGGCTAGATAGTGTATCTGCCAAGATTTACAATGGTAGTGGAACCCTCCTACACATAAATACTACATTTATACATAGTTTTAGGATTACATGAAGTGGCATTTTTGGGATTCTAACCCAGCTGCTCAGGGATGCTAAGTAGGAGTTCTAACCTCTAAGCCACAAAGCTGCCACACGTGAATGCCTCCTACACATAAATACACATGCATACTGCATTTCTTTTGACATACAGGTGATGGAATTACATTACTCAAGAGTTATTCTTCTTGATTTATTCTGTGATATTTGGTGGTTCTTTGTGGGTAAGTGTAGAATAGTGATATTACCCTCAAATTTTGGGGAATTTCATTTTGATTTCTGATGTTGGTACACATATCACATTTTTTGGGCTCAAATTATGATTTTTTGGAAATAATAAAAAGCACAAAAAAGGACTCATTTTAAATGTGCTTCAGCAATGGTATTGTTTGTGCTTTGTAAAGACACCTGTGTGAGTTTTGGGTAAAGATTGTTGTAAGATGGAGAGTAACAAGTGAAAGTGACAGAGAAAAATATATTTCATCAAAATCATTCCACATTCTGAATCTAGCATTCTTAAAAACAAAATAGATTAAGTAGAAGCAACAATGTTGCAAAGAAAAAATGTATTTCCAAGAAAGATACATTTCATCTCAACATTAAAAGGATTGTTACAATTGTACCATTAGAATCAATGTCTAAAACTTGCATTGGACTATAATAGCGCCAATTTTCACTCCCAAAAATTGTTCTTTAACACAGCGCTCATTCTGGTATTTACTATAGCGTCCTGTAAAAAAAGACATTGGAGTTAAAATTAGATCTATTTGTAGGTCTGAGCATGCTCAGTTGTGTTGGCACCTAGTTGTACAAAAACGGGGAATTTATCTCTTCTCAGACTTTTAAAGATATTTCAGTGTAGAAATCACTTTTTTCACACAGTTTAAAAGCAGATTATCTTTAAATAGTATAGCGCATATTTCAGTACCATTTAGGCAATTATATCATGTTCTAAACATTACTTCCAAATGCACTACTCCAGGTTTTAGCCGAGTAAGGGTTTGGGCGCTATTTAGTTTCAGGGAACTATAGTAAATTCGATTTTGGCAGTATTATTTTTTTTTTTACCAGCGCTATAGTGAATACCGTTTTAGTGCTAATTTTCAGTAATTAACGCTAATTAGCGCCGCAGCGCTATAGTAAAAGACCCCCATAGTGTGGCGGCAAACAAACACTGCCCATCACGCTGAACACACCATCCCCACCATGAAACATGGTGGTGGCAGCATCAAGTGGTGGGGATGGTTTTCTTCAGCAGGGACAGGGAAGCTGGTCAGAGTTGATGGGAAGATGGATGGAGCCAAATACAGGACAATCTTAGAAGAAAACTTGTTCTTGACCGGGGAGGGGGTTTACCTTCCAGCAGGACAACGACCCGAAACATCCAGCCAGATCTACAATGGAATGGTTTAGATTAAAGCATATTCATGTGTTAGAATGGCCCAGTCACAGTCCAGACCTAAATCCCATTGAGAATCTGTGGCAAGACTTGAAAATTGCTGATCACAGACGCTCTCCATCCAATCTGACAGACCTTGAGATATTTTACAAAGAAGAATAGGAAGAAATTTCCCTCTCTAGATGTGCAAAGCTGGTAGAGACACCCCCAAAAAGACTTGTAGAGAAAGGGGGTTCTACAAAGTATTGACTCAGGGGGGGCGCCATACAATTCCCCCCCCCCCCCACACTTTTCATATATTTATTTGTATCATTTATCATTTTCCTTCCACTTCACAATTATGTGCCACTTTGTGTTGGTCCATCACAGCGATGGCGAACCTTGGCACCCCGGATGATTTGGAACTAAATTCCTCATGGCGCTCAACTACATCACAGAGTGAATGAGCATTGTGGGAAATATAGTTTCAAAACATCTGAGGTGCCAAGGTTCGCCATCACTGGTCTATCACATAAAATACATTTACGTTTTTGGCTGTAACGTGACAAAATGTGGAGAATTTCAAGGGGTATGAATACTTTTTCAATCTATAGAGCACACACTTAACCGGTTCCCGACCAGCGCACGACGATGTACGTCGACAGAATGGCACGGGCAGGCATATTGGCATACATGTATGTCCAATCTTCAATGCCGCCCTGCCATCGGGAGCGCGCAGCCGGCGGGGCGCTCCCGCCCTGGTCGGGACCCTCGATCGCCGTGGGCATACCCGCGATCGTCTCACGGGACGGCTGAATGGAGGAAATGCCGTGTAAACAGAATTTCTCCATTCTGCCTAGCAACTAGTGACGCTGATCTCTGCTCCATGTGATTGGAGCAGAGATCAGTGTTCACTAAATAAAAGCCCAACCCCCCCACAGTTAGTAACACACCCCTAGGAACACTTAACCCCTACACTGCCACCCACTGGTTAACCCCTTCACTGCCAGTGTCATTTACACAGGAATCACTGCATTTATATAGCACTGATTACTGTATAAATGACAATGGTCGCAAAAATGTGTCAAAAATGTCCGATGGGTCCCCCACAATGTCGCAGTCACAATAAAAATCGCTGATCGCCGCCATTACTAGTAAAAAAATAAATAATAAAAAATTATTAATAAAAATGCTATAAAACTATCCCTATTTTGTAAACGCTATAACTTTTGCGCAAACCAATCAATAATCGCTTATTGCGATTTTTTTTTACTAAAAATATATAGAAGAATACGTATCGGCCTAAACTGAGGGAAAAAAAAATGTTTTTTTATATATTTTTGGGGGATATTTATTATAACAAAAAGTAAAAAATAATGCGTTTTTTTCAAAATTGTCGCTCTATTTTTGTTTATAGCGCAAAAAAATAAAAACCGCAGAGGTGATCAAATACCACCAAAAGAAAGCTCAAATTGTGGGAAAAAAAGGAGGTCAATTTTGTTTGGGAGCCACGTCGCACGACCACGCAATTGTCAGTTAAAGCGACGCAGTGCCGAATCGCAAAAAAGTGGTCTGGTCTTAAAGCGGAGGTCCACCCTAAAATGGACCTTCCGCTCATCGGAATCCTCCCCCCCTCCGGCGCCACAATTGGCACCTTTCAGGGGGGAGGGGGGTGCAGTTACCTGGATAATCCAGGTATCTGCACCCACTTCCGGGATAGCTGTCTGCGGAAAGGGGCGTAGATTACGCCCCTTTCCGCAAGTGCCCGCCCCTTTGCGCAAGTGCCCCGCTGCCTGCTGGGAAACACACAGATCCCAGAGGCAGCGGGGACCGTCCGGATTGCGCCGCGCGGCTCGCGCATGCGCAGTAGGGAACCGGGAAATGAAGCCGAAAGGCTCCATTTCCTGATTCCCATACCCAAGATGGCGGCGGCAGCACCCGACAAGACGATCTAGAGATCGGCTTCGGGTGCCAACATCACGGGCGCGCTGGGCGGTTAAGTGTCACTATTTTAAAAGTCAGCAGCTGCAGTATTTGTAGCTGCTGGCTTTTAAAAAAAAAAAAAACGCGGAGTCCCGGTGGACTCCCGCTTTAAGCCAGCAAAATGGTCCGGGGGCTGAAAGTGGTTAAACATACTTCTCCTGTTTTTCCTCAAATTTTTCAAATGTTATAATAAGAAATAAATACAATAACAATAAATGAGTTAAATGGGTTAAATTTCAAAAACCATTCTTCGGGGGGGCAGGGGTGGGGGGGGGGAATAATTTTTCCCCTGGGGAAAATTGCTAATGGAAATTGGGTTGGTAAACGATCATCTTTGACCTAATCGGTGGCGCACTGTAAAAATTCCATCCGTCGCAGATGCACAAGTTCTAAGTGATGGCCCCGGCCATTCGATAGGGCGAAGGCCTCGTTGTGTAGAAGGTGATTGACTGGTTTAAGGTCTCGGGAGTGCGCTGAGACCAGTACAAAAAGGAAATGTCACTCAGTTTATTACAACAAACTGGAATTAGATCTGGCCCTTTGAAGGAATGCTTTAACCGTGATTTGAAAAAATTCCCAAATCTCACAGAGTTATTTAAGAATGACAGATACAAGCGCCCATTACGGGCCACATGTAACATCTCATCATAGAATCAAAGCGGCTCTTTGTCCGTGTGGATCTCTGGGAAGAAAAAAAAAATTGCCTCATAAAACTGGCTCTTTGGAGGTTAAAGGGGGTTAAGGCTCCAAATCCCTTTAATGCATAACAAGATGGATGCCAAGGCACGGCGGCAGCTGCTCTTCGTCAAAGACCGCGGACGGTGAAGTCTTCACTCAGGAGGACAATGATGGGGGTTTTTTTTTATTTTTTTGTTTTTTTTTTCCCTGGTGCAGATGTTGCCCGAGTTAAAATTATAATTAATTTCACAGGACAGATAATAATACGATGGAAGTCATAGAGATAAAAGAGCGCAATCACAAGGTCTTTGCGAAAAAACGCGCAAGTGTCATGAAGATGGAATGTTCAGGAAGAAGAAGTATTTTCTTTGATGGAAGTCGTCAATGAAGAGAAGAGATGAAATTTGTATATTGATGAGCGGGTGCAAGAAATGGTTTGCAGGTACAGAAGACGCGTCCGTTCGTTGGACAGATACCGTTATATTTTATTACATTTTAACAAATACCACCGGTCCGTTCCGGTATATTAGGTTAATAGTAGACATGTGCATTCGTTTTCATCCCGAATTTTCGGGTATTTTCCTTACCGTTCTTAACCACTTCCCGAACCGGCGCACGCCGATGTACATCGGCAGAACGGCACGGACAGGGAGATGGGCGTACAGGTACGTCCCTTTAAATCTGCAGCCGTGCCATCGCGTGTGCGCGCCGGTCGGGACCTCCGTGATGCCGCGTGCACACACGATAGGAATTCCTGCCAGAAAAAGAACGATGAGAGCTTTCCATCGGGAAAATGCGACCGTGTGTACGCTCCATCGGAATTTAGCCGTCCGAATTTCCGGCAGCCAAAAATTGATAGCGTGTTCTCAAGTTTCTATCAGAAATTCGATCGTGTGTATGCAATTCCGGCACGCCAAAAATCACACATGCTCATATTCAACTACGAGACGGAAGCTATTGGCTACTGGCTATTGAACTTCCTTTTTCTAGTCCCGTCGTACGTGTGTTGTATGTCACCGCGTTCTAAAAAAACTGAATTTGGTGTGACCATGTGTAGGCAAGACAGCTTGAGCGGAATTCCATCTGGAAAACCATCAGAGCTTTTTCTGACGAGAATTCCGATCGTGTGTACGCGGCATGAGTCTGGTCACGGGTCCCACGGACTCGATAGCCGCGGGGATACCCGCGATCGTCTCACGGGGAGGAAGAACGGGGAGATGGTAAAGTAAACAAGCCTCTCCCTGTTCTGCCTAGCAACAGTGTCACTGATCTCTGCTCCCTGTGATTGGAGCAGAGATCAGTGATGTGTAAAAAACAGCCACGGCCCCCCACAGTTAGCAACACGCCCCTAGGACACACTTAACCCCTACACTGCCATGTAGTCATTAACCCCTTCACTGCCAGTGTCATTTACACAGGAATCAGTGCATTTGTATAGCACTGATTGCTGTATAAATGACAATAGTCCCAAAAATGTGTCAAAAAATGTCCGATGTGTCCGCCATAATGTCACAGTCACGATAAAAAAATCGCTGATCGCCGCCATTACTAGTAAAAAAAAAAAAATTAATAAAAATGCCATAAAACTATCCCCTATTTTGTAAACACTATAACTTTTGCGCAAACCAATTAATAATCACGTATCGGCCTAAATTGAGGGAAAAAAATGTTTTTTTTATATATATTGGGGGATATTTATTATAACAAAAAGTAAAAAATAATGCGTTTTTTTTTTTTCAAAATTGTCGCTCTATTTTTGTTTATAGCGCAAAAAATAAAAACCGCAGAGGTGATCAAATACCACCAAAAGAAAGCTCTATTTGTGGGAAAAAAAGCACGTCAATTTTGTTTGGGAGCCACGTCGCACAACCGCGCAATTGTCAGTTAAAGCGACGCAGCGCCGAATCGCAAAAAAGGGGGCTGGTCCTTTCGCTGGAAAATGGTCCGGGGCTTAGTGGTTAACATATATTTACACATTTCACATTGAAAAAGCGCTAAATTAAAAAAAAATTATATATATATTTCATTTGTAAATAACTTTTCAATGCTTTGTACCATTGCTGAAAGCTGAAGTTAAAAAAAAAAAAAAAACAGTTGCGGTCGGTATCCGTAATTGGTATCGGCGAGTTCTAAAAAAAAAATATTCGTTGTAAAAAAAAAAAAATGGTATCGGTGTATCCCCCCCCCCTTCTACTTTACAGTGGCCTTTAATCGAATGGCGAAAAGTGGTCTGGTCTTTGACCAGCAAAATTATCCGCATATGTGAGTAGAGCCCGCATATGAAAACGGCAGTCAAATAAGGGTGTTAGGAAAAAAAACCAATATATAATGTTTGGGGGTTCTAAGTAATTTTCTAGCAAAAAAAAAAAAAAAAAGAAAAAACTGTTTTAAACAGGTAAACACCAAAATCTCAAAACGAGGCTGGTCCTTAAGTGGTTAATTATTTCGGACAAATACATTTTTTAACAAAACTAAATTAATAAGAACTACATTTCTGGAGTAACTAAATAAATTAATTTTTCATACGAAAACGAAATTCCGAAACGAAGTATTTCAGTGTGCACATGTCTAGTTAATAATAAATCAAAAATAAATTGCGCTGAAGTTAAAAATAGCAAATGTAAAGTTACTGAATAATAATAATAATAATTTTTGATATTTAGTAATTTAGTTGATATAGTTTTTGTTTGTATAACTATGAAAATAAAGATAAAAATTATTTGATAAAAAAAAAGAAAAAGAAGAAAGTTCATAAAGTGGCGGCGGGGGGGGGAAGCAGCGTTCCAGTGAGCGATGGGACGTAGGGAGGATGGGGGATGGCTGTGTGGGGGGGCCAAAGGCCGACCATCCCAAGAAAATTGAGCACCAGCTGCCACTGTCTCTAGGGCTGGGCTCTGCCTCTTGCTCCCACAGCCAAAGGGCTTTTTCCCCAGCAAAAGAATATATCAGCCCCCTAAGCTCCTCCAGTGTCCCTCAGCCTAATGGGCAGTGGCGGCCTGTCCATAGGGGGTGCACTGGCGCCTGGATTTGTTGTTCAAGTTAAGAGCTTACTTATGGTTTCCCTGTGGAACACATGGCCCGGGTGGAGCTGCCTGTAAGGTAAGTAAGTGAGGCTGCATATGATGGGGCACAGTGAGGCTGCATTTGATGGGGCACAGTGAGGCTGCATATGATGGGGCACAGTCAGGCTGCATTTGATGGGGCACAGTGAGACTGCATTTGATGAGACACAGTGAGGCTGCATTTGATGGGACACAGTGAGGCTGCATTTGATGAGACACAGTGAGGCTGCATTTGATGGGACACAGTGAGGCTGCATTTGATGGGGCACAGTGAGGCTGCATATGATGGGGCACAGTCAGGCTGCATTTGATGGGGCACAGTGAGACTGCATTTGATGGGGCACAGTGAGGGTGCATTTGATGGGGCACAGTGAGGCTGCATTTGATGGGACACAGTGAGGCTGCATTTGATGGGGCACAGTGAGGCTGCATATGATGGGGCACAGTGAGGCTGCATTTGATGGAACACAGTGAGGCTGCTTATGAAGGGGCACAGTGAGGCTGCATATGAAGGGGCACAGTGAGGCTGCATATGATGGGGCACAGTGAGGCTGCATTTGATGGGACACAGTGAGGCTGCATTTGATGGGACACATTGAGGCTGCATTTGATGGGACACAGCGAGGCTGCATATGATGGGGCACAGTGAGGCTGCATTTGATGGAGCACAGTGAGGCTGCATTTGATGGGACACAGTGAGGCTGCATTTGATGGGACACAGTGAGGCTGCATTTGATGGGACACAGTGAGGCTGCATATGAAGGGGCACAGCGAGGCTGCATATGATGGGGCACAGCGAGGCTGCATATAATGGGGCACAGCGAGGCTGCATTTGATGGGGCACAGTGAGGCTGCATATGATGGGGCACAGTGAGGCTGCATATGATGGGGCACAGATGCGGCATTCGTTATTTCGTATAATTCTTAACTTCGGATAAATTCGTATACCAAATTTGAAAGGAAATTCCCATACCTATAATTTAATAGTTATTATTAGTTAGTTATTATTTCAGATTTTTGAAATTTTCAGGTTTTCGTACTTTTTTCAGATTTTCCTTCCTTTTGAATTTTTTGATATTCGTTCTTATTTTCAAATTTTCGGGTTTTCAAAGTTCCGAATTTTAAAATTTTGAATTTTTGGATTTTCAAATATCCGAATACTCGAATTTACGGATTTCAGAATTTGAGATTTTTGGATTTTCAAATTTTTCGAAATTCCTAAATATTAGAATTTTCTGGATTTTCGAATTTCGGAAAAATTAGTTAAACGTGTTTTCGCTAATTAGAATCATTTCCGAATTAACGAACTCATTGAATTTTGACGAAAAAAAAAAATGAATTGCACTGGTCTAAGGCTTGTCAATAAACCCGTATAGACCTCCATCCAGGATCACCGCGGTGAGGCTTCAGGGCTCTGCAGGCGAGCGGCTGGCCGAAGCTTGGAGTTCTTGGTGGAAGTAGAGCTGTGAGGCGTCTGGCTGGAACGTGGGTAACAGCGGCTTCTGGGTGTAGCAAGATGGCGGCGGCTCTAAGCAGCGCCTCTCTTGGCTGGGTGACACCCAGAATTTTCGATAAGTACTTCCTGTTGTCGTACTCTTTTCAGCACGTACCGCGCCCCCCCAGTGTGAACTGATATGATCGGGAACAAGGCTTTATGTCTTGTCTATGCATTAGGACTGTGTTGGGCGCAGCCAATCACATCTGGTGTGAACACCCCCTAACCTACCTGCTTATGCTGGATGTTTTTTTTAATATATATACACAATGTACATATATTAATAAAACAATAAATAGGAAGAATGCAGGGGAACAGGAAATATTAGAGAATGAGTGCATGATATAATCCCCACGTAAGCCTGTAAGATGACCGCACTGAGCATGATTTAAAGGAAAGGAGCGTGTTTCCTTAGTAATGTAAATGTTGACTTAGCTAAGTAAATGGTCAGTGGGGCTGTGATCACTTACCAATTCACAAGGGAAATATAAAATAAAAAAAATTATAAGATGGAATTGAACACAGTTTTGACTTATTTGCTAGCCTGAGTGACCTATCACTATGCTAAATGAACGTCCTCTACTCCTTTAGTAAATCAACACTTTCATTATGCAAATTCTGAATTTCCCTTTTGAATACACTAAATGCCAAAAGTATTGGGACACCTGCCTTTACACACACACATGAACTTTAATGGCCTCCCAGTCTTAGTCCCGTAGGGTTCAATATTGAGTTGGCTCCGCCCTTTGCGGCTATAACAGCTTCCTCCACCCCAAGTTCCTCCACCCCAAACTCACTCATCCACATAGGTGTGCGCAGCCTATTGCATTAGGGTGTGCACCCCAAAGTTCAAACACACAGTAGAGCAGTGGATGGTGTCAGTATTTTTTTATTATTATTATTATTATTATTATTATTATTATTATTTTATTTTTATTTATTTTTACAATATTATTATTATTTATATATTTTATTATTATTTTTGTATAATATTATTTGTAATAATTTTTTTTTTTTTTTTTTTTTTTACAATTTGTTAGGAGCCCCATCGAGGGGCTTTGGTGTAATAGCAGAGAAAGGAAGTGAGGACAGAGATTCCCCAGTCCCTTTCTCTGTAGCCTCAGCTGCCACAGGGGTTCATCAGGGGGAATCTGCATTGCACAGGGTGATTATGCTGTGCCTAGGCACCCCCGGCACACCCTGTGCGCACACGCCTATGCTCCTCCATGTCTTTATGGACCTTGCTTTGTGCACTGGTGGGCAGTCATGTTGGAACAAGAAGGGACCGTCCCCAAACTGTTCCCACAAAGTTGGGAGCATCAAATTGTCCAAAATGTCTTGGTATGCTGACGCCTTAAGAGTTCCTATTGCTGGAACTAAGGGGGCCAAGCCCAACTCCTGAAAAAAAAAAAACAACACCATAATCCCCCCCTTCCCCCACTCCATAATCCCCCCTCCACTAAATGATTTGGACCAGTGCACAAAGCAAAGGTCCATAAAGACATGGATGAGCGAGTTTGGGGTGGAAGAACTTGACTGGCCTTCACAGAGTCCTGACCTCAACCCGATAGAGTATGAATTAGAGCGGAGACTGCGAGCCAGGCCTTCTCGTCAAACATCAGTGCCTGACCTCACAAATATGCTTCTGGAAGAACGGTCAAAGAGTTTGCGGTGGAGGAACTTGACTGGCCTGCGTGGAGTCCTGACCTCAACCCGATAGAACACCTTTGGGATGTATTGACCCCTATATTACAAGTTTCTAAACCCCAAACATTCATGTTCTTATGGACCTTGCTTTGTGTACTGGTTCAAATATTTTGAAAGGACGGTCAAACATTCCCATAGACACGTCTCCTAAACCTTGTGGACGGCCTTCCCAGAAGAGGTGAAGCTGTTATAGCCGCAAAGGGCGGAGCCAACTCAATATTGAACCCTACGGACTAATGCCCCGTACACACGATCCGACTTTCTGGCAGGAAAATGTGCGATTGGATCTTGTTGTTGGGTAAAATCCGATCGTGCTTGGGCTCCATCGGACTTTTCCCGTCGGAATTTCCGAC
>JAZDVW010000180.1:200000-202500 GCA_037367395.1 Lithobates pipiens
ATCCTATGAGAGAGACAGTAGGACCAATCGGCGTGACACAGAGGCGCGACCCCTGAGGGATGACGTGCATAGGGACGCTCGACATGCCGTGAAGGGACTGTAGGTGTCTTTTGGATGACTAAACTGGGGAATATGCGAGGGTATTATGTGTCCGTAAAGATGGCAGTTGTAATGGGCGAGCATTGGCCGAAGATTATGGGCTGATGCCTCTGGACGCATCGTAGTGGGGATCTTGCTGTATGGGCTGTAACAACAGATGGTTCTCCGAGCATTGTAAGAATAAGAAATGTTGAACGCTGGCTAGAAATAGCCTGGGCGTGCTACGGAAGAAGCCAGTCGCGTGTGACAACATGATCCTGGTGCGGACGGAGGTTGAACTCAACTGTCCCAAGGAAGAGACAGCCGGACAGGCGACAGTGAGTGGCTTGTAAGAAAGGCCACAGGAGACGAGTGGCCAATTAAGTGCTGCTGAAAATGAGGTGTAGCCAGTTAGCGTACCACTGAGAACGTGCTTGCAACAAACGATTGCAAGAAGTTATGCTAAGTCGCGAGCCTTGGCATGAGTAAAGGTTGTGTTTGTACGTGTGCTTGCGACAATTGCCCGGGAGTTTGTCGGAGGAGATGTGTACGTGGTGACTGCGAGCAATTCGCGTTCCGCATGTGCACTGCGAAGACTGCGGGAGTTATGCTTGCATGTATGTTAGGACGCGTGCTTGCGACGGTTGCAAGATGTTACTCAGTATGCGTGCTTACCATGATTGCAAGATGTTATGCTAGGACGCGTACTTGCGACGGTTGCAAGATATTACCCAGGATGCGTGCTTGCCGTGATTTGCAAGATGTTATGCTAGGACGCGTGCCTGCAGCGATTGCAAGGATTTACAGTAGGCTTCGTGGGTAGCCGGGCCGGAAAAGACAGAAGTCCATCCGGTCCAACCACAATTGAAATAATAAGGTATCACACCACCCGACACCCCAATTCTACGCCCGCAGCTGATCCAGAGGAAGGCAAAAAACCCCAACAGAGCATGGCCAATTTGCTACAGTAGGGGAAAAAATTCCTTCCTGACCCCTCGAGAGGCAATCGGATTTTCCCTGGATCAACTATGCCTATAAGTATAAGTACCCTGTAATACAACGAACATTTAGGAAGGTATCCAGGCTTCCCCCAAAGCAACCTATTGAGCAGGCAGAAGTGCCTGCCAGCAATGATTGCCATAAGTTGAGCCCGGACATCAGCTTGCAATGATCGCAAGAGGCTTATGCTTGAATGCGTGCTTGTCATGACTGCAAGAGGTCTACGCTCGAATGCGTGCTTGCAACGATCGCTAGAGGTGTATGCTCGAATGCGTGCTTGCGACGATTGAAAAAGGTCTATGCTCGAATGCGTGCTTGCAACGATTGCAAGAGGTTTATGCTCGAAAGCGTGCTTGCAACGATAGCAAGAGGTTTGTGCTCGAATGCGTGCTTGCAACGACCGCAAGAGGTTTATGCTCGAATGCGTGCTTGCAACGACTGCAAGAGCTCTATGCACGAACGCGTGCTTGTAATGAGTGCAAGAGGTCTAGGCTCGAATGCGTGCTTGCGACGACTGCAAGAGGTCTATGCTCGAATGCGTGCTTGTAACGAGTGCAAGAGGTCTAGGCTCGAATGCGTGCTTGCGACGACTGCCAGAGGTCTCTGCTCGTATGCGTGCTGGTACAATGATTGCGATTAGTCTATCTCTGGATGCGTGCTTGCAACGACTGCAAGAAGTCTGCGCTTGGATGTGTATTTACGACGATTGCAGGAAGTCTGCGCTTGAATGTGGAGAAAAACAACGCAACACGCCTAAACGAAGCTGTTTTCCTTTTGAGGCAACTTTATAATGAAATGAGGCCGAGGAGCAAGGCCCCCCTGGTAGGCATCCAGACCGCATGTGATAGTGAGATGAGAGAAGCTGCCATGACAGAGATCCGGATCGCCATGCCACAACTTTGCGACTGAGCACGAAACGGATTCTGGAGCATGTACTGAAATGAGGCCGTTCCTGGGGCACGCCGAGACGAATTTGGTACACCGAAGTGACTATTCGTACCGGAACGTGATAAGGTGAAATGAAATGAAAACCCATGACAAAGACAAGAATCAGAGGACGAGGCCCTTGAACCAAACGGATGAATCCTGTCCTTGGAGCATGTACTGAAATGAGGCCATTCCTGGGGCACGCCGGGATGAATTTGGTACACAGATGTGACTATTCGTACCGGAACGTGATAGGTGAAATGAAATGAAACCCATGACAAAGACAAGAATCGGAGGACGAGCCCTTGAACCAAACAGATGAGTCCTGTCCTTGGAGCATGTACTGAAATGAGGCGTAACAGCTGGGCGCACCGGAACGAATCGGTGCATAAATAAATGCGACAGGATTCGAATCGGAGCGTAATAAGTGACCGAAATGATATGCCATGACAGAGATAAGATTCAACGACTGGACTGATGGTTACCACAAAGAATC
>JAZDVW010000180.1:207500-311679 GCA_037367395.1 Lithobates pipiens
TCCCTTAGATAAATCAGAGCATCCAATCCAACGCAGCCTGCACCACACAATGACAGATCATCAGTATCTTTAACATTATACAGATTTGAAAATGTATGTAAACCGAAAACCCGACCCTTAAACCAAATTGTATTCAGATTAATAGTAGACTAGAAATAACTGAGATACAATGTATAAATGCTTTATATATTTGATTTTACATTTTGTCAAAAGAGAAAAAAAAAAATTGCAATCTCAAATTTTGCCAAAATTTTTACATTTTTTACATTCTGTCAAAATGTTATATCAAATATAAATTTCCACGTTGTATTTCAATTATTTTTAGCCCACATCTATTAATCTGAATGATCTCGGAAGTTTGTAACGATTCGCACAGATTTACTTTCTAAATATCCGTGTCACGTGTTCACAAAATGAGCGGCCACCGCCGCCTTGCACATTTCACGGAGCCCCGCCTTCTTCTGCACTGCAGGGGCGCTGAGAGGAGGAAGTTGAGAAGGCGGGGGGCAGGACAGAAACCGCTGCTTGCGGGGACAGCGAGGTACCATGGGATATGTAGTCCTTAGAAACTGAGAAGAAGCTGCAAAAGCCCGCAGGGAATCTGTGAAGTGGCGGAAAGAGACGGCCAGCAGACAGGCAGCGCTCACAACATGAAATGTTTTTTTTTTTTTTTTCAAGTAAGCTTATATTTGATTGTCAAATATAACTATTAGTTTGTATTGCTATTTACAAATGCACAGATTTCCTTTACATTCCATAAACAGCCCTTCGTTTAACATTGTTGCAGAGCAGAGGGGCCTGTATGGAGCACATTGATTGGTGGGATACATCAATGGCCTTTCAAGACCCCCGAAGGAGGCTTTGTTTATAACTAAACAAGCATTTTTTTTAACCTTTCCTCAGTGAGGGTCATTAGAATCTGGTAAGTGAAAATGTCCAAATTAGGCCCACAGTGTCAATATTTTGTGTGGCCGCCATTATTTTCCAGCACTGCCTTCACCCTCTTGGGCATGGAGGTCAGCAGAGCTTCACAGGTCACCACTGGAGTCCTCTTCCCCTCCTCCATGATGACATCACAGAGCTGGTGGATGTTGGAGACCTTCCCCTCCTCCACCTTCCGTATGAGGATGTCCCACAGATGATCAATAGGGTTTAGGTCTGGAGACATGATTGGCCAGTCCATCACCTTCACCCTCAGCTTCTTTAGCAAGGCAGTGGTGGTGTTGGAGGCAGTGGCGGCCCGCCCATAGGGGGCGCCCGGGCGCCGCCCCCCCTCTCCCTAGGTGTAAAAACAAAAAAAAAAGTTAAAAAAAAAAAAAAAAGTTAAAAAAAAAACAACAAAAAAAAAAAACGGGCCCTTTAAGACATAAAAAAAAAAAAAAATGTCATTTAACAATTTAACATAGTGTACTGTGGCGCCGGTCACAGTGCACTATGAGAAGCGCCACGTCCATGCAATCACAAGATTGCATCCATGGCGCTTCATTTGCGGGTTAAAAACCCGCCTTGCGGCGCACTGCAGAACGCCGACTAGCTTCCGCCCGTAAAATCACTGTGATTCTACGGGCGGGAGCATTGTCATTCTTAGACAGGCAGTCACTTCCGGCTTTTGGCTGCTTCACGAAACCCGGAAGTGACGTAGGCAGCTCCGTTCCTTAGCCCGAGCGGAGCTGCCACACAGTGAGAGTGAGAGGTGAGTCACCGCATAAAGGCTTTCTAGCCTCTACTTTGTGGAGAATGTTCGTGCATTTAGCTGAATGAATGCAAAAAGCTTTCACAGCCAGAAAGGTTTCCCCAGGCCAGGCGACTTTTGCCGTGGCCAATCAGAGAATGAGCTCTGGAGGGGGAACTCCACGCCAAATTTCTAAAAAAAAATTTGACGTGGGTACCCCCTCCGAGAGCATACCAGGCCCTTAGGTCTGGTATGGATTCCAAGGGGAACCCCCTACGCCGAAAAAACTGCGTGGGGGTCCCCCCCAGATCCACACCAGACCCTTATCCGAGCACGCTACCCGGCCGGCCAGGAAAGGGGGTGGGGACGAGCGGGCGCCCCCCCCCCCTCCTGAGCCGTACCAGGCCGCGTGCCCTCAACATGGGGGGGTGCCTTGGGGGAGGG
The DNA here is from genome assembly GCA_037367395.1 of Lithobates pipiens. Classification (NCBI taxonomy): domain Eukaryota; kingdom Metazoa; phylum Chordata; class Amphibia; order Anura; family Ranidae; genus Lithobates; species Lithobates pipiens. Next base: position 209,617 of record JAZDVW010000180.1, read on the forward strand.
GGGGCATGCGGCCCCCCCCCACCCCAAAGCACCTTGTCCCCATGTTGATGAGGACAAGGGCCTCTTCCCGACAACCCTGGCCGTTGGTTGTCGGGGTCTGCGGGCGGGGGGCTTATCAGAATCCGGGAGCCCCCTTTAATAAGGGGGCCCCGGATACCGGCCCCCCACCCTATGTGAATGAGTATGGGGTACAATGTACCCCTACCCATTCACCTGTGAAAAAAAGTACAAAAAAAAACACAACACAGGGTTAAAATATTTTATTGCACAGCTCCGGGGGTCTTCCGTCTTCGGGGGTCTTCTCGCCGGACTCCTCCGCTATCTTCTTGTAGCTCTTTTGCTAGCGGAGGAGTCCGGCTTTCTTCCTCGCCGCCGGCCTCTTCTCCCGACTTCGGGGGTCTTGTCCCCCTCTTCGGTTCTTCTGCCGGGCCACCGTGCCTTCTTATAGCTCTTTTAGAGGTGGTGGCCCGGTCTTCTGCTGCTGCTGCCGCCGCCGCCGCCGCCGCCGCCGCCGCCGCCGCCGCCCGTTCTTCTTCTTCTTCTCCTTCTTCTCCAGGAGATGTTGCCTCGACGATCTCCCTGGCCGGAATGCCAGGGACGCGCTGCGCTGCTACTTATATAGGGACAATGGGGCGGTGTCACATGGGTTGATGTCACATGGGTTGATGTCACAGTCGCCATGTGACATCAACCCATGTGACCAACCCATGTGACATCAACCCATGTGACACCGCCCCATTGTTCTTCTATAAAAGTGGCAGTGCAGCGCGTCCCTGGCATTCCGGCCAGGGAGATCGTCGAGGCAACATCTCCTGGAGAAGAAGGAGAAGAAGAAGAAGAAGAACGGGCGGCGGCGGCGGCAGCAGAAGACCGGGCCACCGCCTCTAAAAGAGCTATAAGAAGGCGCGGTGGCCCGGCAGAAGAACCGAAGAGGGGGACAAGACCCCCGAAGTCGGGAGAAGAGGCCGGCGGCGGGGAGGAAGAAAGCCGGACTCCTCCGCTAGCAAAAGAGCTACAAGAAGATAGCGGAGGAGTCCGGCGAGAAGACCCCCGAAGACGGAAGACCCCCGGAGCTGTGCAATAAAATATTTTAACCCTGTGTTGTGTTTTTTTTTGTACTTTTTTTCACAGGTGAATGGGTAGGGGTACATTGTACCCCATACTCATTCACATAGGGTGGGGGGCCGGTATCCGGGGCCCCCTTATTAAAGGGGGCTCCCGGATTCCGATAAGCCCCCCGCCCGCAGACCCCGACAACCAACGGCCAGGGTTGTCGGGAAGAGGCCCTTGTCCTCATCAACATGGGGACAAGGTGCTTTGGGGTGGAGGGGCCGCATGCCCCCCCTCCCCCAAGGCACCCCCCATGTTGAGGGCACGCGGCCTGGTACGGCTCAGGAGGGGGGGGACTGCCTGCTCGTCCCCACCCCCTTTCCTGGCCGGCCGGGTAGCGTGCTCGGATAAGGGTCTGGTGTGGATCTGGGGGGGACCCCCACGCCGTTTTTTCGGCGTAGGGGGTTCTCCTTGGAATCCATACCAGACCTAAGGGCCTGGTATGCTCTCGGAGGGGGAACCCACGTCAAATTTTTTTTCCGATTACATAAGGGGCGTGTTTTATGAGAAGTGAGAGGGGCCAAAATGGTGGGCGGGGTCATGATGGGCGGGGTCTGGCGCCCCCCCATCCAAAAACTTCACCAGCCGCCACTGGTTGGAGGTGTGTTTGGGGTGGTTATCATGCTGGAATACTGCCCTGCGGTCCAGTCTCTGAATGGAGGGGATCATGCTCTGCTTCAGTATGTCACAGTACATGTTGGCATCATCTCACCACTGGACAATGAGGTCACTGCCCTCCGATGGTCTCCACACTCACCACATCTCATCCAATAGAGCGCCTTTGGGATGTGGTGGAATGGGAGCATTGTGGATGAGCAGCCAACAAATCTGCACCAACTGTGTGATGTTATCATGTCACTGTGGACCAAAATCTCTGAGGAACGATTCCCTTGTTGTATCTATTCCACCAAGAATGAAGGCCAAAGGGAGTGCAACAGGCTACTAGAAAGGTGGACCTAATAAAGGGGGTCCAACCCGCTACTAGCAAGGTGCGCTTAATAAAGGGGGTTAAACCTGCTACTAGCAAGACGAACCTAATAAAGGGGGTCCAACCCGCTACTAGCAAGGTGAACCTAATAAAGGGGGTCCAACCCGCTACTAGCAAGGTGAACCTAATAAAGGGGGTCCAACCGCTACTAGCAAGTGGGACCTAATAAAGGGGGTCCAACCCGCTACTAGCAAGGTGAACCTAATAAAGGGGGTCCAACCCGCTACTAGCAAGTGGGACCTAATAAAGGGGGTCCAACCCACTACTAGCAAGGGGGACCTAATAAAGGGGGTTAAACCCGTTACTAGCAAGGGGGACCTAATAAAGGGGGTCCAACATGTTACTAGCAAGGTGAACCTAATAATGGGGGACCAAACCGCTACTAGCAAGTGGGACCTAATAAAGGGGGTCCAACCCACTACTAGCAAGGGGGACCTAATAAAGGGGGTCCAACCCGCTACTAGCAAGGGGGACCTAATAAAGGGGGTCCAAGCCGCTACTAGCAAGGTGAACCTAATAAAGGGGGTCCAACCCACTACTAGCAAGAGGGCCTAATAAAGGGGGTTCAACCCACTACTAGCAAGGGGGACCTAATAAAGGGGGTCCAACCCGTTACTGGCAAGGTGGACCTAATAAAGGGGGTCCAACCCGCTACTAGCAAGGGGGACCTAATAAAGGGGGTCCAACCCGCTACTAGCAAGGGAGACCTAATAAAGGGGGTCCAACCCACTACTAGCAAGGTGGACCTAATAAAAGGGGGTCCAACCCACTACTAGCAAGGGGGACCTAATAAAGGGGGTCCAACCCACTACTAGCAAGGGGGACCTAATAAAGGGGGTCCAACCGGCTACTAGCAAGGGGATACCTAATAAAGGGGGTCCAACCCGCTACTAGCAAGGGGGACCTAATAAAGGGGGTTTAACCCACTACTAGCAAGAGGGACCTAATAAATGGGGTCCAACCAACTACTAGCAAGGGGGACCTAATAAAGGGGGTCCAACCCTTCTACTAGCAAGGTGAACCTAATAAAGGGGGTCCAACCCACTACTAGCAAGGGGGACCTAATAAAGTGGCCAGTGAGTGTATGCTGCATATTTGAAAGGAGCGTTTTGCGTGATCTTTATTTGCGCTGCACTGTATATTTTTCCAAATAACGCATACCATGTATCAGGATATGGTGCCGGTTGCTTTCAGACATCACACCTTTGGTCTCTCTTGGTGGGGTTTACTTTTTTGGTTTAAATGAATAAGTTGTTGGTAGACCAAGGTCCTCCCGGGACAGCCAAGGGTTCATGAGATTGGATGGAGACCCTTTTTTATAAAACCCGTCACATTTAGTGACCCCCTTCAACTCCTCTTTTAATATCCAATGGAAAGCCAGCCAAAGTTCATGCCACTTTTTGCTGAAGGAAAATTCACACCATTTCCAGCCAATAAAGGACATCTCGCCCCGTTTTTTTTTTTGGACGGGGCAAGTTGTAAACTTTTAAGAAAAAAAAAAATAAGACAATTAAACTTAAAAAGAGTCGCTGACCCTCAACGCCGGAGATGTCACCACTAACAGCAACGTTCCCAGATTCCTAGCAGCGTAACAGAGCGTTTAATTCCGAGGAATGTCCGACCCCCTCCAGCAATGACAGAATCGGAAACCCTCCACAAAGTCTGGCCGGGACAATAGGACCCTTCCCAGCCCGATAAAACCAAGTCATCGGGGGGGGGGACAGATGTGGGACGGGGAGGTCACCGCGACATCTTCATCTCACCCAAGTTCTCAGCCAAAAACAAGACACAATAGCCGAGGCGTAAATAAAACCACAGCGCTCATTTCCACTCATCTCCCAACCCCAAAACCCTTCAGACACCCGATTCAGCGCCTAAGGCTCCGATCTGTATTCAGATTGGATACAATGTCACAGATTAGGATCTCGTGAGGTTGGTAAAACAGATCAAAAGGAAGTGAGAAGACATGAGAAACAGAGATAAATGTCTTTGTTGTGTTCAACATGGGGGGGGGGGTGTCCAAACTTTCTAAACAAAGGGTCAGTTTACTGTCGTTCAGATATTAGGAGAGCCGGACTTAGGACAGCCGGGGTAGAAAATGTCCCATCAGTGGGGGGAGGAGAGCATGCCTCAGGCTTAGTGGTCGGTGGGAGGAAATACATTACATACTGTAGAACCTGAGGTTAGTAGGAGGAGGAATAGTGCCCCATCATTGGTGTCAGTGGGAGGAATAGTGCCCCATCATTGGTATCAGTGGGAGGAATAGTGCCCCATCATTGGTGTCAGTGGGAGGAATAGTGCCCCATCATTTGTATCAGTGGGAGAAATAGTACCCCATCATTGGTATCAGTGGGAGGAATAGTGCCCCATCATTGGTATCAGTGGGAGGAATAGTACCCCATCATTGGTGTCAGTGGGAGAATTAGTGCCCCATCATTGGTGTCAGTGGGAGGAATAGTGTCCCATCATTGGTGTCAGTGGGAGGAATAGTGCCCCATCATTGGTGTCAGTGGGAGGAATAGTGCCCCATCATTGGTATCAGTGGGAGGAATAGTGCCCCATCATTGGCATCAGTGGGAGGAATAGTGTCCCATCATTGGTGTCAGTGGGAGGAATAGTGTCCCATCATTGGTGTCAGTGGGAGGAATAGTGTCCCATCATTGGTGTCAGTGGGAGGAATAGTACCCCATCATTGGTGTCAGTGGGAGAATTAGTGCCCCATCATTGGTGTCAGTGGGAGGAATAGTGTCCCATCATTGGTGTCAGTGGGAGGAATAGTGCCCCATCATTGGTGTCAGTGGGAGGAATAGTGCCCCATCATTGGTATCAGTGGGAGGAATAGTGCCCCATCATTGGCATCAGTGGGAGGAATAGTGTCCCATCATTGGTGTCAGTGGGAGGAATAGTGTTCCATCATTGGTGTCAGTGGGAGGAATAGTGTCCCATCATTGGTGTCAGTGGGAGGAATAGTGCCCCATCATTGGTGTCAGTGGGAGGAATAGTGCCCCATCATTGGTGTCAGTGGGAGGAATAGTGCCCCATCATTGGTATCAGTGGGAGGAATAGTGCCCCATCATTGGCATCAGTGGGAGGAATAGTGTCCCATCATTGGTGTCAGTGGGAGGAATAGTGTTCCATCATTGGTGTCAGTGGGAGGAATAGTGTCCCATCATTGGTGTCAGTGGGAGGAATAGTACCCCATCATTGGTATCAATATATATATATATATATTTCTTTTTAAGTTTATTAATATAAATATATTTAATATTTATATGTAATCTATATTTAATAATTTAATTATATATATATATATATATATATATATATATATATATATATATATATATATATATATATATATATATATATACATTTTTAAAATATATGTTAAATATAAATATGTATTAAATATAAATAAATATATATATATATATATATATATATATATATATATATATATATATATATATATATTTTTTTTATTATTATTATATATATTTTTTATATATATATATATATATATTTTTTATATATATATATTTAATTTTATATATATATATATATATATATATATATATATATATATATATATTACATTTTTTAAATATATATTAAATAAATTTAATATATATATATATATATATGTATACTTTAGCAGAGACCCTCAAGAATAAAATGCCGCTCATTGCAATATTATATGTCACACGATGACAGTGGTCTTTCAAAATTTTGGGGAAAAACAACACTTTCATGAATAAAAAAAGCAAAAACTAAACAGTAAAGTTAGCCCAATTTTTTTCTATAATGTGAAATATAAAATATAAATATAAAAAAAAAAAAATATATATATATATATATATATATATATATATATATATATATAAATATATAATATATAATATAAAATATATATAATGTTTGGGGGAATCTGAGTAATTTTCTAGCAAAAAATATGGCCTTTAACTTATAAGCAACAAATGTCAGAAATAGGCTCAGGCATGAAAGGGTTCATCTTATTACCAGGCTAACTTCTAAAATGAATTGTTTTCTTCATTGGAAGGAAGATGTGATGGTGAAAGGTGATGTGTACATTGATGGGGCCGCTGACCCCGTGGTCACCATACTGTATTGTTCTCATGGGATGGATATATACAGTATATAATATGTTCTGGTGAAGGTATCCATGTCCTTGTAGAATTGTTGAGTCGCCATAACATTTAATCGATGCTGAAATGTTTATTATACCCGTGTAAATCATTATTGTTATTTCTGATGAAGGGGGAGGGGGGTGGGGGAGCTGAGATTTTAGAAGACTGAATCCAGGGCTGACTTTAGATGGTCACATCAGATTTGGAAGTCTACAGAGCTCTTAGCTTACACTGTTACACTAAAGAAGAAACCGAGCCGGCTACAAACCGATCTCTGGCACCGGCTGCTGCCAGACTCAGGGAGAACGTCACATGTAATTCACCGAAATATAAATATTCGCCTGTGCCCATTTTCCCAGAAGCCGGGTTCTCCCGCCTGGGGAGTAGAGGAATGGAGCCTTGCCACAATCAATTGCCTGCCGCAACCTGTATTAGCTCACAGGCTTTGTCAGCTCCTCGCTGTCCAAACACAAAGGTCAAAAAATCACAACCTACGCCAAGACCTCACTCTACAAACACAACGCATGCCACTTGTGTGCCAATTACCACATCTCCAGAACTCTCCTGATCAGGGCCCTAGATAATTGTTGTCCTGGAGTAGAGGGGAGGGGGGGAGGCATCTTGGGCACACAGAGGCAGTGGTGTAGCTGCCATCGCCTGGAGCAAGGCAAGCATTGTGCCCCCTAACCCGTAGGCCCCATTCACCCCTATGCCTTTTTAGTGCTTTTTGCATTTTGCAGATTTGCTCTACAGAACGCGTTCCATAGGAAACCATGTTAACCACTTCAGCCCCGGACCATTTTGCTGGTCAAAGACCAGAGCACTTTTTGCGATTCGGCGCTGCGTCGATTTAACTGACAATTGCGCGGTCGTGCGACGTGGCTCCCAAACAAAATTGACGTCCTTTTTTATTTTTTACTTTTTGTTATAATAAATATCCCCCAAATATGGTGGCACTAAGGGGCACTGATGGGTACCACTGATAGATGGGACTGATGGGCACTGATAGGTGGTTCAGATAGGTGGCACTGCTGGGCACTGATGGGCGGCACTGATGGGCACTGGTAGGTGACACTGATGGGCACGGATATGTGGCACTGAGGTGCAGCAATGTTTTTGAGGCAGATTGTGGGCACTGATAGGTGGCACTGTTGGCACTGATGTATGGCACTGTGGGTACTGATGTATGGCACTGTGGGCACTGATGTATGGCACCGCTGGGTGGCACTATGGGCACTGATGGGTGGCACTGCTGTGTGGCACTTTAGTTATCATCTGGGGATTACTGGCAGGAGGCAGTTGGGCACTTATACGCTGGCCGTGATCGGGACTGATGTCCTGAACACGGCCGCCGGTGATCGGCTTTTTTTTTTCTCTCCTCGCGCTGTCAGCGCGAGGAGGAAAAATAGCCAATTACTGGCTCCGTTGTATCACATGATCAGCTGTTATTGGCTGACAGCTGATCACGTGGTAAGGGGTCGGGATCAACCCCTTGCTCGGATCCGTGATCAGACGAGTCTCATAGACTCGCCGATCACAGAGCGCGCCGTGTGCGCCCCTCAGGGGGCGCGCAGGCCGCTCGTGCACGGGACGACGTCAATAGACGTAGTCCCGGCAAAGAAGGTCCGCGCTGTAGCCGTCATTCGGCTATAGCGCGAATCTCAAGAGGTTAAAGTTTTTTTTTTTTCCCCCATTGATGGGAAGTTTTTATTTTTAGTTCTGATTTTTAAAATAAAGTACTTTTTTTACTACAACACTATGGGAGCCTTATCTCTTCCTATGAGGATCTAATTTTGGGAAGCCACTGACCAGTTCTTTGGATACGGCGATCGGTGAAGTGCTGAGCAGGAGACCGGTTTGGGCACCCTGGTCCGGTGGAATAACTGGAGAAGCCAGAACGTCGCAATACGGGAAGACCACTGGAAAAGCCATCAAGGGAGGCAACCCACTGGTTATCCATATACGCCTAACACCCCTGCAGGGGTATCAGGAGCTGGTGAGTGGGGACCCACAAGGGGGAGCACATGAGTCACCTGATTTGTTGAGCACAAGAGTCGCTTGATTGTTTGAACACTTGGCCATTTTGGAGCTTTCACCATCTTCACACTGCTTTTGTACTTTTTATTATTTGGACTGTTTGGCGATACATATATTAATTTCGTGATGATTTTTTCTGATGAATTTGGGAACTTTTTCTGGTATCCATAATAATTATTTATACACAGCAGTATTTTTTATTTTTTTTTTATACACAGGAGTAATTAATTTTGGAAATTTACTATATATATGTCATTAATGATTTGGTTTGGTTGCACTATTATTTGTAGATCACATGTTGATATTTACGATTGTAGCACCACCATTTGATTATTTGAGCACCTCAGTGTGTTAGGGTGCACATATTTATTTGAAAACTAGGGAATAGGTTTTTTTCCCCCCCCAGATATCTGTAGCGTAGGGTGACCAAGCGTCCCGGATTGCCCGGGACAGTCCCGCATTGCCCGGGACAGTCCCGCATTTTGCAAGTCTGTTCCCGGGCACCTTCATTCCAGGACAATACAGTGTCCCGGAATGAAACTGACACTGCCCCCCACTCCCCCAGGGCTGATCTGATACCCCCCCAAAAAAGGCTGCCTCATCATTTACTCACTGACAGTACTTGTCCTGGCCTGGGAATGTCTAGAGAGGCACAATCCCCACCTCCTGCTTGTGATTGGAGAAATCATAAATCCCGCCTTTTGCATGTAATCACTGTAGAGCCAGCGTTGGAACGAGATAAAACAGGTCTCGGCCAGGCCAGGACAAGTACTGCCCTTTTTGAGGGCCGTGATCGGTGCTTCTGCGGTAAAGCGCGCACCCGCCGCCCCAGCTGTGCTGTGATTAGTTACAGCACAGGCCAGGGCTGGGCTGGGACAAAAATTTGGCCCTGGACTTCATCCAGACCGGCCCACTTTAATTTTGCAAACACGAAAAAAACAGTATATAAACTGTATGCAATTGCATAAAAAAGCCCCTAGAGAGCCCCCCCTTACATCAGGGTCCCCAGAGAGCCCCTCCTTACATTTGGGTCCCCAGATCGCCTCCCCTTACATCAGGGTCCCCATATAGCCTTCCCCTTACATCAGGGTCCCCAGAGAGCCCCTCTTACATCAGAGTCCCCAGAGATCATCAGCCTTACATCAGGGTCCCTAGAGAGCCAACCCCCTACATCCGAGTCCCCACAGAGCCCCCCCTTACATCCAGGGTCCACAGAGAGCCAACCCCTTACATCCGAGTCCCCACAGAGCCCCCCCCTTACATCCGGGTCCACAGAGAGCCTCTCTCTTATATCAGGTTCCCCAGAGAGCCCCTGGCTTACATCAGGGTCCCCAGAGAGCCCTCCTTACATCAGGGTCACCAGAAAGAGGGCAGGTAGTGGGTCGGGACCCTGTGGTTGGGGACTCCTGGACTGACTTGGGGCTATGGGCCCTAGATTCAGAGCTATAGCCCCAAAAGTCCCCCCCAGCGATGCCACTGGCTGTCACTGAAACCGGCCCACTGAGCCATCGGCCCACCGGGAAACTCCCTATAGTCCCTATGGCCAGTACATGCCTGGCACAGGCTGATTTTTAGGAAGCCTAAGTGCCCGTTTGGAAATGTGGTCACCCTACGGTAGCGCCATCTACCCCATTTTACATACAGACACAGGAGAATGCCCGGGCTATGCTTCTGTAGGTTCTTAAAGGCCCCCCCTCCCCAGTTAAGATGCTCTGGGAGGTTCGGACCCCCATATCCCCCCCCCTTCATCTACGCCCCAGCTCTTGGTCCTCAGGCCTATAACATGAATCTTTAGAAATGCAGATATTCTGCGTTTTTAATGCTGCTCTGTGTATTTTATATGCGTTTCCCGCAGGTAAAACTATTTGGAGGACATCATTACTGCGTTAAATTGTCGGAAAAGATATAAAAACAACATTTAATCAAGTCATGCATTAAATGAAAAACAATAAAATGTAATTGTAATGCTACATGCAACGCAGACGTTTTCAGGCATAAAATATACCTAGTGTAAAAAAAACAAAAACAAAAAAAAAGGGTTTTTCCCTCACCTGGGGAGCTGTAGGTGGGGCGTACACCCGGCCATGGAGCGAAACGACTGTACGCCCCTGTGCTGGTGTGACCAGCGATGCCTCTGTGCATTGGCAAAGACATATACAGCGTATTTTTTCCAAAACTGCAAACTTCTGCATTCCAGAAGATACATGATACAGCTGAAAAAGTATTCACACCCCCTTGAAACTCCCCACATTTTGTCATTGTTACAACCAGGGGCGGACTGACAACTCATGGGGCCCCCGGGCAATAAGAGATTATGGGGCCCCCAGGCAATCAGACATTATGGGGCCACACAGTATACACAAACACACACACACAGTATACAATCACACAGTATACACAGACATGTTTCTATTGGCTGAGAAGGTACTGGAGAGGTGGGGCAGCTATAATCTCTGGATTTTTAGACCAAAAGGATGTCAGTAAGGGACATTTCAGAGACAGATGTAAAAAAAAAACACAGATTTTAACATACTTTCCATGGTTTTACCGAGGCTGGCAACCTTGATGGGGCCCCCTAGTGGTACGGGGCCCCCGGCAGTGCCCAAGTGGCCCAATGATCAGTGGTTACAACCAAAAAAACGTAAATGTATTTTAATGGGATTTTATGTGATAGACCAGCCTTTCTCAACCTTCTTAGCCCAGGGGAACCCTTAAAATTATTTTCAGGTCTCGGGGGAACCCTTGATAAAATACATTCATTGGGGGGTCAGTGGGAACAATGCCCCTTACTTTGGTGGTCAGTGTAAGAATGGCCCCCTTACAGAGTGCTATAAAGATCACCGGTGTCATACCACTGGCTCCTCCAAGTGGCATTGGCTCAGAACTATGTAGGCACCATCGGGGGTCAGTGGGAACAATGCCCCTTACTTTGGTGGTCAGTGTAAGAATGGCCCCCTTACAGGGTGCTATAAAGCTCACCGGTGTCATACCACTGGCTCCTCCAAGTGGCATTGGCTCAGAACTATGTAGGCACCATCGGGGGTCAGTGGGAACAATGCCCCTTACTTTGGTGGTCAGTGTAAGAATGGCCCCCTTACATGGTGCTATAAAGCTCACCGGTGTCATACCACTGGCTCCTCCAAGTGGCATTGGCTCAGAACTATGTAGGCACCATCGGGGGTCAGTGGGAACAATGCCCCTTACTTTGGTGGTCAGTGTAAGAATGGCCCCCTTACAGAGTGCTATAAAGATCACCAGTGTCATACCACTGGCTCCTCCAAGTGGCATTGGCTCAGAACTATGTAGGCACCACCAAACAGGAGGTAAATCAGCCACAGCTCAAGGAACCCCCTAGCCACCTCTGGAGGAACCCGAGGGTTTCACGGAAACCCTGGTTGAGAATGGCTGTGATAGACCAACACAAAGTGGCACATGTTTGTGAAGTTGAAGGAAAATTATAAATGTTTTTCGAAAACCGTTTACAAATAAATATGTGAAAAATGTGGCAAAAAAAATTGTATAGCGCCCCCCGGAGTCAATACTTTGTAGAACCGCCATTCACTGCAATTACAGCTGCCCATCTGAAAAGCAGCAAAAAAAAAAATCAATGTTGACTCTGAATCACTTTTTCAACCTCTTTATCAGCAGGCCCTTCAATCTTCCTAATCTGGTTAAAAAAAAAAAAGTTCAATGTTTTAATTTCCTTTAAATTTTACAAGCAGCTCGTGTTTATCTCTGGAAAGGATGATGAAAGATAGTGCGCAGGAAGTATGAGATTTCTGATAGTTGAAGGTAAACACCATATTATTGTGGAAGGAAAGATACGGCTCGTACAGTGCCAAGGTTATAGACAATATACCCAACAGAGAGTGACCTATTCCAAACACTCGGCATAGAATATCTATTCCTCGGGACAAGGCTGAGAAAATTCTTGTTGCAGATATTATCAGTATTAAATTTCCGGCCTTAGCCGACCTTTTTATATTAAAGGGCATTAAAGCGCTCAATCATTGTACACCGGCGCTTCGTGCTTAGATTGCCATTTATTTTTGGTAGAACTTCACCGGCTCCGTGTTTCCAGTAATGTGGCGTTATGGGAAAGATCCCGGGAATTAGCAGTCATGCCATGATCTCAGCCGCTTCATTGTCCTGAATGATAGTCGTGTGACTATAACAAGGTACTAAGGAAGGCAGCATTGAACTTTGTTAACTGGATTAGAGGAGGGTGTATCTAGAGCAGTGGTGTTGAACCTCGGCACCCCAGATGTTTTGGAACTACATTTCCCATGATGCTCTGGCACTCTGCAGTGTAGTTGAGCATCATGGGAAATGTAGTTGCAAAACATCTGGGGTGCCAAGGTTCGCCATCACTGGTCTAGAGGGTTCTAGAACATCATTTCTCCATCTTTTTGTTTTTTTGGTTGTGGTGCCCTTTAAAAGTACGCAGAGTCTTGAGGCACCCCAGTTTAAAACAAACATTTTACTCATCAATGATCAATGGGAAACCTGAGCCTGGGATGACGCACACAACCACCGTGAACAAAATAAACTTCACATAAGAAGAACCCCCTAACATCAGAAGTCATCACATCTAAGGTCCCTCAAACACATAAAAAAAAACCTTCACATCAAAGGCACCCCCATAACTTTAGGACCCTGATCACGTCTGAGGTCCTTCCATCACATCAAAGCCCCCCCTATTTATTCAGAGCCCCCTTCATGTCAAAGCCCCCCCCTCCTTCATATCAGAGGCCCCCATCACTTTAGAGGCCTCCCCATTATATTAGAGGTCCCACCAGCACATCAGATTCCTGTCTTCACATCAGATTTCCCCTTCATATCAAAGGCCATCCCATTAGGTTAGAGGTCCATCGATTACTTCAAAGGTCTCCTCCCCACATCAGAGGTCCCCCAAACCCATCAAACCCCCCTTCACGTCAGAGCCCCCCCCATAACTTTAGTACCCTCATCACGTCTGAGGTCCTTCCATCACATCAAAGCCCCCCCTCCATTTAATCAGAGCCCCCTTCATGTCAAAGCCCCCCCCCTCCTTCATATCAGAGGCCCCCATCACTTTAGAGGCCTCCCCATTATATTAGAGGTCCCCTCAGCACATCAGATTCCTATCTTCACATCAGATTCCTGTCTTCACATCAGATTTCCCCTTCATATCAAAGGCCATCCCATTAGGTTAGAGGTCCATTGATTACTTCAAAGGTCTCCTCCCCACATCAGAGGTCCCCCAAACCCATCAAACCCCCCTTCACGTCAGAGGCCCCCTCCCCCCATAACTTTAAAACATCCATCACTTCTGAGGTCCCACCATCACATCAACGGCCCTCCTTCTCATCAAAGTACCCCTTCATGTCAGAGCCCCCCCTTCAACATATATCCAGGAAAAGTACCCCCCAGCACATCAGATTCCTGTCTTCACAGATCCAGCTTTGTGCAAAGACCATCCCATTATGTTAGTGGTCCATCAATAATGCCAAAGGTCTCCTCATCACATCAGTGGTCCCTCCATTACATGAAAGATCCCCCCATCTCATCAGAGCCACCCCTATAACTTTAGAACCCTCATCACATTAGAGGTCCCCTCAGCCCATAAGATTCCCCTCTTCACATCAGATCCCCCTTTATGTCAAAGACCATTACATTATGTTAGAGGACCATCAATCACGTTAAAGGTCTCCTCATCACATCAGAGGTCCCCCAAACATATCAAAACCCCCCTTCACATCAGACGCTCCCCCATAACTTTAGAACCTTCATCACGTCTAAGGTCCCTTAATCACAACAAAGGTCTTTGAATCTCATCAGAGCCCCCTTCATGTCAGAGGTCCCCTTCACTTTAGAGGCCTCCCCATCACATTAGAGGTCCCCTCAGCACATCAGATTCCTGTCTTCACATCAGATTTCCCCTTCATGTCAAAGGCCATCCCATTAGGTTAGAGGTCCATCGATTACTTCAAAGGTCTCCTCCTCACATCAGAGGTCCCCCAAACTCATCAAACCCTCCTTCACGTCAGAGACCCCCCCCCATAACTTTAAAACATTCATCACTTCTGAGGTCCCTCCATCACATCAATGGTCCCCCCATTTAATTAGGGCCATGTTCATTTCAAAGACCCCCTCCTTCATGTCAGAGGACCTCTATCACTTTAAAGGCCTCCTCATTATATTAGAGGTCCCCCCAGAACATCAGATCCAGCTTCATGCAAAGACCATCCCATTATGTTAGTGGTCCATCAATAATGTCAAAGGTCTCCTCATCACATCAGTGGTCCCTCCATCACATCAAAGCCCCCCCCCCCCCATAACTTTAGAACCCTCATCACATTAGAGGTCCCCTCAGCCCATAAGATCCCTCTCTTCACATAAGATCCCACTTTATTTCAAAGGCCATTACATTATGTTAGAGGACCATCGATCACATTAAAAGTCTCCTCATCACATCAGAGGTCCCCCAAACATATCAAAACCCCCCTTCACATCAGAGGCTCCCCCATAACTTTAGAACCTTCATAATATCTGAGGAACCCTTAACCACATCAAAGATTCCCGTATCTCATCAGAGCCCTCTTCATGTTAGAGCCCCCCCCCCCCCTTCATGTCAGAGGTCCCCTTCAGTTTAGAGGCCTCCCCATTACATTAGAGGTCCCCCCAGCACATTAGAGGTCCCCCCAGCACATTAGAGGTCCCCCCAGCACATTAGAGGTCCCCTTCAGTTTAGAGGTCCCCCCAGCATATTAGAGGTCCCCCCATTCCTGTCTTTACATCAGATTCCCCCCTTCATGTCAAAGGCCATCCCATTAGGTTAGAGGTCCATCGATCACTTTAAAGGTCTCCTCCTCACATAAGAGGTCCCCCAAACCCATCAAACGCCCTTTCACGTCAGAGGCCCCTCCAATAACTTTAAAACATTCCTCACTTCTGAGGTCCCACCATCACATCAAAGGTCCCCCCATCTCACCAGGGCCCCCCATAACTTTAGAGGCCTCCCTATCACATTAGAGGTCACCCCAGCCCATCAGATCCCCCTCTTCACATCAAATCCCCCTTCATGTCAAAGGCCATCCGATTATGTTAGAGGACCTTTGATCAAGTTAAAGGTCTCCTCATCAAATCAGAGGTCCCCCAAACATATCAAAACCCCCACAGTAATCAAATATTAAAAATACCAGTTTTAATATAGTCCTGGAAGACAATAAAATGGGGGAAAAAAACAGATATCAGGAAAAGTATTATTTTGATTTAAAAAATAATCTTAGTATGATTATTTTTTAAATCTAACACGTGTTAATTATTATCCTATTTTTAGTAACTTTGAATTGTGTTAAGTTTAAACATTCTGAAAATAACGATTTCTAAAGGATTAACCACAGTAATCTAATATTTAAAATTCCAGATTTAATATAGTCTTGGAAGACAAAACACGAATAAAAAAAACAGATATCAGGAAAAGTATTTTTTGATTTAAAAAATAATCTTAGCATGATTATTTTTTTAAAATTTAACATGTGTTAATTATTATCCTATTTTTAGTCATTTTGAATTCTGTTGAGTTTAAACATTCTGAAAATAATAATTTCTAAAAGATTAACCACAGCAATCCAATATTAAAAATATCAGTTTTAATATAGTCCTGGAAGAAAAAAAAATTGAAAAAACACAGATATCAAGAAAAGTATTTTTTGAATTAAAAATAATCTTAGTATGATTATATTTAAAATCTAACACGTATTAATTATTATCCTATTTTTAGTCATTTTGAATTGTGTAGAGTTTATACATTCTGAAAATAATGATTTATAAAGGATTAAACACAGTAATTCAATATTAAAAATACCAGTTTTAATATAGTCCTGGAAGAAAAAAAAATTGAAAAAACACAGATATCAAGAAAAGTATTTTTTGAATTAAAAATAATCTTAGTATGATTATATTTAAAATCTAACACGTATTAATTATTATCCTATTTTTAGTCATTTTGAATTGTGTAGAGTTTAAACATTCTGAAAATAATAATTTCTAAAAGATTAACTATAGTAATCCAATATTTAAAATTGAATATTAATATTTAAAAGTTTTAATATAGTCTTGGAAGACAAGAAAGAAAAAAAGGGAAAAGAAACAGATAACAGGAAAAGTATTTTTTTGATTTAAAAAATAATCTTAGTATGATCATTTTTAAATCTAACACGTGTTAATTATTATCCTATTTTTAGTAACTTTGAATTGTGTTAAGTTTAAACATTCTGAAAATAATGATTTCTAAAGGATTAACCACTGTAATCTAATATTTAAAATTCCACATTTAATATAGTCTTGGAAGACAAAAAATGAAGAAAAAAAAACAGATATCAGGAAAAGTATTTTTTGATTTAAAAAACAATCTTAGTATGATTATTTTTTTAAAATCTAACGTGTTAATTATTATCTTATTTTTAGTCATTTTGAATTGTCTTGCGTTTAAACATTCTGAAAATAATGATTTATAAAGGATTAAACACCGTAATTAAATATTAAAAATACCAGTTTTAATATAGTCCTTGAAGACAAAAAACGAAAAAAAAAAAAAAACAGATATCAGGAAAAGTATTTTTTGATTTAAAAAATAATCTTAGTATGATTTTTTTTTTTTTTTTAATCTAACACGTGTTAATTATTATCCTATTTTTGTAACTTTGAATTGTGTAGAGTTTAAACATTCTGAAAATAAAGATTTCTAAAAGATTAACCACAGCAATCCAATGTTAAAAATATCAGTTTTAATATAGTCCTGGAAGCCAAAAAAATGAAAAAAAAATAAAACATATATCAGGAAAAGTATTTTTTGAATTAAAAAATAATCTTAGTATGATTATTTTTTTAAAAAATCTAACGTGTTAATTATTATCCTATTTTTAGTTATTTTGAATTGTGTAGAGTTTATACATTCTGAAAATAAAGATTTATAAAGGATTAAACACAGTAATTCAATATTAAAAATACCAGTTTTAATATAGTCCTTGAAGACAAAAAATGAAAAAAAAAAAAAAACAGGTATCAGGAAAAGTATTTTTTGATTTAAAAAATAATCTTAGTATGATTATTTTTTTAAATCTAACGTGTTAATTATTATCCTATTTTTAGTCATTTTGAATTGTCTTGAGTTTAAACATTCTGAAAATAATAATTTCTAAAAGATTAACCACAGTAATCCAATATTTAAAATTGAATATTAATATTTAAAAGTTTTAATATAGTCTTGGAAGGCAAGAAAGAAATAAAAGGGAAAAGAAACAGATAACAGGAAAAGTATTTTATGAAATCCGATGAAAAAACAAAAAACATTTGTGGAATTGGGGGGAAAAGAGGGAATTCGATCCGATGGGAGAGCGTCCATGTGTGTGGCTGACGATGAGATAAAAATATATTGGAGAAGACGGATTCCACGTCTGAGATGATAATTGGGCAATGATAAGGTTAGTAGCGGGGAATTAGACCATAGAGATGGCAATTAGAGAGAAAGTTACACCCAATAAATGTTTCAGTTATTTACAGCGTCAGACCTTGTGACCCCAATAATACGATCCTTGTTTATCCAGTCTGAAGCCATTTTCGATGTTGTTGTAAGTCTGAGCGCCTCGGTCCTCCTTGACTTGGCTCTCGGCGGTTGGAAGAAAGGAAGGCCACATTTGGTTTGTTGCCTGTCGAGACGCCTGAGGTTTTGCAGGGTCAATCTCCTTAACCTAGCCGTGCCACTTCAAATGGAACGAGACATTTCATGGCAGTCACTACATGTTATAAGTCCAAACAAGACACCCCTTGAAGGGGCAACCAAAGAGGTGTAGACGGATCTGCGTCTTGTCTTCGGGTGGAGTGATTGGCGTGAAATTCAGAATAGAATTCCTGGTTTATGTTCTGCGAGAAACTTTCCCGGAAAGAAACATTTTGAAACTTTAGAATTCATGAAACATTTCAGCCGTTTTTGTGTCCAAACTCCTGGGGTTGGGCAAGGAATTTCGGGAGGAGAATTGAAGTTGAACCCCAGGAGTTATTTGTGTTGCATACGAACGTTGCTCCAGCTCAGGGCTACTGTTAGAAATCATGGGGCCCTGTACAGCCTGCCTGACTGGGCCCCCCACCAACCCCGCCTAAATCCCAGCGACCCCCCCGGGGTGCAGAGAAACAGCAACACTGACGTTACCCCCGTACCAGTGGTGGTTGGTACTCAAAATTTTTGGGGGGACGCAAACAAACTGAAACATTCTGAAAAATACTGAAAAAAAAACCATCAAATGCAGCCTCACTGTGCCCATCAATTGCACCCACTGTGCCCATCAATTGCAACCACTGTGTCCATCAATTGCAACCACTGTGCCCATCAATTGCAACCACTGTGCCCATTAATTGCACCCACTGTGTCCATCAATTGCAACCACTGTGTCCATCAATTGCACCCACTATGTCCATCAATTGCAACCACTGTGTCCATCAATTGCACCCACTATGTCCATCAATTGCAACCCCTGTGCCCATTAATTGCACCCACTGTGTCCATCAATTGCAACCACTGTGTCCATCAATTGCACCCACTATGTCCATCAATTGCAACCACTGTGTCCATCAATTGCACCCACTATGTCCATCAATTGCAACCACTGTGCCCATCAATTGCAACCACTGTGTCCATCAATTGCACCCACTATGTCCATCAATTGCAACCACTGTGCCCATCAATTGCAACCTCATTGTGTCCACCAATTGCAGCCACTGTGACCCCCCGACGGCACTTAACCAGCACAACCCCCCACCCACTCATTGTCTGCCTGACTCTTACCCCATCTTGGTGACAGGTCAGGCAGCGTGTGAAGGCGGCGAGCTGTGGGATGGGCGATGGGTCAGGCAGCAGCGAGCTGTGGGACAGGCGGCGGGTCGGGCAGAGGCGAGCTGTGAGATGGGCGGCGGGTCAGGCAGCAGCGATCTGTGAGATGGGCGGTGGGTCAGGCAGTGGTGAGCTGTGGGATGGGCGGCCGGTCAGGCAGCAGTGAGCTGTGGGATGGGCGGCGGGTCAGGCAGCAGCGAGGTGTGGGATGGGCGGCGGGTCAGGCAGCAGCAAGCTGCGAGATGGGCAGCGGACAGGCAGCAGCGAGCTGTGGGATGGGTGGCGGGTCAGGCAGCAGCAAGCTGTGGGATGGGCGGTGGGTCAGGCAGTGGCGAGCTCTGGGATGGGCGGTGGACAGGCAGCAGCGAGCTGTGGGATGGGCGGCGGGTCAGGCAGCAGCAAGCTGTGGGATGGGTGGTGGGTCAGGCAGCAGCGAGCTGTGGGACAGGTGGCGGGTCAGGCAGAGGCGAGCTGTGGGATGGGCGGCGGGTCAGCCAGCAGCGAGCTGTGGGATAAGCGGCGGGTCAGGCAGCAGCAAGCTGTGGGATGGGCGGCGGGTCAGGCAGCAGCGAGCTGTGGGACAGGCGGTGGGTCAGGCAGCGGCAAGCTGTGGGATGGGCGGTGGGTCAGGCAGCAGCGAGCTGTGGGATAAGCGGCAAGTCAGGCAGCAGCGAGCTGTGGGATGGGCGGCGGGTCAGGCAGCAGCGAGCTGTGGGATAAGCGGCGGATCAGGCAGCAGCGGGCTGTGGGATGGGCGGCGGGTCAGGCAGCAGCGAGCTGTGGGATGAGCGGCGGGTCAGGCAGCAGCAAGCTGTGGGATAAGCGGCGGGTCAGGCAGCAGCGAGCTGTGGGATAAGCGGCGGGTCAGGCAGCAGCGAGCTGTGGGATGGGCGGTGGGTCAGGCAGCAGCGAGCTGTGGGACAAGCGGTGGGTCAGGCAGCGGCAAGCTGTGGGATGGGCGGTGGGTCAGGCAGCAGCGAGCTGTGGGATAAGCGGCGGATCAGGCAGCAGCGGGATGTGGGATGGGCGGCGGGTCAGGCAGCAGCGAGCTGTGGGATGAGCGGTGGGTCAGGCAGCAGCGAGCTGTGAGATGGGCAGAGGGTCAGGTAGTGGCGAGCTGTGGGACAGGCGGTGGGTCAGGCAGTGGCAAGCTGTGGGTCAGGCGGCGGCTTCTGGGTCCTCCATATTTCCGTCATGCGTCTCTTCTTTCCTCCTGCTAGGCATCCAATAGGATTGCCTGTCCTTTCAGGCAAGCAGTTGACGGGTATCAGACCCATGCTTCCTGATTGGCGATCCAGTGTTAGAAAAGCGAATATTAATTTGGTTTTCTAACGCACCTGGGTGGGCTTCGAGCGCAATGCTCTGCGCTTTGAGTCAATCCTATGGCTCTAATCAGGTGCATCAAAAAACACCCCCACCGCTGTAGTTTATGCGCTTGCGGTCCTGAAGAGGCCGGACGAATGAATAGGGGGTGGTCTTTTGTTCACCAATCAGAGGAAGGCTGCACAGGGATGGTGGGAACACCTCATAATGATGAATTCATCATAATGAACTTACGTTATTTTAACGGAAAGTTTACGAATCTAACGAAAATTCGTATTTCGTACGAATCCGAATTGAATTTCGTACATGAATTAGGCCGCGTACACACGCGCGGACAGTCCGCCCAACTTTGTCCACTGAACAGTGTTTGGGCGGACAGTCCGCTCGTGTGTGGGGCTTCAGCGGACAGTTTCAGCGGACAGTCCGCTGAACAAGGTTTTTCGGAAATTCCATAAAACTGTCCGCTGAAACCTTGTTTGAGCGAACAGTCCCCTCGTGTGTAGGCTTGTTCGTCAAACTAAGTTCCGCGCATGCTCAGAAAGGATTTACACGCCGAAAGTTGTAATGCAGTGTATAGGACGTCGTATTTTGCGTCCCGTCGTACGTGCCGTTCACGTCATCGCGCACGGTTTCAGCAAACTGTTCGTTCGTCGTGTGTGGGCATGTCCGTCCATGCTAATTTTGAGCGGACTGTTTGCCGAAACTGTTTGACGGACAAAGTTGGGCGAACAGTCCCCGCGTGTGTACGTGGCCTTACGAAATACGATTTATTTTTTTCGTACGGAACGAAACGTAACGAAACAAAACAAATTTTTTGACGGCGCCCATGTCTACTATACATCAATCTATCCATTATTCATATAGGGGTGGCGTGGAGAGGGGGAGCGGTGCCTGTGCGCCCTTAATGGATGGACCCCCCCTGCCCCCTACACCCCAAAAATAAAATAAGTCCCACTTCCTGGACCCCTCTGTTGAATTGGTGGGGCCCAAGGAAATGTAGTTTAAGGTACAAACGGCAACTGCCCCAACCTATAACTGACCTTAACAGCAAGGAGCACATGGACAGGCGACGCATGTCAAATCAAAACCAAGAAACTTACCAGCCAGCCTGCAATCAACCGAATTATCCTAACAGTTCACGTTAAAAGCAGGGGTTTTCGTTTGCAAACACATGCATAAGCTGCAGAGGCCACGACACCCCTGTATTATCTGCAATCCTAACTCTATACATTTTGAAGGCCTCCATAGTAGCGCATACACTATATTGCCAAAAGTATTAGGACACCTGCCTTTAGAGTCCATTCACACAGGAGCAACTCGACTTTAATTCGCCCCAGGCCAAGCAACTTTGACCGTGGCCAATCAGAGAATAATCAGCTCTCGGGAGGAACTCCACGACAAATTTTAAATAAAAAACCAGCATGGGTTCCCCCTCCAGGAGCATACCAGGCCCTTAGGCCTGGTATGGATTTTAAGGGGAACCCCCCTACGCTGAAAAAAACGGCATGGGGTCCCCCCAAAATCAACACCAGACCCTTATCCGAGCACGCAGCCTGGCTGGTCAGTAAAGGGTGTGGGGATGAGCGAGCTCCCGCCCTCCCCCCTGAACCGTACCATGCCCTCAACATGGGGTGTGAGTGCTTTGGGGAAGAGGGGCGCCCTGCGGCCCCCCCCACCCAAAAGCACCTTGTCCCCATGTTGATGAGGACAAGGGCCTCTTCCCGACAACCCTGGCTGTTGGTTGTCGGGGTCTGCGGGCGGGGGGCTTATCGGAATCCAGGAGCCCCCTTTAATAAGGGGGCCCCCAGATCCCGGCCCCCCACCCTATGTGAAGGAGTAAGGGATACATCATACCCCTACCCATTCACCTGGGGAAAAAAGTATCAATAAAAAAAAACACAACACAGGTTTTTAAAGTAATTTATTAATCAGCTCCAGGGGGTCTTCTTCCGACTTCTCTGCTCTTTTCAGCCTCTTTCTCCCGGTGTCCGGCCTCTTCTCCTGGTGTCCGGCCTCTTCTCCCGCTCTCCGGCGTCTTCTCCCGCTCTCCAGCTTCTTCTCCCGGTCTCCAGTCTCTTCTCCCGGTCTCCGGCCTCTTCTCCTGCTCTCCGGCCTCTTCTCCCGCTCTCCGGCCTCTTCTCCCGCTCTCCGGCCTCTTCCCCCGCTCTCCAGCCTCTTCCCCCGGTGTCCAGCCTCTTCTCCCGCTCTCTGGCCTCTTCTCCCTGTGTCCGGCCTCTTCTCTCGCTGTCTGGCCTCTTCTCCCGCTCTCCGGTCTCTTCTCCCGCTCTCCAGCCTCTTCTCCCGCTCCCCGGCCTCTTCTCCCGGTGTCCGGCCTCTTCTCCTGCTCTCCGGCCTCTTCTCCCGGTGTCCGGCATCTTCTCCCGGTGTCCGGCCTCTTCTCTCGCTCTCCGGTCTCTTCTCCCGGGGTCCGGCCTCTTCTCCCGCTCTCCGGCCTCTTCTCCCGGTGTCTGGCCTCTTCTCCCGGTGTCTGGCCTCTTCTCCCACTCTCCGGTCTCTTCTCCCGCTCTCCGGCCTCTTCTCCCGCTCCCCGGCCTCTTCTCCCGGTGTCCGGCCTCTTCTCCTGCTCTCCGGCCTCTTCTCCCGGTGTCCGGCCTCTTCTCCTGCTCTCCGGCCTCTTCTCCCGGTGTCTGGCCTCTTCTCCCACTCTCCGGTCTCTTCTCCCGCTCTCCGGCCTCTTCTCCCGCTCCCCGGCCTCTTCTCCCGGTGTCCGGCCTCTTCTCCTGCTCTCCGGCCTCTTCTCCCGGTGTCCGGCATCTTCTCCCGGTGTCCGGCCTCTTCTCTCGCTCTCCGGCCTCTTCTCCCGGGGTCCGGCCTCTTCTCCCGGGGTCCGGCCTCTTCTCCCACTCTCCGGCCTCTTCTCCCGGTGTCCAGCCTCTTCTCCCGCTCTCCGGCATCTTCTCCCGCTCTTCTGCCGGCTCCTCCGCTATCTTCTTGCAGCTCTTTTACTAGCAGAGGGGGGGGGGGGGGGGGGGTCAAAAATACCTCACATCTCATATTTACACTAAAATACAAAAAAAAAATATTGTCATTTGAAAAAAAAAAAAAAAATGGCCCTTTAACCACTTCAGTCCTGAAATGTTTTACCCCCTTTCCTGACCAGAGCACTTTTTTGCGATTCGGCACTGCGTCGCTTTAACTGACGATTGCGCGGGTCGCGCCACGTTGTAACCAAACAGAATTGACGTCCTTTTTGTTCGCTTTCTTTTGCTGGTATTTGATCACCTCTGCGGTGAAAAAAAAAAAAGAGCGACAATTGTGAAAAAAAAACACATTATTTTTTTTACTTTTTGCTATAATAAATATCCCCCAAAAGTATATATAAAAAAACAAATGTCTTCCTCAGTTTAGGCCGATACGTATTTTTCTACATATTTTTTTGGTAAAAAAAATCCCAATAAGCGTCTATTGATTGGTTTGCGCAAAAGTTATAGGCGTCTACAAAATAGGGAATAGATTTATGGCATTTTTATTATTCTTTTTTTTTTTTGTAGTAATGGCGGCGATCTGCGATTTTAACTATTTTAATCGCGACAGCGACATTGTGGCGGACACATCGTTCACTTTTGACATCATTTTGGGACCATTGTCATTTATAGAGCGATCAGTGCTATAAAAATGCACCGATTACTGTATAAGTAACACTGGCAGGGAAGGGGTTAAACACTAGGGGGCGATCAAGGGGTTATGTGTGTCCTAGGGAGTGATTCTAACTGTAGGAAGGGGGTGGGCTACCACTGACATGACAACGATCACAGGGAGCAGTAGATCCCTGTCATGTCACAAGGCAGAACAGGGAAATGCCTTGTTTACATAGGCATCTAACCCGTTCTGCCACTCCGTGTCACGATCGCGGGGACACCGGCGGACATCGAGTCTGCGGGAGCTGCGGGCATGGTCATGGAGCACACGGTGCTGCTTCTTAACCACTTGCCGCCCGCCCTATAGGCAACTGACGGTGGCAAAGTGGTTGCATAATCCTGATCGGGCGTCATATGACGTCCTCAGGATTATGAGCCGCTGCGAGCCCCCGGGGGCGCGCATCGCGGCGATCGTTGTTGCGGGGTGTCAGTCTGATACCCGGCAACTACGATCTCGGTAAAGAGTCTCCGATGGAGACTATTTACCACGTGATCAGCCGTGTCCAATCACGGCTGATCACAGTGTAAATAGGAAGAGCCGGTGATCGGCTTTTCCTCCCTCGCGTCTGTCAGACGCGAGTAGAGGAGAGCCGATCGGCTGCTCCTCTGACAGGGGGGTCTGTGCTGATCGATTATCAGCACAGCCCCCCCGAGGATGCCCACACTGGACCACCAGGGACGCAACCAGACCACCAGGGATGCCCAGCAAAAGGTAATCCTTCCTAGACCACCAGGGATGCCAGTCAGTGCCACAATGGATGCCAATCAGTGCCCATAATGGATGCCAATCAGTGCCCACAATGGACATCACTGATTGGCATGCATTATTGTTTGGCACTGATTGGCATCCATTAGTACAGAATAACATAATACAATGGCAGCTATGAGTGCCCACCTGTGCCGCCTATCAGTGCCCACCTGTGCCGCCTATCAGTGCCCATCCGTGCCACCTATCAGTGCCCACCTATGCCCATCTGTGCCGCCTATCCATGCCCATCTGTGCCGCCTATCCATGCCCATCTGTGCCGCCCATCCATGCCAATCCGTGCCAGCTATCAGGGGCCAATTTGTGCCACCTATCAGTGCCCATCCGTGTCGCCCATCAGTGCCACCCATCAGTGCTGCCTATCAGTACCCATCAGTGCCACCTATCAGTGCCACATATCAGTGTCCATCAATGCCACCTCATCAGTGCCACTTCATTGGTGCCACATAATTGGTGCCCATCAGTGCCCATCAGTGCCCATCAGTGTAGCCCCATCAGTGCCCATCAGTGAAGGAGAAAACGTACTTATTTACAAGGTTTTGAAACTGAACCAAAAATTTTCTGTATTTTTTTATTTGTAGCACAAAAAATAAAAACCGTAGAGGTGATCAAATACCACCAAAAGAAAGCTCTATTTGTGGGGAAAAAATGATAAAAATGTCATTTGGGTACAGTGTAGCATGACCGCGCAATTGTCATTCAAAGTGCGACAGCGCTGAAAGCTCAAAATTGGTCTGGGCAGGAAGGTGTATAAGTGCCTGGTATTGAAGTGGTTAAAGGGGACGTACCTGTACGCTCATTTGTGCAGCCGTGCCATTGTGCTGCCATTGTGCCGAGTGCCGACGTACATCGTCGCACGCTGGTCGGCAAAGGGTTAAAGTTCATGTGTGTGTAAAGGCAGGCGTCCCAAGACTTTTGGTAACAGAGTGTGTAGTGTCGTGGAGTTCATATACCTAACACCCTGTTCATGTCTTTATTTTGCAATATTTCCTATCAAGCCCCCCTCCCCTCCCCCCACATTATATGTCTTGTTGGGTATTTCTCCGGAAATGAGTTTCGTTCGTCTATCTCTGAGACGTCTGCAACTGTATGAAGCCCCCACAAGGTATTCAACGGGGGGAGCGATGGGGCAATTCCCGGACCGCGGAGCCCGCTTCTAATGTAATCAGTCATTGTCTGAGACCGCGTCCAACCTGCGGAGGTGACGCAACGCCGCTGCTTTCTGGAGAATTCCGTCATTTCTACACACAGCTACGCTGAGAACGTGAGTGCATGGGGGAGGGGGAGCGCTCTTCACATCTGCCGGGAGCTCTCCATTGCTGTGTAGAATAAAATAGTGTATAAAAAATAGATGATCGCTACAATACAAAGACTATCAATCTTTATCAATATGTGCATGAAAGATACAAAGTATCAACCTAAAACTTTCTCTAACCCCCTTCATTACTGGGCACTCCCCTCCCCCTTCCTGCCCCCCCATACTGGGCCCTCCCCTCCCCCTTCCTGCCTCCCCAGTACCAGGCACTTCCCTCCCCCTTCCTGCCCCCCAATACCGGGCACTCCCCCCCTTCCTGCCCCCCAATACTGGGCACTTCCCTCCCCCTTCCCCCTCTCAATACTGGGCACTCACCTCCCCCTTCCTGCCCACCCCAATACTGGGCCCTCCCCCTTCCTGCCCCCCAATACTGGGCCCTCCCCTCCCCCTTCCTGCCCCCCCAATACCGGGCACTCTCCCCCCCTTCCTGCCCCCAATACTGGGCACTTCCCTCCCGCTTCCTCCCCCTCAATAATGGGGACTCCTCTCCCCCTTCCTACCCCCCCAATACCAGGCACTCCCCTCCCTGTCCCCCCTAATACCGGGCACTCACCTCCCCCTTCCTGCCCCCTCAATACTGGGCACTCCCCTCTCCCTTCCTGCCTTCCAATACTGGGCACTCCCCTCTCCCTTCCTGCCTTCCAATACTGGGAACTCCCCTCCCCCTTCCTACCCCCCCAATACCAGGCACTCCCCTCCCTGTCCCCCCTAATACCGGGCACTCACCTCCCCCTTCCTGCCCCCCCAATACTGGGCACTCCCCTCCCCCTTCCTGCCCCCCAATACTGGGCACTCCCCTCCCCCTTCCTGCCCCCCCAACACCAGGCACTCTCCTCCCCCTTCCTGCCCCCCCCCAATACCAGCCATTTCCCTCCCCCTCTTCCCCCCTCAATATCAGGCACTCTCCTTCCCTTTCCTGCCCCCCCAATACTGGGCACTCCCTTCCCCCTTCCTGCCCCCCCCCCCCCCCCCCCCAATACCATGTACTTCAAATTTTTTTTCACACAAATAGAGCTTTCCTTTGGTGGTATTTAATCACCCCTGGGTTTCATTTTTTGTTTGCTAAATAAATGAAAAAAGAGCAAAAATCATGTTTTTTTGAGTTTCTAATATAAAACTTTGCAAATAAATAATCTTTCTTCATAAATTTAGGACAAACTGTATTCTGCTACATTTCTTTAGTGAAAATAACCCGAATCGGTGTCTATTATTTAGTCTGTAGGAAAGTTATACAATCCACAAACTATGGGATACATACAGTATCTGACAAAAGTAAGTACACCCCTCAGTGACATTTGTGTAAATCTTTTCTTCTCTCTTTTCACGTGACAACACTGAAGAAATGACACTTGTCTACAATGTAAAGTAGTGAGTGTACAGCTTGTATAACAGTGTCAATTTCCTGTTGGAAGTACAACATGGCACCTCATGGCAAAGAACTCTCTGAGGATCTGAAGATAAGAATTGTCGCTCTACATAAAGATGGCCTAGACTATAAGAAGATTGCCAAGACCCTGAAACTGATCTGCAGCACGGTGGCCAAGACCATACAGCGGTATAACAGGACAGGTTCCCCTCAGAACAGGCCTCGCCATGGTCCACCAAAGAAGTTGAGGTCACGTGCTCAGCGTCATATCCAGAGGTTGTCTTTGGGAAATAGACGTATGAGTGCTGCCAGCATTGCTGCAGAGGTTGTAGGGGTGGGGGGGGGGTCAGCCTGTCAGTGCTCAGACCATACGCCGCACACTGCATCAAATTGGTCTGCATGGCTGTCGTCCCAGAAGGAAGCCTCTTCTAAAGATGATGCACAAGAAAGACCACAAACAGTTTGCTGAAGACAAGCAGACTGAGGAGATGGATTACTGGAACCATGTCCTGTGGTCTGATGAGACCAAGATAAAGGTATTTGGTGTCAGATGGTGACAAGCGTGTGTGGGGGCAACCAGGTGAGGAGGACAAAGACAAGTGTGTCTTGTCTACAGTCAGGCATGGTGGTGGGAGTGTCATGGTCTGGGGCTGCATGAGTGCTGCCGGCACTGGGGGGCTACAGATCATTGAGGGGACCATGAATGCCAACATGTACTGTGACATACTGAAGCAGAGCATGATCCCCTCCCTTCAGAGACTGGGCCGCAGGGCAGTATTCCAACATGATAACCACCCCAAACACACCTCCAACACCACCACTGCCTTGCTAAAGAAGCTGAGGGTAAAGGTGATGGACTGGCCAAGCATGTCTCCAGACCTAAACCCTATTGATCATCTGTGGGACATCCTCAAACTGAAGGTGGAGGAGCGCAAGTTCTCCAACATCCACCAGCTCTGTGATGTCATCATGGGGGAGGAGAAGAGGACTCCAGTGGTGACCTGTGAAGCTCTGCTGACCTGCATGCCCAAGAGGGTGAAGACAGTGCTGGAAAATAATGGCGGCCACACAGAATATTGACACTTTGGGCCCAATTTGGAGATTTTCACTTAGGGGGTGTACTGACTTTTGTTGCCGGCGGTTTAGACATTAATGGCTGTGTGTTGAGTTATTTTGAGGGGACAGGAAATTTACACTGTTATACAAGCTGTACACTCACTACTTTACATTGCAGACAAGTGTCATTTCTTCAGTGTTGATCTTCCCGGTGTAGCGGAACTCTCGGGATCTGGACGGAGTGGGAGGACATAAGGATGCCTTGGATGAGATGAAATATTTATACAGCTTGTCTGATCTCCCGCTGTGTGATGGAATGGTGGGATCGGGGGGGTCAGCGGCTTCTGAATGTACACCCCCCCCCCCTCAACCATCTCTTGGTCTCACTTCCTTTTAAATGGTCAGATACGAGTACTGACAGATAATCGCCCGTCTTTATCACAACAAGAAATCAATCGGAAGAAAATTAGACTGCAAATGAGGGAAATTTTCAACATTTTGTCACTGGAACAGAAAGTAAACATGCAACCAAATATTTTGCAGTTGTCACCAGAAGGAAAACAGAGGAGGAATATTCCAATGGGGACACCTCTTCTAGTAACAGCCGACTCGTTTTGGATCTAGACATGGGCGGTTCATCTCGTTCCGAATTGAAATTCGGGCACATCTTTTGTCATTCGGATGTATCCGATTTTCCGAATTACAATTGTAACAAATTTAAATTGAATTTGGAAATAAGAAATCAAGATTTCAGGCGAAATTCGAGTTTGAATATTTTTGGAATCGAATTCGAATATTTGTCGAATCAAATTTGAATTTCTGAAGGGGATAAAATAGAATAGAAAATAAAGGAATAGCATAGAAAGTAATATAATAAAAATAGAACAGAAAATAAAAGAATAGAACAGAAAGTAATATAATAAAATAGAATAGAAAATAAAGGAATAGCATAGAAAGTAATATAATAAAAATAGAACAGAAAATAAAAGAATAGAACAGAAAGTAATATAATAGAATAGAAAATAAAGGAATAGCATAGAAAGTAATATAATAAAAATAGAATAGAAAATAAAAGAATAGAACAGAAAGTAATATAATAAAATAGAATAGAAAATAAAGGAACAGCATAGAAAGTAATATAATAAAATAGAATAGAAAATAAAGGAATAGCATAGAAAGTAATATAATAAAAATAGAACAGAAAATAAAAGAATAGAACAGAAAGTAATATAATAGAATAGAAAATAAAGGAATAGCATAGAAAGTAATATAATAAAAATAGAATAGAAAATAAAAGAATAGAACAGAAAGTAATATAATAAAATAGAATAGAAAATAAAGGAACAGCATAGAAAGTAATATAATAAAATAGAATAGAAAATAAAGGAATAGCATAGAAAGTAATATAATAAAAATAGAACAGAAAATAAAAGAATAGAACAGAAAGTAATATAATAGAATAGAAAATAAAGGAATAGCATAGAAAGTAATATAATAATAATAGAATAGAAAATAAAAGAATAGAACAGAAAGTAATATAATAAAATAGAATAGAAAATAAAGGAACAGCATAGAAAGTAATATAATAAAAAAGAATAGAAAATAAAGGAATAGCATAGAAAGTAATATAATAAAAATAGAACAGAAAATAAAAGAATAGAACAGAAAGTAATATAATAGAATAGAAAATAAAGGAATAACATAGAAAGTAATAGAATAAAAATAGAATAGAAAATAAAAGAATAGAACAGAAAGTAATATAATAAAATAGAATAGAAAATAAAGGAATAGCATAGAAAGTAATATAATAAAAATAGAATAGAAAATAAAAGAATAGAACAGAAAGTAATATAATAAAATAGAATAGAAAATAAAGGAACAGCATAGAAAGTAATATAATAAAATAGAATAGAAAATAAAGGAATAGCATAGAAGGTAATATAATAAAAATAGAACAGAAAATAAAAGAATAGAACAGAAAGTAATATAATAGAATAGAAAATAAAGGAATAGCATAGAAAGTAATAGAATAAAAATAGAATAGAAAATAAAAGAATAGAACAGAAAGTAATATAATAAAATAGAATAGAAAATAAAGGAACAGCATAGAAAGTAATATAATAAAATAGAATAGAAAATAAAGGAATAGCATAGAAAGTAATATAATAAAAATAGAACAGAAAATAAAAGAATAGAACAGAAAGTAATATAATAGAATAGAACAGAAAGTAATATAGTAGAATAGAAAATAAAGGAATAGCATAGAAAGTAATATAATAAAAATAGAATAGAAAATAAAAGAATAGAACAGAAAGTAATATAATTTTAATAGAATAGAAAATAAAGGAACAGCATAGAAAGTAATATAATAAAATAGAATAGAAAATAAAAGAATAGCATATAATAGCGTAAAACAGAATAAAATAGAAAAAAAAAGAAAAAATGGAATAGAAAAAAAAGGGACAGAATAGAAAATAAACAAATAGAGTAAAACAGAACAAAATAGAATAGAGAAAAAAGAAATAGAATACAAAGGACAATTATAAAATATAATATATAATAAAAGAATAGCATATACTAGAGTAAAACAGAACAGAATAGAAAAGAAAAAAAAAGAAAAAAATAGAATAGAAAAAAAAGGGACAGAATAGAAAATAAAAGAATAGAGTAAAACAGAACAAAATAGAACAGAGAAAAAAGAAATAGAATATAAAGGAATATAATAAAATATAATATAATATAAAATAATACAATATAATAGAGACAAACAGAACA
This sequence comes from Lithobates pipiens, assembly GCA_037367395.1. Lineage (NCBI taxonomy): Eukaryota > Metazoa > Chordata > Amphibia > Anura > Ranidae > Lithobates > Lithobates pipiens. Next base: position 241,030 of record JAZDVW010000180.1, read on the forward strand.
GAATACAAAATAAAAGAATAGGAAAAAAGGGACAGGATATAAATTAAAAGAATAGAGTAAAGCAGAACAGAATAGAAAAGAAAAAAAAAAAGAAAAAAGTAGAATAGAAAAAAAAGGGACAGAATAGAAAATAAAAGATTAGAGTAAAACAGAACAAAAAAGAATAGAGAATAAAGAAATAGAATATAAAGGAATATAATAAAATATAATATAATATAAAATAATACAATATAATAGAGACAAACAGAACAGAATACAAAATAAAAGAATAGGAAAAAAAGGGACAGGATATAAATTAAAAGAATAGAGTAAAACAGAACAAAATAGAATATAAAATAAAAGAACAGAATAAAATAGAATAGAAAATAAAGGAATATAATATAATGAAAGAATAGAATAGAATAGAATAAAATAGAAAGAATATAACCATCTTCTGAAATTCAATTTTTTGAATAGAATAGAATAAAAATTAATAGAATAGAAAAGAATAGAACAGACTAAGCAATAGAAAGGGAAGGAATAAAATAAGATATAACAATATAGCTGTTTTCAAAAATTCAAATTTGGAATAGAATAAATCTGAATTTCAGATTAAATTTGATTAGAATAGAAAAGAATACAGTAGTATATTATAGAGAAGAAAAGAACAGAATAGGAAAAAAAATAGAATAGAAAAAGAAATAGAATAGAATGGAATAGAAAGATTACAACCATCTTCCAAAATTAGAAAATAATAAATTATGTAGAATAGAATTAGAATAGAATTAGAATAGAATAAATTGGGACCACCCACCCACAAGCTGCCAAACAAGAAGTAACAATATCCAATCTTTGATGAGTGTCCCCGCTATCATGGCAACCCACAATCCGTCAGACAAGTATAGAAAACAATCAAAAGCCGGAACGATGTCCTACAAGCAGGGCTGGGACAAGGGGTGGGCAGAAGGGAAAGCTGCCCTGGGCGGAGAGTGTATTGTAGAGCCGGGGAGCCACAAGTTCTTTCTACTCGGCGGTATCACTACTTCTGTCAGCCCAGCGCTGGAGCAGCAAGGAGAGGAGGAGAGAGCCGGGAGGAGGTGCGGGCTGTGCTCTCTTTCCCCCTCCTCATATGAAGCTTGTACATAATGAAAAGGGAGAGGTGGGGCAATTGGGCATCTTTGCCCTGGGCACTGGATGATCTTGTCCCAGCACTGCCTACAAGCACCCCGTTACCATGGCAACCCGTCCACCATCCACCAAACAAGAAGAGGAAACAATCGGAAGCTGGTACCATGTCCTACACGCAGGGCTGGGACAAAGGGTGGGCAGAAGGGGGCGCAGCGTGAATTGTAGGACTGGGGGAGCCGCAAGTTTTTCCACTATAAGGCTGACAGGAGGGAGCTGAGAGAGCCGGGATGAGGTGCGGGCTGTGCTCTCTCTCCCCCTCCTCCTACTAACCTTGTATTTAATTAAAGAGGGGGGTGTAATTGGGCACCTTTGCCCTTTGCACTGGGTGATCTTGTCCCGCACAGCCTACAAGCACCCTTTACCGTGGCAACTCGTCCAAAAACCACCCAAAAAAAATTTAAAAAGCCGGTACAATCTCCAGTGGGCGCCCCTGTTACTGAGGCAACCTCTCCACAATCCACCAAACATTGTTTCCAGTTTTTTTTTTTTTTTGGTGGGTTTTCACGGTAACGAGGATGCCCCCCGGAGATGGCACTGACTTTTGAATGTTTCAGGTGATTCTGTCATGCTCTGTCCAATGTACCCTCTATTGTCCATGCAATTCCATTTTTGATGACCCCCCCCCCCCCCCCCGCCGATTTGGTTGCTATAATGCTTGCATAGCAACCAGCAATGCTGTGGCCTGGCCACCAGCATCCTAGTAACCAGTGGTGCTGTGTTGCTCTGCGTCATTGGTTGCTAGGGAACTGTTGACTTGGGCACACAGTATCTGTCTGTTTTGTTACACCATAGCAACCAAAGATGCCGATCCGCCAGCCTCCTAGCAACCAGCTTCATGTTGCTGTCCTGTGTATAAAGGGCAATGTTACTTTTTACTAAGTTTTTAGGAATGACAGAATTTCACGTCTGTGCCGCCCGCCTACAAGTACCACCTGAGACAGGCACCTCTGTTTGCCTTATGAGCGGCACGCCCCTCCCCCTATGAATCAATGTTAACTTACGCATTTCGCAAGCTAGTGAACTGCATTTGCTTTAATTTATCGGCAGTTCTTCCCGATGGCTGTGCAGACCTAATATTATCCTCTGATATTTTCGGTTGTTGTTACTACACTGACATTTATTGATGAAGTGCAATTTACATGAAATGCAATTCTTGATTACCCGAAATGGAAAACATCCACATTTTCTGAGCGGATCCAATTTATATCTTATCAAAGACAAATATTTCCTTGTGGCTGAGCAGCCTAATGAGATTTCTCGTTAATAATTGACAAACAGGATCACAAATTATAAATGTCAGTACTAAGCTGGTATGTACATACAGAGCATCCGGAAAGTATTCACAGCGCTTCACTTTCTCCACATTTTGTTATGTTACGGCCTGATTACAAGATGGATTAAATTCATTATTTTCCCCAAAATTCTACAAACATCCCCCATAATGACAACGTGAGAGAAGTTTGTGGGAAATCTCTGCAAATGTATTAAAAATAAAAAAGGAAAAAATTCCATGTACATAAGTATCACAGGCTCCTCCCATGTACATAAGTATCACAGGCTCCTCCCATGTACATAAGTATCACAGACTCCTCCCATATACATAAGTATCACAGGCTCCTCCCATAAGTATCACAGGCTCCTCCCATGTACATAAATATCACAGGCTCCTCCCATGTACATAAATATCACAGGCTCCTCTCATGTACATACATATCACAGGCTCCTCCCATGTACATAAGTATCAGAAACTCCTCCCATGTACATAAGAATCACAGGCTCCTCCCATGTACATCAGTAGCACAGGCTCCTCCCATGTACATAAGTATCACAGGCTCCTCCCATGTACATAAGTATCACAGGCTCCTCCCATGTACATCAGTATCACAGGCTCCTCCCATGTACATAAGTATCACAGGCTCCTCCCATGTACATAATTATCACAGACTCCTCCCATGTACATAAGTATCACAGGCCCCTCCCATGTACATTAGTATCACAGGCTCCTCCCATGTACATCAGTATCACAGGCTCCTCCCATGTACATAAGTATCACAGGCTCCTCCCATAAGTATCACAGGCTCCTCCCATGTACATAAGTATCACAGGCTCCTCCCATGTACATAATTATCACAGACTCCTCCCATGTACATAAGTATCACAGGCCCCTCCCATGTACATTAGTATCACAGGCTCCTCCCATGTACATCAGTATCACAGGCTCCTCCCATGTACATAAATATCACAGACTCCTCCCATGCACATAAGTATCACAGGCCCCTCCCATGTACATAAGTATCACAGGCTCCTCCCATGTACATAAATATCACAGACTCCTCCCATGTACATAAGTATCACAGGCTCCTCACATGTACATAAGTATCACAGGCTCCTCCCATGTACATAAGCATCACAGGCTCCTCCCATGTACATTAGTATCACAGGCTCCTCCCATGTACATTAGTATCACAGGCTCCTCCCATGTACAGAGGTATCACAGGCTCCTCCCATGTACAGAGGTATCGCAGGCTCCTCCCATGTACAGAGGTATCACAGGCTCCTCCCATGTACAGAGGTATCGCAGGCTCCTCCCATGTACATAAGTATCACAGGCTCCTCCCATGTACAGAGGTATCACAGGCTCCTCCCATGTACTTAAGTATCACAGGCTCCTCCTATGTACAGAGGTATCACAGGCTCCTCCCATGTGCAGAGGTATCACAGGCTCCTCCCATGTACAGAAGTATCACAGGCTCCTCCCATGTGCAGAGGTATCACAGGCTCCTCCCATGTACAGAAGTATCACAGGCTCCTCCCATGTACAGAAGTATCACAGGCTCTTCCCATGTACATATGTATCACAGGCTCCTGCCATGTACATATGTATCACAGGCTCCTCCCATGTACATAAGTATCACAGACTCCTCCCATGTACATAAGTATCACAGGCTCCTCCCATGTACATATGTATCACAGGCTCCTCCCATGTACATAAGTATCACAGGCTCCTCCCATGTACATAAGTATCACAGGCTCCTCCCATGTACATAAGTATCACAGGCTCCTCCCATGTACATAAGTATCACAGGCTCCTCCCATGTACATAAGTATCACAGGCTCCTCCCATGTACATAAGTATCACAGGCTACTCCGATGTACAGAGGTATCGCTGTACTGGAATTCCCTTACATGCATGCTTCGGAAGCGGCTCCAAGTAGTCGTCCCATGATGCTCTGATGGCTCACATTGAATGCAGGGGCCGTCGTTGGGAACGCCCCTCCCAGCTCTACACATACACACCTGAAGAAGCAAAGATGGAACGCTACTTCGACGTGTTTCACCCCGCCCACTAGACTTAGTCATATGACTAAGCCCTGTGGATGGGGGAAAAAATGTGGCGGTGGCAAGTCCTGTGGGGAGTCGGGCTGAAGCCGCGTTCATCTTTCCTTCTTCACGCGTGTATACAGTATATACAGCTGGGAAGGGCTTTCCCACCTCCAGCACCTGCATTGAATGTGAGTCACCGGAACATTACCGGATGACTGCATGGAGCGGCTTTCAAAGCTTGTGAGCTTCTTGGTCAACGTGCTTTCAATGGAACATTTCAGGAAACCAAAAGGGAGCAAATAAGAGACCTTGTTATGTTACAGACAGGGCTGGACTTACCATTGGGCTTGACTGGGCTCAAGCCCATGGGCCCCACGCAATAGGGGGCCCCCGGGCCCCGTTGAGATACATGGCCAAGTGTACTCGTTTCGGCTCCGCTCACAGTGACGCCCACTCCCGCCCTATGATGGACATAACAAAAGGACTGGGTGTGACTGTGAGCCGAGCCGAGTACACTCGACTACTCTCGGGACCTGAGCGAGAGGACCCGAGAGCCGCCGACAGGACCTGAGAGCCGCCGGCGCCATTTTTAAACTTCAAGACTGCAATGACAGATGGAAGTTTTTTCCTTAACCACTTGCCGACCAGCGCACGACGATGTACGTCAACAGAATGGCACGGGCAGGCAAATGGGCGTACATGTACGTCCCTTTAAATTTGCCGCTCCCGCGCTGGTCGGGACCTCCGTGAGTCCAGTCGCGGGACCCGCGTACTCGATCGCCACGGGCATCCCCGCGACCGTCTCACGGAGCGGCCGAATGAAGAAATGCCGTTGTAAACAGCATCTCCCCGTTCTGCCTAGCAACTAGTGACGCTGATCTCTGCTCCATGTGATTGGAGCAGAGATCAGTGTTCACTAAATGAAAGCCCAACCCCCCCACAGTTAGTAACACGCCCCTAGGAACACTTAACCCCTACACTGCCACCCACTGGTTAACCCCTTCACTGCCAGTGTCATTTACACAGGAATCAATTCATTTATATAGCACTGATTGCTGTATAAATGACAATGGTCCCAAAAATGTGTCAAAAATGTCCGATGTGTCCCCCACAATGTCGCAGTCACAATAAAAATCGCTGATCGCCGCCATTACTAGTAAAAAAAAAAAAAAAAAAAATTATTAATAAAAATGCTATAAAACTATCCCTATTTTGTAAACGCTATAACTTTTGCGCAAACCAATCAATAATCGCTTATTGCGATTTTTTTTTACCAAAAATATGTAGAAGAATACGTATCGGCCTAAACTGAGGGAAAATTTTTTTTTTTTTTATATATTTTTGGGGGATATTTATTATAACAAAAAGTAAAAAATAATGTGTTTTTTTCAAAATTGTCGCTCTATTTTTGTTTATAGCGCAAAAAATAAAAACCGCAGAGGTGATCAAATACCACCAAAAGAAAGCTCTATTTGTGGGGGAAAAAAGGACGTCAATTTTGTTTGGGAGCCACGTCGCAACGACCGCGCAATTGTCAGTTAAAGCGACGCAGCGCCGAATCGCAAAAAAAGTGGTCTGGTCTTTGACCAGCAAATTGGTCCGGTCTGAAAGTGGTTAAACTTACCTTCTAAAAGTTTTTTTCCTTAAAATTCCCTTCTAAATTTGGGGTGCCTGTTATACACCGGCGTGTGTTATACGCCAATAAATATGGTAATGTATAGAAGGTAGGGCCCGAAAGTGACTCAAGCCCAGGGGCCCCCCACCACCCGAAAGTGACTCAAGCCCAGGGGCCCCTCACCACCTGAAAGTGACTCAAGCCCAGGGGCCCCCCACCACCTGAAAGTGACTCAAGCCCAGGGGCCCCCCACCACCTGAAAGTGACTCAAGCCCAGGGGCCCCCCACCACCTGAAAGTGACTCAAGCCCAGGGGCCCCCCACCACCCGAAAGTGACTCAAGCCCAGGGGCCCCCACCACCCTAAGTCCTGCCCTGGTTACAGATAACACTTTCAATTGGAAATAGTCCAGACCAGCATTATCTTTAGGATAGTTTGGATCATACTGCGTCATTTTTTCGAAAGCTGGATATGCATGAAAAGGATCAATATGCTCCTAACCATCAGACAAGTCTTGGTCTTCAACTGAAGAAGAATTGAAACCAGAGACGGCCAAGCGATTAGCATTATACGTAGGAGCTCTTCAATGGCTGCCCACCAATGTCTCTCAGTACAAATTGGCCTTCAATGAGATGAACCATCAAATTCAGGATCCAGATGTGTTGAGGAATCTAAAGCCTAGTTGAAGAAGAAGAACTTCATCCATCCATCATCGCACCTCGTGTGCTAATCAATGATACGGACAAGCAGCGTGTCCAGGTGTGTTTTACGGGCCACATTGGCGATCAGGAAGTGGGCTGAGTCTTGGACAAGACAAGGTCAACTAGATACAAGGTCGCAAGAGCCCCGGAGCGCAATCAATCACCCCCGGGTCACATCTCCCTGACTTTCTGTATCATCCAAACTTTCACAACTAAATCACGTTATTGTGTCTTGTGTTCAATCCATTAACACCGAGGTCACCCAACCCCCGGAAAAATGGAACTTTAAAAGCAAAGGGTATTCAATTCATACAAAACATTGGTTGCATTTATAGGGACGCTTGGAACTGTAAGCCCTTGTACACACGGTCGGAGAATCCGTCGGAATGTGTCCTTTCGGACCTTGTTGTCGGATAATCCGACTGTGTGGGGTCTGCATTGGACTGATTCAGTTGGAATATCCGTCCGACCCAATTTTCCAACATGTTGGAAATATTTTCCGACCAACTGGTTCGATCGGACATACTCCGATCATGTGTAGAGAATTTTGATCAGACCAAGTGCTCAGATCAAATTTCTACATCAAAGCTATTGGCTACTAGTACCATCATAACGAAATGACGTCATCACGTTCTGAATGATTGGATTTTTCCACAACTTAGTCCGACCGTGTGTATGCAACAGTTTCGGCCAAGATCCAACGGACAAAATCCAACGGGCAAAATCCAACGAATTTGGTTGGCAAAATCTCCGACCGTGTGTACGTGGGCCTAGCCCTCGTACACACGGTCGGACATTCCGACGGAAAATGTCCGATCGGACCGCGTTGTCGGATAATCCGACTGTGTGTGTGGGGGCTTCATCTGACTTTTTCCGTCAGGAATTTCCAACCAACAAAGTTTGAGAGCTGTATATAAAATTTTCCGACAACACGACCTGATCAGGACTTTGTCCGATCGTTTGTAGAGAATTTCCGATCGGACAAAGTGCCACGCATTGCTCAGATCAAATTCCTAGACCAAAGCTATTGGCTACTATCCTGAACGTAGTCCCGTCGTAAACGAAATGACGTCATCACGTTACGAAGGATCGGATTTTCCGACAACTTTGTCCGACCGTGTGTATGCAACACCAGTTTCGGACAAAATCCGTCTGAAAAAATCCAACGGATTTTGTTGTCAGAATGTCCGACCGTGTGTACGGGGGCCTAGATTTTTAATATGTTATATGATTTTAAACAAGCTAAATATCAATAATATGATTGAGTGTTAAAGGTTTAAAAACATCTGCGCATGGTTTGTACATTATAGCTCATTACACAGGCAGGCTATGCTTCCTACTCGTGAATTTTACAATCTGGCTTTTCATCCCAGGTAAATTGGATCTTTCGTTCTTTATATATCACCATAGACAGCAATAGTATCTTTTCAGAAAGGCTCCACCATTTAGCATTAAGAAGCCACCCTTGAGCTCCAGTCTAGTGACTTTGCCTAGCCTGAGAGGAAGTCCGCTGCCGGCAGGAGGAAGCCGGAGGAAGAATAGGGTGAAGAGGACTTGTGAGACACAAAAAAAATTATGTATAAAGATTTTTTGTTTAAAAGGCTGCAGTAGTGCTCCTTAGGGGGTAGAGATCTTGGGTCAAGAGTTTCTAACTTCTATTTAAAGCGGAAGTAAACCCATCCAAAAAACAGTTCCATTTCCGGCCCGTACCGGCAATGTAACACTCCCATTGGTTGTGCTCTTGTCAGGGCTGGCTTAGCCCTTCCTTCTCTGGGCTGGCTGCTCAGCTGTCGGCTAATTGCCATCTCTCATCTCTCTCCGCAGTTACCAGCTGTTCCTGATCATGCTCGTCTGACCTGCCTACTTAAAGCCATCCAGCTCACTTCATCTCTGCCTTCACCTTGGTCACATCACAAGAAATCATCTCCTGCGGTTCTGTTTAAAGACTGGGTTGCTGACATCCCTTCTGGCTCCTTATCCTGCTTGCTGTTGCTCTACTTGGATTCCTGACCTCTGGCCTGGCTGATTACCCGATCTGGTTATTGAACTCTGGCCTGGCTGACTACTCTATCCTGTTACTGGACTCTGGCTATGCTTTGACTACGCTTTTTCTATTTGCCTTTTTATTTTTATTAATAAACAAGTGTGATTTAATTGTACTTCTGTCTCGGTCTAATTCATGGTTTCTGACAGCTCTCAACCAAACTGTCAAACCACCCAATGGCTGGTGTCATAACTGATCACATGTGCAGCATCATGGTAGTTGTAGATTAAACAGAGGCAAAGATCGCGGCTTCCTTGGGGAGGTTTACTAACACTTGAAAGCAGAACTGGCTTTCGTTGCAATACTCATCCCCGATCCACTGCTGTTCCCCACAGAAGGTCTGCTCCTCCAGCCAATGGTACTCTTCTATTGGTTTGAAAGAAGGTCGGAGTCATTCAACCCACTTTGGTGAGCCTTGGCTGGCATTTGTTGCATTACTCACCTTCAATCAACCACTGTGCCCGGCAGAAGGTCTGTTCCTCCAGCCGATGGTGCTCCTCTCCTGTGTTGAATGATGGCTAGAGTCATTTAGCCCACTTTTGTGAGCCTCATCTGACTTTCATTGTAATACTCACCTTCAATCCACTGCTGTTCTTTGCAGAAGGTCCGTTCCTCCAGCTGATGGTGCTTGTCTCCTAGGTTGAATAAGGGCAAGAGTTATTCAACCCTCCTTTGTGAGCCTCCAATGGCTTTTTTGCAATACTCACCTTCAGCCCTCTACTGTCCTCCACAGACGGTTCACTCCTCCAGCCGATGGTACTCCTCTCCTGGTATAAATAAAGGCAAGAGCCATTCAACCCAGTTTTGTGAGCTTCAGCTGGCTTTTTTTTGTACAATACTCATCTTCAGTCCTCCACCTTCTCCCACAGAAGGTCTGTTCCTCCAGCTGATGGTGCTCTTCTCCAGTGCTGAATGATGGCTAGAGTCATTCAACCTACTTTTGTGAGCCTCATCTGGCTTTCATTGTGTAGCACTGACCCCCGAAGGAGCAGCTGAATTCTTCTGGGCTTACCGATGACCTCCTCCGGCTCGTACTCGTTGTTCTTGTCTAGGGGTTCCCGGGGTTGATAACCCAGTAATTGTAGAGACCGACACTTGAATTCCTTGTCAGGATTTTTATTTTGCATGAAACGGTTCTTTTATTTTGCATGAAACAAACTCAGTCTCCAAGTTGGGAATAGAGGGTATCAGGGTAGAGTTTAGCTCAGGTGCTCGGAACTGCTGACTTCAATAAAAGTCTCTTTCTATGTACACAGTCCAGGGAACAGCCGCTCGCAACTGGACTCTTTAACTGTTGGATAAATCCTTAAGTTTTGGGTTTAGCAGCCAACAGGTAATTCTGGCTTTTCAAAGTCTCTCACACTGACTTGGTTGGAAACTTGGAAACTTAGTTACAACTGGAAGGATAGAAGTAGGAACTTTTCTTATTGTACCAGAATCTTGCAGCCGGTCCGGCGATACCGTAAGAATTGTGGATTCAATCAATGTCCATGGCAGCTCAGCTTCCAGGCTCTTACCGAGCAGCCAGCCTCGTGTGTGGCCCTCAGGCTCTCTTACTGAAGAGTCCTCCCCTGGTCGCGTGTAGAGTTGCTTGGCCTTTCCAAACCCAGAGATGGCACCGGAACACCTTAGAATCCTCCTTCCAGTTACTGCGCCTTGGACTAGCCAGTTCTGAGGCTTGGAAACTGATGGATCCACACCCCAGGCCATGAGGGCCCCTGGGGGCTGGTCAGGAGGACCAGGACCACGGAGTCAGCAACAACTTCTGGACTGGAACCCCGAACCTCGTGACTTCGGCACCTTAAGTACCCCATCCTGGATTATGCGTGAGACAAACACGCCCACTGATTGGCTCCGAGATAGAGATTGGTACCCAAAGCATCCAACCAGACTGTGTTCTATAGCCTCCCACAGGTGTACAACCCCCACCTATGACCAGGCAGAACTTCTATACAGCCCAGCCAAACTGATGCCAAAGTACAATTTAGCACAAATTAGTCCTAAAACCCATTACAGTTTTAGGCAAAAACTAATTTTAAACATATAGCGCGTACTCGTTAGGGGTGCCAGCGCTACAATTGTAATGCTCACCTTCAACCCACTGCTGTTCCTTGCAGAAAGCCCATTCCTCCACCTGATGGTGCTCATCTCCTGGACTGAACAATGGCCAGAGTCGTTCAAGCCACTTTTGTGAGCATTGGCTGGCTTTTGTTGTAATACTCAATCCACCGCCGCCCCTGCAGAAGGTCTGATCCTCCGGTAAAAAGTGCACACCTCTCCTGTGTTGAATAATAGCCAGAGTCAGTCAACCCACATTTGTGAACTTTTCTTTTTATTTATTTATTTATTTATGTTACTTATATAGCGCCATCAATTTACGCAGCGCTTTACATAGACATTGTACATTCACATCAGTCCCTACCCTCAAGGAGCTTACAATCTAAGGTCCCTAACTCACATTCATACATACTAGGAACAATTTAGACAGAAGCCAATTAACCTACCAGCATGTCTTTGGAGTATGGGAGGAAACCAGAGTACCCGGAGGAAACCCACGCAGGCACAGGGAGAACATGCAAACTCCAAGCAGGTAGTGTCATGGTTTGGATTTCGAACCAGCGACCCTTCTTACTGCTAGGTGAAAGTGCTAACCAGTGGCGTAACTAGAACCTTCAGGGCCCTGATGCAAGAAACCATGACGGGCCCCCCTGAACCCCAGCCAGGGCCCTTCCCTCCGAGTCTGGCGGTGGAACTCTAGGGCGTGGTCACAGGTATTACCTTTGTGAGGAGAACAGACATCGGACTGAGCGGCAATGCATGGAGCAGGAGAGGGGTACTCTGAGGAGCCGGCCGAGGACACAGGTCATGCGGGGAATGCACAACTAAAGAGCAGCCAGTGCAATAGTCGAGCATTAAGCTCTGATAGTCACCCTCCACCTCCAGCCACCCGTGTGCATGGTGCACTGGTACCCCTAGCTGCCTATGCTGCTGCCGGCCATATGTAGAGGGGGCTGCATGGGCCCCCTGCAGCACAGGGCCCAGTTGCGGTCGCCACTGCTGCACCCCCTATAGTTACGCCCCTGGTGCTAACCACTACACCACTGTGCCGCCTTCAAACCACCATTGTCCACTGCAAAAATTCACATCCTCTAGCCAAGGGTGCTCTTCTCTTGATAATGGCCAGAGTCATCCAACCCCCTTTTTTGTGAGCCTCGGCTGTCACGGAAACACAGCTCCTGGGCTGGGGTGTGCCATTGCGTTGACCTTGACCTCACAAACACTACAAGGCCATCCAACGCTGACGCTAAAGAAGAGAAGCAAGGATCTGAGACATAACTGAATTGACCTGAAGACCATTAGGGAAAAATAAATAAATAAATAAATAATATATGGGTAGCCTCAGGGAGGGGTGTATAGGGAGGACATGGGGGGTATCCCTAAAAGCTGAGATCTGCCTTAAGTAGTCTTTTTTTTTTTAGATAATGAAACAACCATCTATGGTTTTACTGTGTTGGCTTCAACCGTGTAATCAATTAGGTTTCAGTTTGCTGCAGTTGTCCAAGTTAAGGGCTGATTGTCTTTGGCTAATGAGAATACATTATTATACATTGTTGTAAAGTTTCCATGCAAATGAGTTGATGATGTCAGAATACATTGACTAACAACTATGAATGAAGCCTGGCTCATTCCAGCCCCCCCCCCATCCACTCCCGACAAATAATTTCCTTCATTAGTCTCTGATTGACTTCCATTGTGCAATTCTTCATCCTCATAATCTCCCCTTGTAATGACCCCGAGGAGGAAACAAAGGCAAATCGTAAACCCCGGGCACCGTATTGTGCGGTGGAGGGAGGCATTCTATGTCCTCACCCGATACATCATACATTTCCTCAATCCTCTTGTGTCTGAGGATTCACTGAATCAATGCTAAAAGGATCTGAAAAACGCTTTTGTTCCAAAAAATGTATCCGATCCGTAGATTGGAACCAACAATGCGAAATATTAGGAGCCGAGGCCGTTTCGTGCGCTTAGCTATCAATTATTTTCCGCACTGAGGATCGCCATTGTTTTTATCATTTGTAAGAGTTTCAGAAAACTTCTCTGAGTAATTTCTATCATATTTCATCTACAGGTGAAATTATTTGTGAGAAATGTTTGCCAATTTAGAAAACATTTTCTGTTTTTTTTTTCGTCAACAACTTTGCCGATATCTTATGACTAAAACCTTAGGAATATAGTCATGGAAAAAAAAAAAAAAAACATTGGGGCAGCATGTCTACTTTCTCCACTGCAGATGGCGCTCTTCTATGGCGGCACTGCAGTTGGAGAGGGAGTCAAGAGGAACACAACCTTCTGTGGTCTCCTGGGTCACTGGGAAAGCATCCCATTGGATACTGCCACCCCATGTGACTCTGGCAGCCATCTTGGGTCATGCAGAGGCTATCTACGGCCCTGGCTCCCAGGGCAAGGTGTGGATTTATAAGTTTGTAGAGTAGAAATAGATACCCCACCTGGTAGGGACAGTTCTAGAGAAAGGGGAAGATTCCTGATAAGGAGGGAAAGCATAGGGATTGCAGTCTCCCTGGACAAGATCTTCCTGTTGGGCACAAGATGGCCAGGCCTCATTCCTTCCCTCTCTACAGACGCTTACAGTCAATTACAGCCTGCTCTCTACACGCTGTTGGAACTGTGAGTGTTCCTGGTTGGGCTGTCTTCCCACTCGGTGATTTGTGAACTGTTTCTGCATTATTTCAATACCGGTTCTTCTATTTAAAGTGGTTGTAAACCCTTACAAACCACTTTGACCTACAGGTAAGCCTAGATTAAGGCTTACGTGTAGGTCCAAGAAATATCGCCTAAACCTACACGGTTTAGGAGATATTTGCCCGAAGACAGGCACCGCTGTCTACGGCGCCTGTACTTCAATTATCTCCCACACTTCAAAGACATGCCGGTAGGATAATTGGTCCCTCTCTAAATTGTCTCTAGCATGTAAGTTAGGGTTTTTAGATTGTAAGCTCCTTGGGGCAGGGACTGATATGTGTGTACAATATGTAAACTGCTGCATAACGTGTCAGAGCTATATAAATAACTGTAATGTAAAAACCCTCCATGAAAAAAGAAAATATTATATTATATTATATATTAATATTATATTATATAATATAATATTATTTCTTATTTCCCGTCCATCTTTGTGCGCAGCCCTTGCACCGTATTGAGCCCCTGACCGTTGGGTGTATTTAAATTCTGTCTATAGGGTGGTAACATTGCATTGCAAGGTCTCCCTGAAGGCCCAGGGTAGCCACACAATGCGCATGCTCCAGGGCTGGACTGAACCTGCACATGCAGCTTGGTGCTGTGCTCGGAGGCAGGGCAGCCATCAGAGATTTTGGGGACCCATACACAGCTTTAGGCCTCTCCCCCCCAGGCCTGACCACCAACATTCTCCATGGCCCGCCCACTTACGATCTAACCGAATCTGACATTCTCATATATTCAGCAGAGACGTCCCCCATATACTGAGCAAAGAGACAGCCAAATCCAGCGAAGAGATGGCCCACTCCAGCAAAGAGACATCACCATATGCAGCAAAGAAATATCCCAATCCAGCAAAGAGACACCCCAATCCAGCAGAGATAGCCCAGTCCAGCAGACATCCCCATTTATTCAGCAAAGAGACATCCTTATCCAGCAAAGAGACATCACAATCCAGCAGACGGCCTAATCCAGTAGCAACATCACCATACAGTCAACAAAGAGACATCTCAATTAAAAAAAGAGACAGCCCAATCCAGCAAAGAGACAGTTCAATCCAGCAGACATCACCATATATTCAGCAAAGAAACATCCCAATCCAGCAAAGAGACATCACAATCCAGCAGAGATTGCCCAATCCAGCAGACATCTCCATTTATTCAGCAAAGAGACATTCTTATACAGCAAAGAGACATCACAATCCAGCAGACGGCCTAATCCAGTAGCGACATCACCATACAGTCAACAAAGAGACATCTCAATTCAGAAAAGAGAAAGCCCAATCCAGCAAAGAGACAGTTCAATCCAATAGAGATATCACCATATATTCAGCAGGGCTGACCCAAGACATTGTGCTGCCTGGGTCCAAGAATGAAACTCTGCTGCCCCCCCCCCCCCCAAAAAAAATAGCCATCCAACAAAGAGACATTTCCATAAATTCAGCAAAAAGATATTTCCATAAAGCAAAGAGACATCCCAATCCATTAAAAAGACATCCCCATATAGCAAAGAGACATCCCAATCCAACAAAGAGACAGCCACAGCTCAGACCCACCTCCAGCGACATTGTCAATAAATTTACCAAATGTGCTCAGTGCTCACTTGAAAAAGGGGGGGGGGGGTGCAGTGCAGTGCAGCAACAATCACACACACACAGCCCCAGTGCGATGAAAGAACTTATATTAAAAAAGTGTAAAGACAGTTCACAAATAACCCTGTGTGAAGGCAGCCCAACCGGCAAAACTTACGGGTCCAACTGAGCTGTGGATCTCTGCAGCTCCTCCAGAGTTACCATGGACCTCTTGGCTCTTCTCTGATGAATGCTCTCCTTGCCCGGCCCGGTCAGTTTAGATGGATGGCCATGTCTTGGTAGGTTTGCAGTTGTGCCATACTCTTTCCATTTTCCGATGATGGATTGAACAGAGCTCCGTGAGATGTTCAAAGCTTGGGAGATTTTTTTATAACCCAACCCTGCTTTATACTTCTCCACAACTTTATCCCTGACCTGTCTGGTGTGTTCCTTGGCCTTCATGATGCTGTTTGTTCACTAAGGTTCTCTAACAAACCCCTGAGGGCTTCGCAGAACAGCTGTATGTATACTGAGATTAAATTACACACACAGGTGGACTCTATTTACTAATTAGGGGACTTCTGGAGGCAATTGGTTCCACTAAATTTTAGTTAGGGGTATCAGAGTAAAGGGGGCTGAATACAAATCCCCCCCCCCCACACTTTTCACATATTTATTTGTACAATTTATAATTTTCCTTCCACTTCAAAATCACGTGCCACTTTGTGTTGGTCTATCACATAAAATCCCAATAAAATACATTTATGTTTTTGGTTGTAACATGACAAAATGTGGGGAATTTCAAGGAGTATGAATACTTTTTCAAGGCACTGTAAATGTAAGACTGCAATATTTATGTCTTCCCTCATCATTTTGTATTTGTTTTTGTACCTTTATGTCTTATTTGATGGGTTATCTTCCCTTCGGCTCTCTATTACTGTCTGGATACTTGTTGAAATAAAAGGATTGTGTATATCGCGCTAACACCCAATAATCAGGTAGCAGCCAGCACAGAACTAAACAAATGCAATGGATCCAGACAGAAAAAAAAAAAAAAGTGCAGCGCTTAAGGATTTTGTACTGCTACGTGTGTATATATAAAAGACGGTATATAATGATGGGAATAACCACAAAATTAAAATAAAAATAATAATAAAATTGATGTGGCAAAAAACAGTGTGAGATGATGAGCGTTACTGGATCTACTGATTACCAACAATACAAACCTGATCACGGATGTGGAAATACGGGGCAATTTAGGGAACAGCGATCACAGGTCAATTGGCTTCCGTATAAATCACACAAATAGGAAACATAAGTGGAATACAAAGACACTGAATTTCAAAAGAACCAACTTCCCTAAACTACGAACCTTGCTAGAAGGCATTAATTGGGATAAAATCTTAGGAACAAAGAACACAGAGGAGAGATGGGTTTGCTTTAAGGGCATTTTAAAAAGGGGCATTAGCCAGTGCATCCCATTAGGTAATAAATTTAAAAGAGCCAACAAAAGTCCTGGATGGCTTAACTCCAATGTAAAAATGCATATAAAAGCAAAGGAGAAGGTCTTCAAAAAATACAAGGTTGAGGGATCATCATCAGCATTCAGACTTTATAAAGAATGCAACAACATATGTAAGGGTGCAATAAGGACGGCTAGGACAGAACATGAAAGACACATAGCGCAGGAGAGCAAAAAAAAAATCCCAAGAAATTCTTTAAGTATGTAAACAGTAAAAAAAGGAAGGACAGACCATATTGGCCCCATAAAGAATGAGGAAGGACATCTGGTTACAAAGGATGGGGAGATGGCAAAGGTATTGAATTTATTCTTCTCCTCAGTCTTCACGAGGGAATCGGGGGGCTTCAGTAACCAAAACTGCAGTGTTTATCCTCATGTCACATCACAGGAAGCACCTCCATGATTATCAGAGGACAGAATTACAATTAGACTTGGATAATTTAACATTAATAAATCACCTGGACCAGATGGCTTGCCCCGAGGGTACTTGGGGAATTCGGTCAAGTAATTGCCAGACCGTTGTTCCTAATTTTTACTGACAGTCTACTGACTGGAATGGTACCAGCTGATTGGAGAAAAGCCAATGTAGCACCAATATTTAAAAAGGGCCCAAAATCCATCCCTGGGAATTACAGACCAGTTAGCCTAACATCAATAGTATGTAAAGTCTTGGAGGGGATGATAAGGGTCTATATACAAGATTTTAGTAATGAGAACGGTATCATTAGCAGTAATCAGCATGGATTCATGAAGAATGGTTCTTGCCAAACCAATCTACTAACCTTCTATGAGGAGGTGAGTTGCCATCTAGATAAAGAAAGGCCCGTAGACGTGGTGTATCTAGATAAAGGAAGGCCCGTAGATGTGGTGTATCTGGATAAAGGAAAGCCCGTAGATGTGGTGTATCGAGATAAAGGAAGGCCCGTAGACGTGGTGTATCTGGATAAAGGAAGGCCCGTAGATGTGGTGTATCTGGATAAAGGAAAGCCCGTAGAAGTGGTGTATCTGGATAAAGGAAGGCCCGTAGACGTGGTGTATCTGGATAAAGGAAGGCCCGTAGACGTGGTGTATCTGGATAAAGGAAGGTCAGTAGACGTGGTGTATCTAGATAAAGGAAGGCCCGTAGACGTGGTGTATTTGGATAAAGGAAAGTCAGTAGACGTGGTTTATCTAGATAAAGGAAGGCCCGTAGACGTGGTGTATCTGGATAAAGGAAGGTTCGCAGACGTGATCTATCTAGATAAAGGAAGGCCCGTAGACGTGGTGTATCTAGATAAAGGAAGGCCTGTAGACGTGGTGTATCTAGATAAAGGAAGGCCTGTAGACGTGGTGTATCAAGATAAAGGAAGGCCTGTAGACGTGGTGTATCTAGATAAAGGAAGGCCTGTAGATGTGGTGTATCTACATAAAGGAAGGCCCGTAGATGTGGTGTATCTAGATAAAGGAAGGCCTGTAGACGTGGTGTATCAAGATAAAGGAAGGCCCATAGATGTGGTGTATCTAGATAAAGGAAGGCCCGTAAACGTGGTGTATCTAGATAAAGGAAGGCCCGTAGACGTGGTGTATCTAGATAAAGGAAGGCCCGTAGATGTGGTGTATCTAAATAAAGGAAGGCCTGTAGACGTGGTGTATCTAGATAAAGGAAGGCCCGTAGAAGTGGTGTATCTGGATAAAGGAAGGCCTGTAGACGTGGTGTATCTGGATAAAGGAAGGTCAGTAGACGTGGTTTATCTAGATAAAGGAAGGCCCGTAGACGTGGTGTATCTGGATAAAGGAAGGTCAGTAGACGTGGTTTATTTAGATAAAGGAAGGCCCGTAGACGTGGTGTATCTAGATAAAGGAAGGCCCGTAGACGTGGTATATCTGGATAAAGGAAGGCCGGTAGACATGGTGTATCTGGATAAAGGAAGGCTGGTAGACATGGTGTATCTAGATAAAGGAAGGCCGGTAGACGTGGTGTATCTAGATAAAGGAAGGCCCGTAGATGTGGTGTATCTACATAAAGGAAGGCCCGTAGACGTGGTGTATCTAGATTACGGAAGGACCGTAGACGTGGTGTATCTGGATAAAGGAAGGCCTGTAGACGTGGTGTATCTAGATAAAGGAAGGCCTGTAGACGTGGTGTATATGGATAAAGGAAGGCCCGTAGACATGGTGTATCTAGATAAAGGAAGGCCGGTAGACGTGGTGTATCTAGATAAAGGAAGGCCCGTAGACATGGTGTATCTGGATAAAGGAAGGCTGGTAGACATGGTGTATCTAGATAAAGGAAGGCCGGTAGACGTGGTGTATCTAGATAAAGGAAGGCCCGTAGACATGGTGTATCTGGATAAAGGAAGGCTGGTAGACATGGTGTATCTAGATAAAGGAAGGCCGGTAGACGTGGTGTATCTAGATAAAGGAAGGCCCGTAGACGTGGTGTATCTAGATTACGGAAGGACCGTAGACGTGGTGTATCTGGATAAAGGAAGGCCTGTAGACGTGGTGTATCTAGATAAAGGAAGGCCTGTAGACGTGGTGTATATGGATAAAGGAAGGCCTGTAGACGTGGTATATCTAGATAAAGGAAGGCCGGTAGACGTGGTGTATCTAGATAAAGGAAGGCCCGTAGACATGGTGTATCTGGATAAAGGAAGGCTGGTAGACATGGTGTATCTAGATAAAGGAAGGCCGGTAGACGTGGTGTATCTAGATAAAGGAAGGCCCGTAGACGTGGTGTATCTAGATTACGGAAGGACCGTAGACGTGGTGTATCTGGATAAAGGAAGGCCTGTAGACGTGGTGTATCTAGATAAAGGAAGGCCTGTAGACGTGGTGTATATGGATAAAGGAAGGCCCGTAGATGTGGTGTATCTAGATAAAGGAAGGTCCGTAGACGTGGTGTATCTAGATAAAGGAAGGCCCGTAGATGTGGTGTATCTAGATAAAGGAAGGCCCGTAGACGTGGTGTATCTAGATAAAGGAAGGCCCGTAGACGTGGTGTATCTGGATAAAGGAAGGCCCGTAGATGTGGTGTATCTAGATAAAGGAAGGTCCGTAGACGTGGTGTATCTAGATAAAGGAAGGCCCGTAGACGTGGTGTATCTAGATAAAGGAAGGTCCGTAGACGTGGTGTATCTAGATAAAGGAAGGCCCGTAGATGTGGTGTATCTAGATAAAGGAAGGCCCGTAGACGTGGTGTATCTAGATAAAGGGAAGGCCCGTAGACGTGGTGTATCTGGATTTTGCCAAAGTATTTGACACAGTTCCCCATAAACGTTTACTGTACAAAACAAGGTCCGTTGGCATGGACCATAGGGTGAGTACATGGATTGATAACTGGCTACAAGGGCGAGTTCAGAGGGTGGTGATAAATGGGGGAGTACTCAGAGTGGTCGGGGGTGGGTAGTGGGGTCCCCCAGGGTTCTGTGCTGGGACCAATCCTATTTAATTTGTTCATAGACGACCTGGAGGATGGGGATGGGGGAAACAGTTCAATCTCTGTATTTGCGGACGATACTAAGCTAAGCAGGGCAATAACTTCTCCGCAGGATGTGGAAACCTTGTAAGAAGATCTGAACAAAGTAATGGGGGGAGGGGCAACTACATGGCAAATGAGGCTCAATGTAGAAAAATGTAAAATAATGCATTTGGGTGGCAAAAATCTGAATGCAATCTATAGACTGGGGGGAGAACCTCTGGGGGGGATCTAGGATGGAGAAGGACCTGGGGGGTCCTAGTAGATGATAGGCTCAGCATTACATGAGAAGACTCAGTCCATCACGCTGGTTACATCTGTTGATTGCCGCTCTGAGCCACCTACTGGATGGAGGGAACATCTTCCACTCTAATCAGAAATACAGGCGTAGAGGTCTCATGGATTGGTGTTTACACCACAAGCCTTGTTGACTCATTGAGCGTTTGCCCATTTGAGTCTCTATGGCTCTGGGAAGTCTTCACACAAGCGGTGGTGGTCGTATTGTTGTTTTCTTCAGCCACCATTGACTTCATGAGGAACACGTTTTCTTTTCTTTCGATCTTTCTTTTCTTCCTTTATGGACTTTCAGACACAAAACCATAATTTCCGTAAGACATTATAGGGTCTTATATAGAGTTTAAGTTTTGTGGTCATTCACATCGTCTCACACTGTTTTTTTTTTTGCTGCATCAATTTTATTATTGTTTTTATTGTAATTTTGTGGTTATTCATCATTATATACTGTCTTTTTTTCTATACACAGTGCCTTGCGAAAGTATTCGGCCCCCTTGAACTTTTCAACCTTTTGCCACATTTCAGGCTTCAAACATAAAGATATAAAATTTGAATTTTTTGTGAAGAATCACCAACAAGTGGGACACAATTGTGAAGTGGAACGAAATCTATTGGATAATTTAAACTTTTTTAGCAAATAAAAAACTGTGAAAAAAAAAAAAGTGGTGCGTGCAAAATTATTCGGTCCCCTTTACTTTCAGTGCAGCAAACTCACTCCAGAAGTTCAGCGAGGATCTCTGAATGATCCAATGTTGTCCTAAATAACTGATGGTGATAAATAGAATCCACCTGTGTGCAATCAAGTCTCTGTATAAATGCACCTGCTCTGTGATAGTCTCAGGGTTCTGTTGAAAGCGCAGAGAGCATCATGAAGACCAAGGAACACACCAGGCAGGTCCGTAATACTGTTGTGGAGAAATTTAAAGCCGGATTTGGATACAAAAAGATTTCCCAAGCTTTAAACATCCCAAGGAGCACTGTGCAAGCCATCATTTTGAAATGGAAGGAGTATCAGACCACTGCAAATCTACCAAGACCTGGCCGTCCCTCTAAACTTTCAGCTCAGACAAGGAGAAGACTGATCAGAGATGCAGCCAAGAGGCCCATGATCACTCTGGATGAACTGCAGAGAACTACAGCTGAGGTAGGAGAGTCTGTCCATAGGATAACAATCAGTCGTACACTGCACAAATCTGCCCTTTATGGAAGAGTGGCAAGAAGAAAGCCATTTCTCAAAGATATCCATAAAAAGTCTGGTCTAAAGTTTGCCACAAGCCACCTGGGAGACACACCAAACATGTGGAAGAAGGTGCTCTGGTCACATGAAACCAAAATCCAACTTTTTGCCCACAATGCAAAACGATATGTTTGGCGTAAAAGCAACAGAGCTCATCACCCTCAACACACCATCCCCACTGTCACACATGGTGGTGGCAGCATCATGGTTTGGGCCTGCTTTTCTTCAGCAGGGACAGGGAAGATGGTTAAAATTGAGGGGAAGATGGATGCAGCCAAATACAGGACCATTCTGGATGAAAACCTGTTGGAGTCTGCAAAAGACCTGAAACTGGGACGGAGATTTATCTTCCAACAAGACAATGATCCCAAACATACAGCAAAATCTACAAAGGAATGGTTCACAAATAAACGTATCCAGGTGTTAGAATGGCCAAGTCAAAGTCCAGACCTGAATCCAATCGAGAATCTGTGGAAAGAGCTGAAAACTGCTGTTCACAAACGCTCTCCATCCAACCTCACTGAGCTCCAGCTGTTTTGCAAGGAAGAATGGGCAAGAATTTCAGTCTCTCGATGTGCAAAACTGATAGAGACATACCCCAAGCGACTTGCCGCTGTAATCGCAGCAAAAGGTGACCCTACAAAGTATTAACACAAGGGGGCCGAATCATTTTGCACGCCCCACTTTTCATTTTTTTATTAGTTAAAAAAGTTTCAAAAATCCAATAGATTTCGTTCCACTTCACAATTGTGTCCCACTTGTTGGTGATTCTTCACAAAAAATACAAATTTTATATCTTTATGTTTGAAGCCTGAAATGTGGCAAAAGGTTGAAAAGTTCAAGGGGGGCGAATACTTTCGCAAGGCACTGTACATGGGCACAATTTTGTAGCAGTGGATACTCGTCGTCTACGTACCACTGTATGTGTTCAAATCCAGAGCGGTCCTGCTTGCTAAAATAAATATTGGAGGAGCCATTCCATGCAGGCCCCATGCGTCTCCTCTTGGCAGATGCTGGATTTTGTATTTGTGGCTCGGTATATTGTAGAGGCTGCTGATACAGTAATCTGAAGAGGTACAAGCAGTTCAAAGGACCCTGGGCTGCCTGTCAGGAGCCGGCGGTGAGCTGTCATCACGCACAGTGGTATGCCATGACTGTGTCAGGTGTCTGAGCCGTACACACACAGAGAGAAGGTCATCTACAAGGTCCAACTCCTCCACGGCCTACATCTGCAATCCTATTTAAAGGTGAGATATGCTTGATTGAGTGATCATCATCACCTCCAATGTGACCCGGGAAATGCCTAACGCTGATTTAAAAGGGGTGTCCGCCCCTAAGTCGCATATGATAAATGCACAACAAGCCTGCATGAATGTATCTCCCCCCCCCCGCTTGACGACCAGGCCATTTTTTCTTTTTTGCGATACAGCACTGCGTTGCTTTAACTGACAATTGCGCAGTCGTGTGACGTTGTACCCAAATAAAATTTATGTCTGATCACCTCTGCGGTATTTGATCACCTCTGCGGTTTTTTATTTTT
This sequence comes from Lithobates pipiens, assembly GCA_037367395.1. NCBI lineage: Eukaryota > Metazoa > Chordata > Amphibia > Anura > Ranidae > Lithobates > Lithobates pipiens. Next base: position 264,258 of record JAZDVW010000180.1, read on the forward strand.
TGTGCTGCAAGAAAAAAAAAAACACTGACAATTTTGAAAAAAAAATATATATATATTTCTTACTTTTTGCTATAAAACATCCAATAACAAAAATTTTAAAAATCGAATTTCTTCATCAATTTATCCCAATATGTATTCTGCTACATATTTTGGGAGGGGGGGGGGGGGGAAATTACAATAAGCGTATATATTATTTGGTTTGCACAAAAGTTATAGCGTCTACAAACTATGGGATAGATTTTGGACTTTTTTTATTAATATTGTTTTTAGTAATGGTGGCGATCAGTGATTTTTAGCAGGACTGCAACATTGCGGCGGACAGATGTGACACTAAGTGACACTTTTCGGGGACCAGTGACACCAATACAGTGATCAGTGCTAAAAAAAAAAAAAAAAGTACACAGTCACCTTATAAATGACACTGGCAGGGAAGGGGTTAACATCAGGGGTGATCAAAGGGTTAAGTGTGCTCCTAGGGAGTGCTTTCTAACTGTGGGGGTAGTGGATGCACTGTAGGAACACAGAGATCTGTGGTTCTGCTTAGCAGGGGGATGGATGAGTCCCAGGACTGGTATCACAGGTGAGTCGATGGAGGAGTCCCAGGGCTGGTAAGAGAACCGTAGTGAACAAACAGCATCATGAAGGCCAAGGAACACACCAGACAGGTCAGGGATAAAGTTGTGGAGAAGTATAAAGCAGGGTTGGGTTATAATAAAATCTCCCAAGCTTTGACCATCTCACGGAGCTCTGTTCAATCCATCATCGGAAAATGGAAAGAGTATGGGCACAACCGCAAACCTACCAAGACATGGCCGTCCACCTAAACTGACCGGGCCGGGCAAGGAGAGCATTCATCAGAGAAGAGCCAAGAGGTCCATGGTAACTCTGGAGGAGCTGCAGAGATCCACAGCTCAGGGGGGAGAATCTGTCCACAGGACAACTATTAGTCGTCTCTCCACAAATCTGCCCTTTATGGAAGAGTGACAAGAAGAAAGACATTGGAGAAAGAAAGTCATAAGAAGTCCTGTTTGTAGTTTGTGAGAAGCCATGTGGGGGAGGGGGCAGCAAACATGGGGAAGAAGGTGATCTGGTCAGAGGAGACCAAAATTCAACTTTATGGCCTAAAAGCAAAACACTATGTGTGGGGGAAACTAACACTGCCCATCCCCCTGAACACACCATCCCCACCGTGAGACATGGTGGTGGCAGCATCATGTGGTGGGGATGGTTTTCTTCAGCAGGGACAGGGAAGCTGGTCAGAGGTGATGGGAAGATGGATGGAGACAAATACAGGACAATCTTAGAAGAAAACCTGTTAGAGTCGGCAAAAGACTTGAGACCGGGGCGGAGGTTCCCCTTCCAGCAGGACAACGACCCGAAACATCCAGCCAGAGCTACAATGGAATGGTTTACATCAAAGCATATTCATGTGTTAGAATGGCCCAGTCACAGTCCAGACCTAAATCCCATTGAGAATCTGTGGCCAGACTTGAAAATTGCTGATCACAGACGTTCTCCATCCAATCTGACAGAGCTTGAGATATTTTACAAAGAAGAAGAATGGGCAGAAATGTCCTCTCTAGATGTGCAAAGCTGGTAGAGACACCCCCAAAAAGACTTGTAGAGAAAAGGGGGTTCTACAAAGTATTGACTCCGGGGGGCGCCATACAAATGCCCCTCCCCCCACACTTTTCACATATTTATTTGTATCATTTATCATTTTCCTTCCACTTCACAATTATGTGACACTTTGTGTTGGTCCATCACATAAAATCCCAATAAAATACATTTATGTTTTTGGTTGTAACGTGACAAGATGTGGGGAATGTCAAGGGGTATGAATACTTTTTCAAGGCACTGTATGTTATAATACAGGAAACAGTTAACAAGGGATTAAAAAACAACAATAGTTTTCTGCTTTAACCACTTGCCAACCGGCTCCCGCTGATATACATCTGCAAAGTGGCACGGGTGCGCAAAACGACGTACACGTACATCACTCCGTCATCAGAAGCGTGCCTGCGGGTCCCGTGGACTGGCTGTCCTTCGGGGACCTGCGATCATGGCACAGAGCGGCAGAACGGGGAGATGTAAACAAGGCATTTCCCTGCTTTGCCTAGTGACATGACAGGGATCTACTGCTCCCAGTGATCTCTATCATGTTCTAGTGAGCCCATCCCCCCTCCTACACAGCGAGGGAACACACTTAACCCCTTGATCGCCCCCTAGTGTTTAACCCCCTTCCCTGCCAGTGTCAATTATACAGTAATCAATGCATTTTTATAGCACCAATCGCTGCAGTTAGAACACAGCGAGGGAATACACTTAACCCCTTGATCACCCCCCCCCCCCTAGTGTTTAACCCCTTCCCTGCCAGTGTCATTTATACAGTAATCCATGCATTTTTATAGCACCGGTCACTGTATAAATGCCAATGGTCCCAAAATATTGTCAAAAGTGTCCAATCTGTCTGCCGTAATTTGCCGCAGTCACGATAAAAATCGCAGCTCGCCGCCATTACCAATAAAGATAAAAAAAAGTATAATAAAAATGCCATAAATCTATCCCCTGTTTTGTAGACGCCATAAATTTTGCACAAACCAATCAATATACGCTTATTGCGATTTTTTTTTTTTTTTTAACAAAAATATGAAGAAGAATATTTATCGGCCTAAACTGAGGAAGAAAGTTTTTTTATATTTTTTGGGGGGATATTTATTAACCACTTCAATACCGGGGGGGGGGCACTTAAACACCTTCCTGCCCAGACCAATTTTGAGCTGTCAGCGCTGTCGCACTTTGAATGACAATTGCGCGGTCATGCTACACTGTACCCAAATGACATTTTTATCATTTTTTCCCCACAAATAGAGCTTTCTTTTGGTGGTATTTGATCACCTCTACGGTTTTTATTTTTTGCTAAACAAATAAAAAAAATACCGAAAATTTTGAAAAAAAAAATGTTTTTTTTTTGTTTCAGTTTCAAAACTTTGTAAATAAGTAAGTTTTCTCCTTCACTGATGGGCACTGATGGGGTTACACTGATGGGCAATGATAAGGCGGCACTGATGGGCACCGATGAGGTGGCACCAATGAAGTGGCACTGATGAGGCGGCATTGATGGACACCGATATGTGGCACTGATAGGCTGCACTGATGGGTGGCACTGATGGGCAACACGGATGGGCACTGATAGGTGGCACAAATTGGCACGGATTGGCATGGATGGGCATGGGTTAGGCGGTACAGGTGGGCATGGGTAGGCGGCACAGGTAGGCATGGGTAGGTGGCACAGGTGGGCATGGGTAGGTGGCAGAGGTGGGCATGGGTAGGCACTGATAGGCGGCACAGATGGGAACTGATAGGCGGCATTGTATTATAATATATTGTACTAAGGGATGCCAATCAGTGCCAATCAATAATGCATGCCAATCAGTGATGCCCATTGTGGGCACTGATTGGCATCCATTATGGGCACTGATTGGCATCCATTGTGGCACTAATTGGAATCCCTGGTGGTCTAGGGTGGCATACCTTGTCCTTGGCATCCCTGGTGGTCTGGTGGCATCCCTGGTGGTCCAGTGTGGGCATCCTCGGGGGGGCTGTGCTGATAATCGATCAGCACAGACCCCCCCGTCAGAGGAGCAGCCGATCGGCTCTCCTCTACTCGTGTCTGACAGACGCGAGTGAGGAAAAGCCGATCACCGGCTCTTCCCATTTACACTGTGATCAGCCATGATTGGACACGGCTGATCACATGGTAAAGAGTCTCCGTCGGAGACTCTTTACCGAGATCGTAGTTGCCGGGTGTCAGACTGACACCCCGCAACAACGATCGCCGCGATGCGCGCCCCCGGGGGCGCGCAGCGGCTCATAATCCTGAGGACGTCATATGACTTCCGGTCAGGATTATCAAACCACTTTGCCGCCGTCTATTTGCTATAGGGCGGGCGGCAAGTGATTAAAGCTTTTTTTTTCAAAATTGCGCTTTTTTATTGTTTATAGCACAAAAAAAAAGCAGAGGTGATCAAATACCACCAAAAGAAAGCTCTATTTGTGGAGAAAAAAAGGACATCAATTATGTTTGGGTACAACGTCGCACGACTGCGCAATTGTCAGTTAAAACGGCGCAGTGCCGAATCGCAAAAAAAAAAAAGGGCCTGGTCAGGAAGGGAGGGGGGTAAATCCTTCTGGTGCTGAGTTGGTTAACAATGTACAGACTATTTTCGGAGGTGGGAACGGCAGCACAGGTACTTTCCTCATGGAAATATTACTTCAACTAATTTGCTTTCCTCTAATCCAGGCCGAAACGCGTTGATGAATTAGAGAGGCGAAGCAGGTGGCGGCTAAAAATAGGCAAAAGTGTAACAATGAATGCGATTTATTTAGAGTGAGGAGATGGCTAAGTGCAGGATGTTCCCATCAACAGGCCTTTCTGATCGCCGAGGAGCCGCGCCAAATCACAATGTAAACAGAGCGCCCGGCAAAACACCACCTTGTATAACGCCCACGGACGATCGGAATCACGTCAGCGACGATCGGAGTTCTCACGAGACCCTCGCCCCGCAACCACCGCCCTGAGAACCCCGCGAGGAGTCAAGTCCGTCACTGGAATCAATTAGGAATCAGAATCCTTAAAGCAAACCGGTCAAACCTGAGAGGAATAGTGCCCCATCATTGGTATCAGTGGGAGGAATAGTGCCCCATCATTGGTATCAGTGGGGGGAATAGTGCCCCATCATTGGTATCAGTGGGGGGAATAGTGCCCCATCATTGGTATCACTGGGGGGAATAGTGCCCCATCATTGGTATAAGTGGGAGGAATAGTGCCCCATCATTGGTGTCAGTGGGAGGAATAGTGTCCCATCATTGGTGTCAGTGGGGGGAATAGTGCCCCATCATTGGTATAAGTGGAAGGAATAGTGCCCCATCATTGGTATCACTGGGGGGAATAGTGCCCCATAATTTGTATCAGTTGGGGGGGGGGGAATAGTGCCCCATCATTGGTATAAGTGGGAGGAATAGTGCCCCATCATTGGTGTCAGTGGGAGGAATAGTGCCCCATCATTGGTATCAGTGGGGGGAATAGTGCCCCACCATTGGTATAAGTGGGGGAATAGTGCCCCATCATTGGTGTCAGTGGGAGGAATAGTGCCCCATCATTGGTATCAGTGGGGGGAATAGTGCCCCATCATTGGTCTCAGTGGGAGGAATAGTGTCCCATCATTGATGTCAGTGGGGGGGAATAGTGCCCCATCATTGGTATCAGTGGGGGGAATAGTGCCCCATCATTGGTATCAGTGGGGGGGAATAGTGCCCCACCATTGGTATAAGTGGGGGAATAGTGCCCCATCATTGGTGTCAGTGGGAGGAATAGTGCCCCATCATTGGTATCAGTGGGGGGAATAGTGCCCCATCATTGGTCTCAGTGGGAGGAATAGTGTCCCATCATTGATGTCAGTGGGGGGGAATAGTGTCCCATCATTGGTATCAGTGGGGGGAATAGTGCCCCATCATTGGTGTCAGTGGGAGGAATAGTGCCCCACCATTGGTATCAGTGGGGGGGAATAGTGCCCCACCATTGGTATAAGTGGGGGAATAGTGCCCCATCATTGGTGTCAGTGGGAGGAATAGTGCCCCATCATTGGTATCAGTGGGGGGAATAGTGCCCCATCATTGGTCTCAGTGGGAGGAATAGTGCCCCATCATTGGTATCAGTGGGGGGAATAGTGTCCCATCATTGGTATCAGTGGGGGGAATAGTGCCCCATCATTGGTGTCAGTGGGAGGAATAGTGCCCCATCATTGGTATCAGTGGGGGGAATAGTGCCCCATCATTGGTATCACTGGGGGGAATAGTGCCCCATGATTGGTATCACTGGGGGGAATAGTGCCCCATCATTGGTATCAGTGGGGGGGGGGGATAGTGCCCCATCATTGGTATAAGTGGGAGGAATAGTGCCCCATCATTGGTATAAGTGGGAGGAATAGTGCCCCATCATTGGTGTCAGTGGGAGGAATAGTGCCCCATCATTGGTATCAGTGGGGTGTAATAGTGCCCCATCATTGGTATCAGTGGGGTGGAATAGTGCCCCATCATTGGTGTCAGTGGGAGGAATAGTGCCCCATCATTGGTATCAGTGGGAGGAATAGTGCCCCATCATTGGTATAAGTAGGGGAATAGTGCCCCATCATTGGTATAAGTGGAAGGAATAGTGCCCCATCATTGGTATCAGTGGGGAGAATAGTGCCCCATCATTGGTATCAGTGGGGAGAATAGTGCCCCATCATTGGTATCAGTGGGGAGAATAGTGCCCCATCATTGGTATCAGTGGGAGGAATAGTACCCCATCATTGGTATCAGTGGGAGGAATAGTGCCCCATCATTGGTGTCCGTGGGAGGAATAGTGTCCCATCATTGGTGTCAGTGGGGGGAATAGTGCCCCATCATTGGTGTCAGTGGGGGGAATAGTGCCCCATCATTGGTATAAGTGGAAGGAATAGTGCCCCATCATTGGTATCTGTGGGAGGAATAGTGCCCCATCATTGGTATCAGTGGGATCAATAGTGCCCCATCATTGGTGTCAGTGGGAGGAATAGTGCCCCATCATTGGTGTCAGTGGGAGGAATAGTGTCCCATCATTGGTGTCAGTGGGAGGAATAGTGTCCCATCATTGGTGTCAGTGGGGGGAATAGTGCCCCATCATTGGTATAAGTGGAAGGAATAGTGCCCCATCATTGGTATCTGTGGGAGGAATAGTGCCCCATCATTGGTATCAGTGGGATCAATAGTGCCCCATCATTGGTGTCAGTGGGAGGAATAGTGCCCCATCATTGGTGTCAGTGGGAGGAATAGTGTCCCATCATTGGTGTCAGTGGGGGGAATAGTGCCCCATCATTGGTGTCCGTGGGAGGAATAGTGTCCCATCATTGGTGTCAGTGGGGGGAATAGTGTCCCATCATTGGTGTCAGTGGGGGGAATAGTGCCCCATCATTGGTATAAGTGGAAGGAATAGTGCCCCATCATTGGTATCTGTGGGAGGAATAGTGCCCCATCATTGGTATCAGTGGGATCAATAGTGCCCCATCATTGGTGTCAGTGGGAGGAATAGTGCCCCATCATTGGTGTCAGTGGGAGGAATAGTGTCCCATCATTGGTGTCAGTGGGGGGAATAGTGCCCCATCATTGGTGTCCGTGGGAGGAATAGTGTCCCATCATTGGTGTCAGTGGGGGGAATAGTGCCCCATCATTGGTGTCAGTGGGAGGAATAGTGTCCCATCATTGGTGTCAGTGGGGGGAATAGTGCCCCATCATTGGTATAAGTGGAAGGAATAGTGCCCCATCATTGGTATCTGTGGGAGGAATAGTGCCCCATCATTGGTATCAGTGGGATCAATAGTGCCCCATCATTGGTGTCAGTGGGAGGAATAGTGCCCCATCATTGGTGTCAGTGGGAGGAATAGTGTCCCATCATTGGTGTCAGTGGGGGGAATAGTGCCCCATCATTGGTGTCCGTGGGAGGAATAGTGTCACATCATTGGTGTCAGTGGGGGGAATAGTGTCCCATCATTGGTGTCAGTGGGGGGAATAGTGCCCCATCATTGGTATAAGTGGAAGGAATAGTGCCCCATCATTGGTATCTGTGGGAGGAATAGTGCCCCATCATTGGTATAAGTGGAAGGAATAGTGCCCCATCATTGGTATCTGTGGGAGGAATAGTGCCCCATCATTGGTGTCAGTGGGGAATATCATTTTCCTTCCACTTCACAATTATGTGACACTTTGTGTTGGTCCATCACATAAAATCCCAATAAAATACATTTGTGTTTTTGGTTGTAACAAAATGGGGGGAATGTCAAGGGGTATGAATACTTTTTCCAGGCACTGTATGTATATACCATACCTCTGGGATCCCTCTAGAAGCTGGAAATCACTGTAGTAGTCACTGCTACTACAACAGGGGCAGACTGAACATTCGGGCATTTCTCGAGGGCCCGGTGCCACTAGGGGGCCCGGTGCCTCATCAGTGCCGCTTCATCAGTACCGCCACATCAGTGCTACCTCATCAGTGCCTCCCCATAAATGCCCATCAGTGCAGCCTCTCAGTGCCCATAAGTGCAGCCTCATCAGTGCAGCCTCATCAGAGGTGCCTCATCAGTGCTACCTCATCAGTGCCGCCTCATCAGTGCTGCCTCATCAGTGCCGCCTCATCAGTTTTGCCTCATCAGTGCCACCTCATCAGTGCCTCCCCATAAATGCCTATCAGTGCAGCCTCTCAGTGCCCATCAGTGCTACCTCATCAGTGCCGCCTCATCAGTATCGTCTCATCAGTGCTGCCTCATCAGTGCCGCCTCATCAGTTTTGCCTCATCAGTGCCACCTCATCAGTGCCTCCCCATAAATGCCTATCAGTGCAGCCTCTCAGTGCCCATCAGTGCTACTTCATCAGCGCTGCCTCATCAGTGCCGCCTCATCAGTGCCGCCTCATCAGTACCGCCTCATCAGTACCGCCTCATCAGTGCTGCCTCATTAGTACCGCCTCATCAGTACCACTTTATTAGTGCCTCCCTCATCAGTGCCCATCAGTGCTGCTTCATCAATGCCGTCTCATCAGTACCACCTCATCAGTTCTGCCTCATCAGTGCATCTCTCATCAGTGCCTCTCAGTGCCCATCAGTACTGCCTCATCAGTGCCAATCAGTGCTGCCCTATCAGTGCACATCAGTGAAGGAGAACAATGACTTTTTTAGGAAATTTTATAACAGAAACGAAGAAAAACTTTTTTTTTTTTTTTTTTTTACTTTTTGGTCTTTTTTCATTTGCGGTGATTAAATTCCACCAACAGAAATCTCAATGTCTGTCTCAAAAAGTACCAGTTACTTACCGGTAACTGTCTTTCTGGGAAATCTTCCAGGACGGCACACCTGAGAGATGAGAGGCTCCTCCCTACAGGAAACACAATCAATCGACAGCTGTTTTAAGTCCCCACCCTTCCCCTTGATCCTCAGTTTGTAGAGAAGTAACTCCTGAACCAGGTTCACAAGGGAAATCATTCCTCATAGGTACTCACCTTCTAGTGTTCTAGAATTTTCCCTCCTCCAACGGGCGGGAAGTAGGCCTGCCGTCCTGGAAGATTTCCCAGAAAGACAGTTACCGGTAAGTAACTGGTACTTTTCTCAAGTCATCTTCCAGGACGGCACACCTGAGAGGATAAACAAGTACCTCAGGCCTACCTTAGGGTGGGGCCACTGCAAAACCCTCTTGGCGAACCTTGGCTCTGCAGTGAGCTTTACCTCCACTCCATATGCTCATATGCTTGATGAAGGCATCTTAGCTGGATCATGCGGCTGATCTGCAGGTCTGCTCCACAGATGTTCCTGCCTTTTCCGCTTCAGATGCAGTATCTAGGTGAAATGGGCTCTTAAAAATGGAATCAGAAAACATGTTAAACTTGTAGGTTAGCAATGTTGCCTATCTCACACATCTAACAACCATGGCCTATTATGCCTGTAGGTGCTACTTAGAACCACTAAAAAGATAAATAAGAGACCTGTGTAAGACAAGGACACTACATTAATCAATAAGAGGGCCTGTCTTAACACTATCCTGTTGAGGGAAATAAAACTGCTTCCCTTTTATCTTTATGTCAGCAAAAGACCAAAGGGAAGCCTACTTAAGGGAAATAGATTAACAGAAGCTTGAACCCTGGGTTTAAGGCATGCCCAATCTATGTCCTTACTTACGCCTGAGAGCCTTCTTCAGGAGATTAAAGTCCCTAGCAGGAGTAGACTACCCATATTGCTATGTCTAGTTTTGCTAAAAGGGCAAAATGAAGGCCATGCACCGAGCCGAAACCTATTCGATCGGGTATACATCTTTATACTTCATCCTCAGGCCCTAATACTCCTCTGAACAGAACTCTCCAAGTTCTTACTAAACAGGGCGATTCATTATCCCCTTCCTCCAGTGTCCCATAACCCTACAGGGCTTCAACCCTAGGAAATGGTTCTGGCATCCCTGAATGCAAGTGGTCAAGGTTTTCTGACATGTGGCAGCTGCAGCCCGAACTCCTGGCCCCTCCATGGAAAAGAAGGCTGAAATACAAAAGGTGATACATGCATTATTAATATCACAAATAAAATGATCATAGATTGTGGGCACGGCACAATAGATTTAGACAGAAAGGACACAAGTATAGACAACAATGTTGTGTGCCTGAGTGTGACTAGCTAAACCAATATATCAAATATGGGAAGAGACCCAAATCTGAACCTCAACGTAGACAAACAGTCCTCATAGTCTGGTTTTCTGATGTGCTGCCAAGACGTAAAAACATTAAGACTCAAGCAAACCCTAAATGCTGCGCATTTCTTTAGTGCAGCTAGCTAGGTCATAACTGATATATAAATACGGAAAGGACAGGAACCCCCTTTACTGTTGTGCTTTACCTATGTACAGCAAAACAAGGCTATAAATATAAAGACAGAAAGACCCAAACTTCTATGTTGTGTATTTCTGACAAACCACCAAATACAGTTATAAGATTAATATGAACACCAACTCCCGTGTTGTGCATTTCTGCTATGCCACAGGGAAAAATATGGAACACAAGACAATCCTTTCTGTCATGCACTTCTGTAGTGTAGTTCAGATAGAACCAACACTGAGAAAGGACACGAGCAACCTGCAGCATTGTGTTTTTCTGAAACAGAAAGCACCAACAAGCTTCAATCTTGAGTATTTCTGCTGTGCAACAACATAAAAGCAGACACTGAGGAAAAAGACAGACAGCCTTTACAGCTGCAATCTTTCTGGTCCGCTGCAAAATAAAACAATAACGCCATGATGAGTATTCCTGCTGTGTAGCAAAACCTCAATCAGAAGGGACAGATAAGTTTAGGGTTCCCACACCCGTGCGACCCAACCTGCGACTTGGGACTGCAAGACGCATGAGAAGTCATATACTATGGCTTCCAATGGGTACCATTTGTGTCTGTGCGACACCAGCAGTCCCTGATTCCTGGATCCACAGACCTCAAGATTACACAGGTCGCAGGGAAAAAAACAAAAACAAATAGCAATTTTCAGGTCGAACAAGTAAGGGGTCCCCAATGCTGTGACTCCCTGGAAGATTGCAGCCAACAAACCCCTGCTGTGTATCCCTAAGATGCAGAAAGGTAGATCCATGAGAAACACTGCTTAGCCTGATATACAAACGATAAGGCAGTAAATATAGGACATACAGGACACAAACATTCAATCTTTGTGTATGTCTGATGTGTAGTAATATACCAATACTGAGCAGAGAGGCCACCATCCTCAATGTGTCTCTCAGCTGAGCAGCAAAAACAAAATCAGAAAAAGACAAGCAACCTTCACTGCTGTGTCCTTTCTGATATGCAGCCAATAAGGCAGTATATGCAAGACATAAAAGGACAGACAACCTTCAATCTTGTATATGTCTGATGTGCAACAATATAACAATTCTGAATAGAGATAGCACATCCATATTGAAGCGATTTGGCCTTGCGACTCAACATGTCAAATCGCATGGCTAAAATCAGCACAACACCACTTTGTGGTGCTACATGGATTACCAAAGGCAGTATATGTACTACACCTGGCAGGGGTTCAATTTGTATTTCTGCTATGTAGCCCAACAAATTTGAACCATCAATTTTCACTGCTGCCTTTCTGATAAGGCAGTAATACAGGACACAAAACCTCACAGACCTTAATGCTGTACAAATCTGATGTGCAACAATAAAACACTATGAATAGAGATAGCACATCCATATTGAAATGATTTGTCATGCGACTCAACATGTCAAATCGCATGTTTAAACTCGGCAGCCATTGCTGTTAATAGCACTGTCTGAATCAGCACAGCGCCACGCAAATCAGGACCATCAGACTTCACTGCTGCCTTTCTGATAAGTAACCAACAAGGCAGTAAAACTGGACACAAAGCCCCACAGACAGACCTCAATCTTGTGTATGTCTGATGTGCAGCAATATAACCATTATGAGCAGAGATGTCACCAGACACAATGATGTGCATTTCTGCTGTGCAACACAAAACCAGAAAGTACAGACCACCTTCACTGTTGTATTTTTCTGATCTGTAGCCAAACAAAGCAGTACCTTTAGTATATAAAGGACAGCAAACAAGCTTCAGTGCAGTGCATTTCTGATGTACAGCAATATAGTCCTTATTAAGCAGAGATGTCACAAATCTCAATGTGTATTTCTGCTGTGCCACAAAAACATCCCAGCAAGCACAAACCTTCACTACTGAGGTCTACTGGTGTGCAGCCAATGAGGAGTCATGGTCTATCCCTTTATGAAATAACCAACAGGCAATTTATTTCATAGGCATAGCCTGGGCTGTAGATACTAAACCTTCACCACCAGAGAAGGAACAGATCCTAAAATGGTTGGACACCCTACTATTAGTAGTAGTTGTTGTCCTACCTTACCTCCATAGACTGAGCAAACGCTAGCCAGCACATATCCAGGTGGTGCTGATTAGCAACTAAAGTCTCAATGAGCCCAGCCCTAGAGACCAATTTAAGACCTCTCTAGAAGAGGTGGTTACCAGTTTAGCCTGGGAGGTAAATAGCTATTTGCAGGCTTCAAACAATCAATTATGTAGCTCTTGCATAGGTTTGCACAGAAAATCCTCAATTAAAAGGATGTAGGGAGCGATCTATGGTGAATCGCCTTTAGATCTGCCACTGAGTGGATTGTAGCCCAAACCAATAAAAAAAAAAAGTTTCTTCTTACCTCCTACACTATAATATAACCACAGTGTAAAGGTGGAGTGGGAGGTTGGAGCTTATGAAAGTTAACTATAGCAGGCAACCTCCAAAAGGAGGATCTGTGACAAGGGAACCCCTACTGTGCCACACAGTAGCTTGGTCTCTGCCCCTCCTTGAATGTTAGGTCAGCTTTTAAACATTGTGAAGCAACTTCAGATTCCTAGCAGCTGGGCTAATAGGGCCGGTAACCTAGTGCACCTGCTGACCAGGGGAGCTTCTGAATCCACCAACCACTGCCCAATTAATAACCTGTTCAGTGGTATACCTGGCCTGTAAGTAACTTTGTATCTACCAGGTCCCCTCTGTACGCTATATTCATCCCTACTAAATGTACCACAACTGGGCATGTAGGGAGAGGCTGGCAACCTACTGCTGCGATAACCACAGTGTCTCTGCTGTAAGAGGGAGCTGTGGCTGGTGGTTTTAGCAGTGGCGTCTGCGCTATTTGTATCCCGACCCCAAGTTCTGCACTGCACCAGTCAGTATATACACGGGGAAGGGGGAGCAATGGCCTACCTACCTCTTTCTCATCTGAAGTGGTTTAGGCACACTCGTTCCTCTGCACCACCTGTCCACCATACAGCTTCTCTGATGTAAGAGGGAGCTGTGGCTGGTGGTTTTAGCAGTGGCGTCTGCGCTATTTGTATCCCGACCCCAGGTTCTGCACTGCACCAGTCAGTATATACACGGGGAAGGGGGAGCAATGGCCTACCTACCTCTTTCTCATCTGAGGTGGTTTAGGCACACTCGTTCCTCTGCACCACCTGTCCACCATACAGCTTCTCTGATGTAAGAGGGGCTGCGGCTGGTGTTTTTAGCAGAAGCTTAAGGGCTATTTGAATCCAGACCCCAGGTGAGATCTCAAATGCCCAGGAACCCTCTGGCTGGAATTGGGGATTTTGCAGCTAAATTCCCACGGCAAAAGGAAAGTAAAGCACTCACCGTTGTCGTCTTCCTCTTTTTGCCACAGCCAGCGGGCTTGCTTTTCCATCCTTATGGTCCACACGCAAGGAGGATAGCCGCCAAAGTGCTTCCCCCCCCCAACTGCTGTCCCCATAGGGAGGTGCCAGGTTAGGCTGTGTCCTGCACTGTACCAGTCAGTCTATATACATGGGGGGGGGGGGGCAATGCCTTCCATTCCTCATTCCCATCTTCATATCTGAGGTGGTTAAGGCAGACATCCACCGTAGTAAACTGGTGCCTCCTCGCTCTAGAGAAAGGAGGATGTGGGCGCCTGCTCCTACTGACTCACAGCCTTCCCTCCTGGGTAAGAACGCCGCTGCCATTTTCCCGAAGTTTGAAAATGACGCGGTGCTTGTTGCCACGCCCTCTCCGGCAGCCCACGCGAGCTACCGGGGACCCAGGAGTCGGGGACAAGATCCCCCTGGAAAGAACCGATGGCCAGCACCCCCGTCTGAACAGCCACCTGTACAGGTAAGGAGGGGGAGACAGGATAATGGCCCCTGAAGTTCTGGGTACACCACTGTACCCAGGGTCCTTCAGCTCTCAGGGGGGCTCTTCCAATTTCTGCTGCCCGACCTGAGGAAAAGATAGGGGAACCCCCCAGGAAGGACAAGAATATCCTACCAGACCCAGAGGCTTCCCAGGCTTGTGGTCCGGCTCCCAGGGGGAGACCACCAGCCCCAGGCTTCGGGTCATTTGGAAAAAAACAAACAGTTTCGCTGTGTAGGGAGAAACACAATCAAAAACTGAGGATCAAGGGGAAGGGTGGGGACTTAAAACAGCTGTCGATTGATTGTGTTTCCTGTGGGGAGGAGCCTCTCATCTCTCAGGTGTGCCGTCCTGGAAGATGACTTGAGAAAAAATGATAAAGATGTCATCTGGGTACAGGGTGTAGCAAGACCGCGCCATTGTCAGTCAAAGTGCTGAAATCAGAAAATTGGCCTGGGCAGGAAGTGGGGTGAAAATACCCCGGTAGGCAAAGTGGGGTAAAAAAACAGGTCCTTTTGTAATTGATGACAACAAAACGTCTCCAGGAAAAGCCGCCCCCAACCGGGCGACATAAATGTGGTGAAGTGAAGTGATAATAACCGGGAAAAATCTAGAAGAACATTTTGTAACTATTTTTAGGTTATTTGGCAAAACGTTCTTCATCTCCCAATCCGCCCCCAAAACGTTTCGACTTTTGTGACAAAATGTTAACAAATAGAAAGAATTTTGATCCTTCAATATTTTATCTCATCAGTTAAAAAAAACAAAAACAAAAAAAAACTCCATTATAAGCCAATCGGGGCGTAAAACATGTGAGCCCCAAAAATAAAGTCACGGAGGAGGAAGTGTGCGGCGCCCTCCGCATCGCGCCGCTCCCGGGCCATGAATAGAATTGTTATTTTCCTGTTGACCGGCGATACAATTTAAATGGAAAAAAAAAAACAACAAACAAATGTTTGCGGAGCTCCGTCCTGCTTCTCGTCAATAAGCGCAGGAAGCGGCCAATGGAACGGCGGCGGTCTCCGAGGAGCGGGGATAATGCCGCGTCCCCTGATCCCGGAGGAATGAGAAGCAATCGCACCGACCATGGAGGAAATCCTCCGCCGCTCATAATGTTCGGGAAACGAAAATTCAGGTCAGGTGACTGCGCTAAAACAATAATAGCGCGCGGGACGGTTTATTTTGTGTTTATTGAGTTCTGTTGTTTATTTAAACTCCAGACAACGGGGGGAAAAATAATGAATTGGTGTCCAGGAAAGTCGGCATTGTGCTCAGAAGAGAGACAGAAAGTCAACTAAAAATAAAATATCAGATCTAAAAAAGACACAAATGAAGACACTTCAGTGTTGATGAATGCATTACTGAATATCTTCTGTTCCATAGGCGGCTCCATGCATTGATATGCTTGCTGACTCAGCGCCATCCACAGGCAGCTTTACTCTTCAATAGACGCAGAAGAATCCAATGCGATTTTGCTTTAGATGAAGATAGTATAGAGGGTGGGGGGGGGGGTTGGGGGTGTATTGGATTACATTTCACGGAGGTCCGATCAGTAAAATGTTCTTCCAAGAGAGGCCCGAATCGCATGTTTGCCCACACATCACAACCCCCCCCCCCTTCTCCTCCTATATCACAATCCCGTTCTTACATCACTGTCCTCTGCCCCTTCACACCACCCCCACCATAGTGTCCTCTGCCCCTTCACACCACCCCCACCATAGTGTCCTCTGCCCCTTCACACCACCCCCACCATAGTGTCCTCTGCCCCTTCACACCACCCCCACCATAGTGTCCTCTGCCCCCCCCCCCCCCTCACAGTACTGTCCTCTGCCCCTTCACATCACCCCCACAGTAGTGTCCTCTGCCCCTTCACACCACCCCCACCATAGTGTCCTCTGCCCCTTCACACCACCCCCACCATAGTGTCCTCTGCCCCTTCACATCACCCCCCACCATAGGGTCCTCTGCCCCCCCCCCCCTCACAGTAGTGTCCTCTGCCCCTTCACACCACCCCCACCATAGTGTCCTCTGCCCCTTCACACCACCCCCACCATAGTGTCCTCTGCCCCTTCACACCACCCCCACCATAGTGTCCTCTGCCCCCCCCCCCCCCCTCACAGTACTGTCCTCTGCCCCTTCACATCACCCCCACAGTAGTGTCCTCTGCCCCTTCACATCACCCCCCACCATAGGGTCCTCTGCCCCTTCACACCACCCCCACAGTACTGCCCTCTGCCCCTTCACATCACCCCCCACCATAGGGTCCTCTGCCCCTTCACATCACCCCCCACCATAGGGTCCTCTGCCCCTTCACATCACCCCCCACCATAGGGTCCTCTGCCCCTTCACACCACCCCCACCATAGTGTCCTCTGCCCCCCCCCCCCTCACAGTACTGTCCTCTGCCCCTTAACATCACCCCCCACCATAGTGTCCTCTGCCCCCCCCCTCACAGTACTGTCCTCTGCCCCTTAACATCACCCCCCACCATAGTGTCCTCTGCCCCTTCACATCACCCCCACAGTAGTGTCCTCTGCCCCCCCTCACACCACCCCCACAGTACTGCCCTCTGCCCCTTCACATCACCCCCCACCATAGGGTCATCTGCCCCTTCACATCACCCCCCACCATAGGGTCATCTGCCCCTCTTACATCACCCATCACACACATAGTACTGCCCTCTGCCTCTTCACACCCCCCCCCCCCCACAGTAGTGTCCTCTGCCCCTTCACATCAACTGCCCCACAGTACTGCCCTCTGCCCCTCTCATATTACCCCCCCCCCCCCCCACAGTAGTGTCCTCTGCCCCTCATACATCACCCCCCCCCCCACACACACACACACACAATACTGCCCTCTGCCCCTCCACATCACCCCCACAGTACTGCCCTCTGCCTCTTCACCCCCCCCCCCACAGTAGTGTCCTCTGCCCCTTCACATCAACTGCCCCACAGTACTGCCCTCTGCCCCTCTCATATTACCCCCCCCCACAGTAGTGTCCTCTGCCCCTCATACATCACCCCCCCCCCACACACAGTACTGCCCTCTGCCCCTCCACATCACCCCCACAGTACTGCCCTCTGCCCCTCTCATATTACCCCCCCCCCCCACAGTAGTGTCCTCTGACCCTCATACATCACCCCCCCCCCCACACACACAGTACTGCCCTCTGCCCCTCTCATATTACCCCCCCCCACAGTAGTGTCCTCTGACCCTCATACATCACCCCCCCCCCACACACACACAGTACTGCCCTCTGCCCCTCTCATATTACCCCCCCCCCCAGTAGTGTCCTCTGACCCTCATCCATCACACCCGCGCACACAGTACTGCGTACTGCCCTCTGTCCCTCCACATCACCCCCACAGTACTGCCCTCTGCCTCTCTCATATTACCCCCCCCCACCCCCCACATTAGTGTCCTCTACCCCTCTTACATAACCCCCGCCCCCACACACAGTACTGCCCTCTGCCTCTCAGAGCGGTCCTAGCAACCAATCATCTGCTAGTTAATATACAAAGTTCTCTCTCGGGCAGCTCCCACCCTCCTTACACTGCTACTGTGACTCCCAATCTGTCCAACCTCCCGCTCTCCGGGCGGAGTCTATCATACCTCCCAACATTTAGAGATGGGAATGAGGGACACCTACTAACAAATGTATGTAGGCATAGGACACGCCCCCCGCCACACCCCCTTAAGGGAGAATTAACCCCCAAAAAAGGTTAATGAAATCCACAAGGGCTTTTTTTTTTACCACTACTATTCCTTTATATCGGCTTTACAAATTTACAAATGTAGCAATTTAGAAATTGTAAGAAAGGTTTAGCTCTGGGGAACACTTTTTGAAAGCTAAAAAGTGCATTTTATATACAACTATAGAGATCAGACCAAAATGAGGGACAACTGAGAGGGACAGAGGGACATTTCTCCAAATCAGGGACAGCCCCTCGAAATCCGGGACAGTATGGTCTAGGATAGGGGTCTCCAAACTTTCTAAACAAAGGGCCAGTTTACTGTCCTTCAGACATTAGGGGGGGCGGACTGTGGTCAGTGGTAATAGAAAACGCCCCAGTGTCAGTAAACAATGCCCCGTCATCAGTTTTAGTGGGAGGAATGGTGCCCCATTGTTGGCATCAGTGGGAGGAATGGTCTCCCTATTGTTGGCATCAGTGGGAGGAATGGTCTCCTATTGTTGGCATCAGTGGGAGGAATGGTCTCCTATTGTTGGCATCAGTGGGAGGAATGGTCTCCTATTGTTGGCATCAGTGGGAGGAATGGTCTCCTATTGTTGGCATCAGTAGGAGGAATGGTCTCCCATTGTTGGCATCAGTGGGAGGAATGGTGCCCCATTGTTGGCATCAGTGGGAGGAATGGCGCTCCATTGTTTTCATCAGTGGGAGGAATGGTGCCCCATTGTTGGCATCAGTGGGAGGAATGGCGCCCCATTGTTGGCATCAGTGGGAGGAATGGTCTCCCATTGTTGGCATCAGTGGGAGGAATGGCGCCCCATTGTTGGCATCAGTGGGAGGAATGGTCTCCCATTGTTGGCATCAGTGGGAGGAATAGCGCTCCATTGTTTTCATCAGTGGGAGGAATGGTGCCCCATTGTTGGCATCAGTGGGAGGAATGGCACTCCATTGTTTTCATCAGTGGGAGGAATGGTGCCCCATTGTTTTCATCAGTGGGAGGAATGGCGCTCCATTGTTTTCATCAGTGGGAGGAATGGTGCCCCATTGTTGGCATCAGTGGGAGGAATGGCACTCCATTGTTTTCATCAGTGGGAGGAATGGTGCCCCATTGTTTTCATCAGTGGGAGGAATGGCGCTCCATTGTTTTCATCAGTGGGAGGAATGGTGCCCCATTGTTGGCATCAGTGGGAGGAATGGCGCCCCATTGTTGGCATCAGTGGGAGGAATGGTGCCCCATTGTTGGCATCAGTGGGAGGAATGGCGCCCCATTGTTGGCATCAGTGGGAGGAATGGTGCCCCATTGTTGGTGTCAGTGGATGGAATAGTGCCTCAAGGGCCAGATAAAGGCAAGCAAAGGGCCACATTCGGCCCCCAGGCCATAGTTCGGAGACCACTGGTCTAGGGGAAGGAAGGGACGGTGACTCGGTCAGGATCCAGGCCGGGGCCCGCCATTTAGTGATGCCTGGCATAGAGGAGATCTCTCCACTTTTTTTTTAAGTGTAAGAAGACAATGGGGTTGAATTAATAAAACTGGAGAGTGCAAAGCCCGGTGCAGCTCTGCAGAGAAATCAATCAGCCTCCATATTTTTTTGTCAAAACTTAATTAAACAAGCCGAAGTTTGAAGCTGATTGGCTACCATGCAGAGCTGCACCGGATTTTGCACTCTCTAGTTTTAGTAAATTGACCCCCAATGACTTTCCTAAGCCATGTCTCTGCGAAGAGCTAAGAGTGACTGAAGGGACATGAAAGAATCAAACTGGACTGAACTAACTAGCACTAAACAGGAGGGAAGGACTGAGGGAGATCCCAAATCACATAAGAAAAAGGTTGTGGTGGCCCTAAACCACCATTAGATATCACCACATATCTGAACAATATAAACCTGATACAGTTTGGTACAACAGAAAAAAAATACATAGAGTTGGAACAGAGGAACGTGTATTTTTTTATTGGCAATCAGTGTAGGTACCTGAAGTGGACTTAGTATCAGCTGCCTCCCTGTACAGCAGGTCCGGAATGTGGGAGGTAAAAGCAGCACAAGGAGCCAATCAGAACACGTACTGGCAAGGAGCATGCTGATAGGAGGAGAGAGCGGAGTGACGGAGAGAGGAGCTCATCGCATTGGTGTTTATCCTTGATTGTCTGGGCTCATAGGAGGAGGTGGGTTAAATCATTCAACCTGGAGAAGATCCAATGACTGATGGTGGAGAAAGGAGGCCGTCCCTGGCCTCTGGGGAGAGTAAGATCCGCTTTAAAACAGAGGAATGAGTGAAGAATTAAAAAAAATAAAAAGAATTAAAAAAAAATAAAAAAATCTTCCAGCAGATGGGTTTTAATGTCTTCATTTTATTAAATAAGTGTCTTTGCTGCAGTCTTGTGCCTTACTTAGGTTGCCATCTGTCCGGGATTCACCCGGACAGTTCGGATTTGGAATCATGCGTCCAGGTTTCAGACTGCCTGAAACCCGGACACATTATTCAGACTGGACTATGACTTCCCAGCAGGGTTGCTGACTGCCCAAAGAGAGGCACTAACCTAACAACCCCCCCCACACACACATGCAGGAGAGGAGAGAGGGCTCAATCTGCTCCACTTCATCCCCACCCCACCCCTCTGTGTCTCCCCACACTCCAATCTCTGGCGCTTGGGGGGCTAGAAATTTAAATTTCAGCAGCCTCAGATACATCAGATACATCTGGATGCTGACTGCCAAGGGGTGAGTGAGCTTACCATCCATCCCTGTCTGTGACTGAAGTCTCCCCCCCTTCTCTCTCCTGTCTCTGAGTGGGTACACTAATGTAAATCAGGGTTCTCAGAGCACCCCTTACATCAGAGT
Organism: Lithobates pipiens; assembly: GCA_037367395.1. Lineage (NCBI taxonomy): Eukaryota > Metazoa > Chordata > Amphibia > Anura > Ranidae > Lithobates > Lithobates pipiens. The sequence goes on from JAZDVW010000180.1 coordinate 285,055, forward strand.
TCCCTTTACACCAGAGGCCACAGTGTTCCTCCTTACATCAGAGTTCTCAGTGTTCCCCCCTTATGTCAGAGTCCCCAGAGTTCTCCCTTACATCAGAGTCTGCAGAGCCCCCCTTATAGTGTAAGGGAACTCTGCAAGTTCAGATGTAAAAAGGGGAATTAAGTGGATTCAGATGTAAAGGGGGAACTCTGTGGACTCTGATGAAAGGGGGGACTCTTGTTATAAATGTCATATGATTAGAAATGTTATTTAATAGCAAAATATGTACGGTTTATACTATAAAAAAAAAAAAAAATTGCTGTGCGCTGCTAAAGTGTTTGGATTTGACTTGAAGAAAAGGTGGCAACCCGAGCCTCATTGGAGAGACGTCCTATCAACTTCCTGTCATACAGGAAGTGCGGGAAAATCTCCCCAATGGGGACACTGAATAAAACCTGAATAAAACTAAGAAAAAAAAAAAAAACTGATGGCGCTTTGTCCCTTTATTTATTTATTCATTTTATAACACTGACTGACATTTTTTTTTTCCAGGAGACGTTTCACAATTCCGGGTCAGATCAATGAGCCAAAAACAAAAATTCCCTCCAGACGAGACACAAGCGAATGATTTCTGCTGCTTCGGGCTCCATTCTAAGGCCGCGTACACACGGGGCGGACTGTTCGCCCAACTAAGTTCGTCAAACAATCCGACAAACAGTCCGCTCAAAATTTGAATGAACGGACTGAATGAACGGGACTGAATGAACGGACTGTGACCACACACGATGAGCAGACAGTCCGCTGAAAGCGTGCGCGATGACGTGTACGGCACGTACGACGGGACTAGAAAAACGACGTCCAATACACTGCAATGCAACCTTCGGCCGTGTAAACCCTTTCTGAGCATGCGCCATACTTAGTCCGTCCAACTTGCCTACACACGAGCGGACTGTCCACTGAAACCAAGTTTGGACGGACAAAACCAAGTTTGAACGGACTGTCTTACGGAAATTCGGAAAAACTTTGTTCGTCAGATTGTCCGCTGAAAAAGTCCGCTGAAACTGTCCGCTGAAGCCCACACACGAGCGGATTGTCCGCTGAAACACGGTTCAGCGGACTAAGTTGGGCGAACAGTCCGCCTTAGGCCGCGTACACCACGCGGACTGTTCGCCCAACTTTGTCCGTCAAACAGTTTCAGCAAACAGTCCGCTCAAAATTAGCATGGACGGACATGGCCACACACGACGAACGAACAGTTTGCTGAAACCGTGCGCGATGACGTGAACGGCACGTACGACGGGACGAAAAATACGACATCCTATACATTGCATTATAACTTTCGGCGTGTAAATCCTTTCTGAGCATGCGCGCAACTTAGTTTGACGAACAAGCCTACACACGGGCGGACTGTTCGCTCAAACAAGGTTTCAGCGGACAGTTTTACGGAATTTCCGAAAAACCTTGTTCAGCGGACTGTCCGCTGAAACTGTCCGCTGAAAGCCCACACACGAGCGGACTGTCCGCCCAAACACTGTTCAGCGGACTAAGTTGGGCGAACAGTCCGCGCGTGTGTACGCGGCCTCAGTCTTTTCTGTCTGTGAGAAGGTGACAGGTTCAGTGTGAGGACACAACGCCCCCCCCGAAACCCCTCCCCCTCCCCGATCACCCCGACCCCCCCCCCCCATCACCCCCCTGTGCTCCAAGCAACCTGAAGAGTAAAAGGGAGTATTCCATCTGCTGGGGTCACACCGAATCACCGAGCGTCACAAATCAAACCCCCCCCCCCCCCCGACACCTTCCATATATCTCTCCTACAAATCGGCTTCCCTATTCCAAGACAGGAGATCTCTGCATGTGAAAGAGAAATTCTCATCCTTTAGATTTACTTCACTTTTTCTTGTTTTTGTTACAACATTTGATTCAATTTGCTTTAAACATCTTTTCTTCCCTTCTTCATTCTTTCTGTCCGCCCTTTTTTCTTTCTTTCTTTCTTCGGAAGAGCATACAGACGAGCGATTTTCCCGATAAGAATTGGTTCCGTCAGAAAGATCGGAACATACGACGAAAAGCTTCCGTCTGACTTTTTCTGTCGGAACATTCCGCTCCTGTGTACCGGGATCAGCGATCTTCTGTGTTTTCTTTCTTTTCCTGATTTATTTTCTTTCATTATTTCTGTCTGTCCTTCTTTATTTCCTTCTTTCTCTTATGTCGCGTACACAGGATCGGACTATCCGGCGGACTCTCCGCCCGTGTGTGGGCTCTGACTTTTTCTTTCCAAAAGTCCGGCGGATTTAGAAAGAAGTTTTGACTCAAAATTGTCCGCTGGACTCGGCAGTCTGGTGGACAATCTGCCCGTCTGTGCACTTATGAAATGAACGAACTTGCCCACACACACGGAGAAAAGTCCGTTCATTTTGAACGCGGCTCCAGGTAGACGGGACTAGCGAAGGAAGTCAATCTCACCGCCTCTATCAGTGAGATTGACACCTTGCTGGCCCCACACCTGGTATGGAGTTAAAGGGGAACCATGGGGACAAGCAAGCACCCCCCCCCCTCCTGAGCCGTACCATGCCGCGTGCCCTCAACATGGGGGGTGCCTCTTCCCGACAACCCTGGCCGTTTGTTGTCGGGGGCTGTGGGAGGGGGGCTTATCGGAATCCGGGAGCCCCCTTTAATAAGGGGGCCCACAGATACCGGCCCCCAGCCCTATGTGAATGAGTATGGGATACGATGTACCCCTAACCATTCACCTGGTGAAAAAAAAGTGTAAATCAAAAAGCATAACACTGGTTTTTCAAATAATTTATTAGACAGCTCCGGTGGTCTTCTCTTTTTCTGTCTTGGGGGGTCTTCTGGGGTCTTGTTCCGCTCTTCGGTTCTTCTTGCCGGGCCTCCGCTATATTCTTATAGCTCTTTTACTAGCGGTGGCCCGGTCTTCTGTCGCTGCCGCCTTCTCTTCTTCTCTTCTTCTTCTTCTTCTCCTCCTCCTTCTTCCTTTCCGATGTTGACACAACGCTCTCTCTGGCCGCAAAGGCAGGGACGCGTTGTGAAGTGACTTATATAGGGACAAGGGGCGGGTCATCGGGTGATGTCACATGGTGACCCTCGCCCCTTATGATGTCACAGTCCCAGCATCCTCCGGGGCTATGGCATCATAAAGGGCGGGGTCACCATGTGACATCACCCGATGACCCGCCCCTTGTCCCTATATAAGTCAGTTCACAACGCGTCCCTGCCTTTGCAGCCAGAGAGAGCGTTGTGTCAACATCGCAAGGAAGAAGAAGAGAAGAAGGTGGCGGCAGCGATGACAACAACAGAAGACCGGGCCACCGCTAGTAAAAGAGCTATAAGAAGATAGCGGAGGCCCGGCAAGAAGAACCGAAGAGCGGGACAAGACCCCAGAAGAGCGGGACAAGACCCCGAAGTTGGAAGAAGACCCCCGGACGGCGGCGGCAATGAGGAAGAAGGAAGCCGGGCTCCTCCTCTAGTAAAAGAGCTAGCAAAAGAGCAGAAGATAGCGGAGGAGTCCGGCGAGAAGACCCCCCAAGACGGAGGAAGAGAAGACCACCAGAGCTGTCTAATAAATTATTTGAAAAACCTGTGTTGTGTTTTTTTATTTACAATTTTTTCACCAGGTGAATGGGTAGGGGTACATCGTACCACATACTCATTCACATAGGGTGGGGGGCCGGTATCTAGGGGCCCCCTTATTAAAGGGGGCTCCCGGATTCCGATAAGCCCCCGCCCGCATACCCCAACAACCAACGGCCAGGCTTGTCGGGAAGAGGCCCTTGTCCTCATCAACGTGGGGACAAGGTGCTTTGGGGTGGGGGGGCCGCAGGGCCCCCCTTTCCCCAAAGCACCGCCCCATTTTGAGGGCTTGTGGCCTGGTACGGCTCAGGGGGGAGGGCGCTCACTCATCCCCACCCCCTTTCCTGACCGGCCGGGCTGCCTGCTCAGATAAGGGTCTGCTATGGACTTTAGGGGGGACCCCACACCGTTTTTTTGGCGTAGGGCTTCCCCTTTAAATCCATACCAGGTGTGGGGCCAGCAAGGTGTCAATCTCGACAATGGAGGCAGCGACATTGACTTCCTTCGCTAGTCCCTTTTACCTGGAGTCATGTTCAAAATGAACAGACTTTACTCCGTGTGTGGGCAAGTCCATTCATTTCAAAAGTCCAGCGGACTCCCGCCATAGTCCGGCGGATTATCCGCAGGACCTAGTCCACCGGAAAAATCCGGTCGTGTGTGGGCAGGTCCGCTCATTTGGAAAGTCCGGTGGACCTCCGCTGCAAAGTCCGGCAGGTTGTCCGCTGGACTAAATCCGCCGGATAGTCCTATCGTGTGTACGCGGCATTAGTTATCTCCTTCTCTCTCTCTCTCTCTATTTCTTTCCCTGACCTTTGCCTTTCCTGCTTTCTGCCTGTCCTTTATTTCCTTCTTTCTCTCTCTCTCTTTGTTTCTTTCTCTCTCTTTCTCTATTTATCTCTCTTAGTGATCTCCTATTCTTTTTTCCTTGCTCTATCTTTCTCTCTCTCTTTTTCCTTCTCTCTTTCTTTATCTCTCTTGCTCTCTTTTTTTTTCTTTCCCTGATCTTTTTTTCTTTCATTATTTCTCATTGATCACCTATTATTTTTTTCTTGCTCCCTCTCGCTCTCCCTCCCTCACTCTTTCTTTATTTCCCTGACTTTTATCTTCCATTCTGTCTGTCCTTCTTTATTTCCTTCTTTCTCTTAGTGATCTCCTATTCTTTCTTTCTTTCTTCCTCTCTTTCTTCCCCCCCCCCCCCCCCCTCTCTCTCTCTCTCTCTCTTTCCCTGACCCTTTTCTTTCATTATTTCTGTCTGTCCTTCTTTCTCTTATTGATCACCTATTTTTTTTTCTTGCTCTCTCTCTCTCTTTCTTTCTTTCCGTGACCTTTATCTTCCATTGTGTCTGTCCTTTATTTCCTTATTTCTCTTAGTGATCTCCTATTCTCTCTTTCTTTCTTTCTCTCTCTGTCTCCCTCCCTTCTCCCTCTTTCTTCTCATTTCCTTCTTTCTTCCTTTCTTTCTTTCTTTGTCTCCCTCCCTTCCCCCTCTTTCTTCAGTTCCTTCTTTCTTTCTTTCTTTCTTTCTTTCTTTCTTTCTTTCTTTCTTTCTTTCTTTCTTTCTTTCTTTCTTCCTTTCTTCCTTTCTTCCTTTCTTTCCTTCTCTCTATCTATCCCCCCCCCCCCTGTCTTTCTTAATTTCCTTCTTTCTTGCTCCCGCTCTTTCTTTCTTTCACTGACCCTTTTCGTCCATTCTGTCTGTCCTTCTTTTTTTCTTTCTTTTACTTAAGCCCCGTACACACGAGAGGACTTATGTCCGACAGACTTCCGAAGGAGTTCTGCCGGAGTTCTGCTGGAGTTCCGACAGAGTTCTGACGGACTTTTCAACTGAGCGGACATGGCCACACACAATCACACTAAACTCCGACGGATTCGAACGTGATGACGTACGACTGGACTCGAATAAGGAAGTTCATAGCCAGTAGCCAATAGCTGCCCTAGCGTCGGTTTTAGTCTGTCGGAGTAGCATACACACGAGCAAATTTTTCGAAGGGACCGGGTCCGGCGGAGTTCCCTCGGAAAAATTTGAAGCATGTTCCATATTCTAAAGTCCGTCAGACTTTGGCGAATCAAAAGTCCGTTGCAGCCCACACACGATCGAATAGTCTGACGGACTCAGTCCGTCGGACTTTGGATGTTGAAAAGTCCGCTCGTGTGTACGCGGCATTAGTGATCTCCTCTTTCCTTCTCTTTCTTTCTTTATCTCATTCTTTCTCTCTTATTTTTTTCCCCTTTCTCTCTCTTCTTTCTTCCTTTTTCTTTCTTTCTCCTGGTGTAAAATAATACTTAATTCCTGCTGTTTTTTCATTATATTATTGCCCTGACATAACCAAGTCTGTACAAATATGACATTACATTTATTATGTTTTAACAATGTACCAATCTAAGATTACATTTAGAAGTTGTTGGGTGTGTTGTTGCAGAGTGACCCTGTCGGGTGAGATGTATACGAGTTCAGCATCCTGTAATATCTGACACAGGATTCGTCTAATATAACTTGACAGCTACAAAGCCTCGGGTGTGATGTACCGCTGGGCCGCCCAGCCGAGCCGACAACACGCTCCATGCTGTAACGTCTTCCTTGCTCAGCGGTCCTTCCTCCTGCGGTCTCTATGTACATGGGACATTCTGCGCTGGAATTTATTCCAAACTATTACTTTTCTGACAGCGTGGTCCAAACACCTGGGCGGATTTCTAGAAATGGAATGGCGAAGCATTGCAGGAATGTTAAGTGTGTCATAAGAAGGCAATTTAATAGCGTGACACGGCAAAACGCAAACATACTCTGTGTAATATTTCCCAGATTTACACAAACCCTCAGAATGTTCTTAATTCCAGAGCGGAATCTGAATGCAAGAAATTAAAAAGAAAAAAGAATAAAGTAAAAGAGCATCTAAACCAATGAACAAAAAAAATGTATCCCAGTCCTGGTAGCTGCATTAGTTTGCTAGTTACAGGCTTTTTTTTTTATTGTCACTTTATTTTCACCTGGGGATCTTGCCAGTAATACATGTCTTTCTGTTGGGGGACAACACAACATATATGTATATTGCCAGCATCACTGCTATGTGTTGGGAACACCCAATCATGTGTTTCCGGCACTGTGGCCAAACCTATGTTGCAGTGTAAGCTGGTGCTATGACCACAGCCCCAAGCTTCCTGTGCCAGGGTGGCTCCTTTCTCTTACAGCATCCTATGGAGCAACCCTGCATGCAGGGACTAGAGTGGTGTCTCCCTACACTATGTGTATCAATAGAAACACACAGACCTGTAGCCTAGGATAAAATGGCTTTCTCCTTCTCCTCCTACTACCTCCTCCTCCTCCTTTCTTCAAGCAGACTGACTGTAGACTGCACTGTTCACTGTTAACACTTTCCTGTGAAGACTGGTAGCACCCCCCCCCCCCCCTATGTAGTCTCACTCTCCACCCCAACGTCCCTGAAAACAAACAAACACACATAGACTTATCTCAAAAAACTTTAATGATGTAAACATAAAGAACTGGTCCATACTTACTGATTGGTCCAGGCTCACTGATTGGTTGCTAGAGGTTACTGTGCATTCTTACAGCTCTCTGATTGGTTGCTAGAGGCTACTCCATATCCTTACCACTTGCCGATTGGTTGCTAAAGGTTACTGTACATTACTGCTGCTCATTGATTAGTTGCTAGAGGTTACTGCACATCATTACTGCTAACTGATTGGTTGCTAGAGGTTACTGCACATTATTACTGCTCATTGATTGGTCGCTAGAGGTTACTGCACATCATTACTGCTAACTGCTTGCTGGAGGTCACTGCACATCATTACTGCCCACTGATTGGTTTCTGAAGGTTACAGCACATTATTACTGCTCAATGATTGGTTGCTAGACGTTACTGCAGATCACTACTGTTCACTGATTGGTTGCTAGATGTTACTGCACATCCTTACCACTTACCAATTGGTTGCTAAAGGTTACTGCACATTTTTACTGCTCATTGATTGCTTGCTAGAGGATACTGCACATCGTTATTGCTCACTGATTGGTTGCTAGAGATTACAGCAGAACACTACTGTTCACTGATTGGTTGCTAGAGGTCACTGCACATCATTACAGCTCACTGGTTGGTTGCTAGAGGATACTGCACATTATTACTACTCACTGATTGGTTGCTAGTGGTTACTGCACATCATCATTGCTCACTGATTGGTTGCTAGAGATTACAGAAGATCCCTACTGTTCATTGATTTTTTGCTAGAAATTACTGCACATCATTACCGCACCACTGATTGGTTGCTGAAGGTTACAGCACATCATCTCCTTACTGCCTGCACACCATGGACTGCAGAGGAGTAGGGACCCACCAATAGACAGAAAACTCCTAGAACTTCTTATTAGCAATAATCAGAGCAGAGCACACACAGCTATGAAGGTTAACTGACTGCAGGTAGGAACAGAGCCCAAAGTAAGCAGCATCCCAGAGGATGGGCTGCCAGGAATAAATGACTAGTCATGCTGCCTGCAGTAGAAGTACTGGCCGGAAATAGAGACGTCATACAGGACAAATGAGACTTACACAAAGTTTGTCCTCCTGGTGTAGCTTGTTGTCGGGTGTCCAGAGGCAGCCAGCAACTTTCTCTCTTCCACCATCACCTTCCCTCCTCACTGCCAGCTCAACCCACACAAGTCAGAGCAACCCCTGCCAGGCACAGTAGCAACCTGGATCCCCACCCTCTGCTCCACCAACATTTGTTGCGGCCACCCTGCTATCTGAGCAAGGCCACCACACTCATTGGCCCTTCAGGTTTTCCTTCTACCATTGGTCTGCTGCTGATTTGTCAGCATGCTGTAGACTCCCAGGATCAAAGCTGCATGGGTTGTGTGTCCGCATATTGCAGAGTGAGTGCTAGGAAGCAAAATTCTGGCAGGATGAACAGGTATTTATTTTTATTGTCATGAACAGATGCACTGCAAGTACCACCAGGTCCCTGATTTCAAGTGTAGAGTAGCCTACCCTTAGGTAGGCTACTAGGAAGGTTAGGTCAATTTAGTTCTTTTGGCTCCCCTATAAACAGTGGAGCAGTTTGTGATTACTTTCTGCTATTCTGAGCATCACAGGCTTCAGGTTTGATTGCTTCCCCCTGTCTTCTAGAGGGTTCCAGAATATAGTGGGTTGGAAGTAGTCAAATCAGCTGCCTGACTATTTATGTTGTCTCAGCCAATCCCCGGGGGAAGGTGCCCAGTAGGTGGTTGAGGCCTCCATATTTTTGTCTGAGGTTTGGGGAGGCCCTGTTCTTGTCCAGGAGGAAAAGTTTCCATCCTGCAGGGCTTCTGTCCTTCTGGACAGCCCAGCTGAAGTTTTAAATGTGCTCATCGAGGTCCCAGCTATGCTAGAGCCGGGGGGCTGTTTTTCTGAAGATCTCTTGAACGGATTGAGGGATTTCACTGAGGATCTGGTTTGGAGAGTTCACAGTAGAAATGTCTGACTGATATTGGAAGGAGGCCTCCAAGTATCCAGGGACATACCTGAGTACAGACCTTAATGTAGGACCCTGGTGACTGGTTGCTGCTACTATCCCCTGTGCATCAGAGCTTGGGCTGGGGCATTCCTTATGGTGCATCAGTGCTGTGCATTTCCTTAGCTTCTGCTAGAGGGACTGCTCTAATAAGTAATGTCAAGAGTGTCCTCTTATAACTATTAATGGATCCCACAGCTCCCTGTGCCCTATCTAAGTTTATTCAGCAATAAATAAAAGGTAAAAAAGCAACCCCTAGACTGAAAAAGTTGATGTTTGCCTGGCTGCCGTTGCACTAATCTGGGAGAGCAACCTGTGGCAAACCATTTGTTTGAGAAGTCCACTCAATCCTTCAGAAGTAAAGCCTTGCGCACACCAGGGGCGGATCCAGGGGGGGGGGCAACGGGTCAATTGCCCCCTCTGAGAATACTGGCAGCTGATGACAGCAAAGCCGGTTCCGCGGGTCCAATCGCGGCCGGTTCCGCGGGTACCAGCGGGCCGGTTCCGCGGGTCCAATCGCGGCCGGTTCCGCGGGTACCAGCGGGCCGGTTCCGCGGGTCCAATCGCGGTCGGTTCCGCGGGTACCCGCGCGGCCGGTTCCGCGGGTACCCGCGCTGAGTGGATGGGTGAGGGGGGGGGCAGCTGGGCAGCTTAGGAGGGCTGCTGGCCAGTCAGGAAGCCAACAGGCAGGGGAGCAGGGAGATGACATCATCTCTCACTGCCCTGCATCCCTCCAGTCCTGCCCTCACTGTGTAGAGGAAGCTGTGTGCAGCAGAGAGATTGCATCATCTCTCTGCTGCCTATCTTCACTCTGGGACCCAACAAAAGACCACCTTAGCAGAAAAGTGACACAGTAGGTGACAATCCGCAATGTGTGGCAGACTACGTGGCAAGTGGCAATCCGCAATGTGTGGCAGACTACGTGGCAAGTGGCAATCCACAATGTGTGGCAGACTACGTGGCAAGTGGCAATTCGCAATGTGTGGCAGGTGATGTGGCAAGTGACAATCCGCAATGTGTGGCAGGAGACGTGGCAAGTGACAATCCGCAATGTGTGGCAGGTGACGTGGCAAGTGACAATCCGCAATGTGTGGCAGGTGATGTGGCAAGCGACAATCCGCAATGTGTGGCAGGTGACGTGGCAAGTGGCAATCCGCAATGTGTGGCAGGTGACGTGGCAAGTGACAATCCGCAATGTGTGGCAGGCTACGTGGCAAGTGGCAATCTGCAATGTGTGGCAGGCAACGTGGCAAGTGACAATCCGCAATGTGTGGCAGGTGACGTGGCAAGTGACAATCCGCAATGTGTGGCAGGTGACGTGGAAAGTGACAATCCGCAATGTGTGGCAGGCTACGTGGCAAGTGGCAATCCGCAATGTGTGGCAGGCAACGTGGCAAGTGACAATCCGCAATGTGTGGCAGGTGACGTGGCAAGTGGCAATCCGCAATGTGTGGCAGGCAACGTGGCAAGTGACAATCCGCAATGTGTGGCAGGTGACGTGGCAAGTGACAATCCCCAATGTGTGGCAGGTGACGTGGCAAGTGGCAATCCACAATGTGTGTCAGGCAACGTGGCAAGTGACAATCCGCAATGTGTGGCAGGTGACGTGGCAAGTGGCAATCCGCAATGTGTGGCAGGCTACGTGGCAATCCGCATCTGGTGGCAGGCGACGTGGCAAGTGACAATCCGCAATGTGTGGCAGGTGACGTGGCAAGTGACAATCCGCAATGTGTGGCAGGTGACGTGGCAAGTGACAATCCACATTTGGTGGCAGGCGACATGGCAAGTGACATCCTCAGGGCTCCCACTGATTCTGCATTATGGTGAGTTGAACCATTTAATTTTATATTACAATGTATTAATAGAAATAATGCGCTTCAATCATCCTGACACCATAACAACCATGGTGCCGTAATGATTGAAGCACAAATACCAGCCATTTCCCATATAAATTGCCCCCAAAAAAACATATTTTATAGCAGTGCCCCTCCCGAGACTAGACTCTGGATCCGCCCCTGGTGATGTGGCAAGCGACAATCCGCAATGTGTGGCAGGTGACGTGGCAAGTGGCAATCCGCAATGTGTGGCAGGTGACGTGGCAAGTGACAATCCGCAATGTGTGGCAGGCTACGTGGCAAGTGGCAATCTGCAATGTGTGGCAGGCAACGTGGCAAGTGACAATCCGCAATGTGTGGCAGGTGACGTGGCAAGTGACAATCCGCAATGTGTGGCAGGTGACGTGGCAAGTGACAATCCGCAATGTGTGGCAGGCTATGTGGCAAGTGGCAATCCGCAATGTGTGGCAGGCAACGTGGCAAGTGACAATCCGCAATGTGTGGCAGGTGACATGGCAAGTGGCAATCCGCAATGTGTGGCAGGCAACGTGGCAAGTGACAATCCGCAATGTGTGGCAGGTGACGTGGCAAGTGACAATCCCCAATGTGTGGCAGGTGACATGGCAAGTGGCAATCCACAATGTGTGTCAGGCAACGTGGCAAGTGACAATCCGCAATGTGTGGCAGGTGACGTGGCAAGTGGCAATCCGCAATGTGTGGCAGGCTACGTGGCAATCCGCATCTGGTGGCAGGCGACGTGGCAAGTGACAATCCGCAATGTGTGGCAGGTGACGTGGCAAGTGACAATCCGCAATGTGTGGCAGGTGACGTGGCAAGTGACAATCCGCAATGTGTGGCAGGTGACGTGGCAAGTGACAATCCGCAATGTGTGGCAGGTGACGTGGCAAGTGACAATCCACATTTGGTGGCAGGCGACATGGCAAGTGACATCCTCAGGGCTCCCACTGATTCTGCATTATGGTGAGATGAACCATTTAATTTTATATTACAATGTATTAATAGAAATAATGCGCTTCAATCATCCTGACACCATAACAACCATGGTGCCGTAATGATTGAAGCGCAAATACCAGCCATTTCCCATATAAATTGCCCCCAAAAAAACATATTTTATAGCAGTGCCCCTCCCGAGACTAGACTCTGGATCCGCCCCTGGCGCACACAGGCCAAATGGCGGGCAGCATTGGCCGGTTCAATAAAAAATAGCCGACATTCGGCCCATGTGTATTGTAGCCAGTCCGACAGAGCATACTGGAAAACCAGCAACTGACCGACTCCTAAACAGCACTCTCAGCCAATGCCTCATCCAACACTTGGGTGACGTCACCACGCTTTTTTGGGAGTCGGCCCGACATTCGGCCCATGTGTATTGCAGCCTGTTTGACAGAGCATGCTGGAAAACCAGAAAATGACCGGCTCCTGATCAGCACTCTCAGCCAATGCCTCATGCAACACCTGGGTGATGTCACCACACCTCCTGGGAGCCAGCCGACATTTACCCCTTGTGTATGGCAGCCGGTCTAACAGAGCATGCTGGAAAACCAGACACTGACCGGCTCACGATCAGCACTCTCAGACAGTGCCTTGTCCAACACTTGAGTGACGTCACCACGCCTTCTTGGAGCCAGCCAACATTCAGCCTGTGTGTATGGCAGCTGGTCCATCAGAGCAAGCTGGAAAACCAGCAAATGACTGGCTCCCGATCAGCACTCCCAGCCAATGCCTTGTCCAACACTTGGGTGACATCACCACGCCTTCTGGGAGCCAACTGACATTCAGCCTGTGTGTATGGAAGCTGGTCCGACAGAGCATGCTGGAAAACCATCAACTAACCGGCTCCTGATCAGCACTCTTGGCCAATGCCTCGTTCCAACACTTGGGTGACGTCACCATGCCTTCTGGGAGTTGGCCGACATTTGGCCCGTGTGTATGGCAGCTGGTCTGAGAGAACATGCTGGAAAACCAGCAATTGACCGGCTCACAATCAGCACTCTCAGCAAATGCCTTTTCCAACACTTGGGTGACGTCACCATGCCTCATGGGAGTCAGACAAGATTCAGTCCGTGTGTATGGCAGCCAGCCCGACAGAGCATGCTGGAAAACCAGCAACTAACTGGCTCCTGATCAGCACTCTCAGCCAGTGCCTCATCCAACACTTGGGTGACGTCAGCACGCCTTCTGGGAGCTGGCTGACATTCAGCCCATGTGTATGGCAGCTGGTCCGATGGAGTATGATGGAAAACCAGCAAATGACCGACTCCCGATCATCACTCTCAGCCAATGCCTTTTCCAACACTTGGGTGATGTCACCACACCTCCTGGGAGTCAGCCAAGATTCAGTCCATGTGTATGGCAGCCAGCCCGACAGAGCATGCTGGAAAACCAGCAACTAACTGGCTCCTGATCAGCACTCTCAGCCAGTGCCTCATCCAACACTTGGGTGACGTCAGCACGCCTTCTGGGAGCTGGCTGACATTCAGCCCATGTGTATGGCAGCTGGTCCGATGGAGTATGATGGAAAACCAGCAAATGACCGACTCCCGATCATCACTCTCAGCCAATGCCTTTTCCAACACTTGGGTGATGTCACCACACCTCCTGGGAGTCAGCCAAGATTCAGTCCATGTGTATGGCAGCCAGCCCGACAGAGCATGCTGGAAAACCAGCAACTAACTGGCTGCCGATCAGCAATCCCAGCCAATGCCTTGTCCAACACTTGGGGACGTAACCACGCCTTCTTGGAGCCGGCTGACATTCGGCCCATGTGTATGGCAGCTGGTCTGATGGAGCATGCTGCAAAACCAGCAAATAACCGGCTCCCGATCAGCAATCCCAGCCAATGACTTGTCCAACACTTGGGTGACGTCACCACGCCTTCTGGGAGCCGGCTGACATTCAGCCCGTGTGTATGGCAGCTGGTCCGATGGAGCATGCTGAAAAACCAGCAAATAACCAGCTCCCAATCAGACCTCTCTCATACTTTTTAAGCTATTTGTATTTGGGGTTGTAAGCTGAGAGTAAAGCAGACTTTACATTTTCATGAAGGGTCCACTTTAAGCCCTTGATGACATTTTTAACTACCACTCTAAAATAGAAAAAAAGGGGGATTTTTCTAAAATTCTGGTTCTATCTGGTAAAATACCAAGAACCTTCTAAGCTGTCCTGGAGCCTTGTGGTCGACCGGAATGAGGGACCCGATCGGTTTGGAATCTCGTATCCCCCAATTGTTGCACTTATTTTAGCAGAGAAAACAAAATCAGGCATGTTTTTTACATAAACGCTCACCACAAACATTGGTTCTTTTTTCTCTGCGTTGTTCAGAAAATAAACACCTTGCGCTCTTGTTATTCGCCCCTGGCGACTCGTAAGTGCTGCTATGGGATTAACCACATCGCCAGGTTTACACGAGTTTGCTGCTGCTGTTCCCGTTTTACACGTCGCCCACACTGGCACCTCTCTGGGGTTATATGTACTTAATCTGGCGGATTCCCATTCCAAACAAACTCTTCTAGTCTGGCCGAGTGCCCGGAGCCGCCCAGCTACTGCAACCCCTAAATTATGATAACAAATTCTGTCTGGACAGCTAAACACGCTCCCCCACCCCTACAATATACATTATATTCTGTACAATGGAGAAATCAAAGTGTCTAGTCTGCTTTGCACTAAATAGTAGATGGAGGCTTTTTTATAATTGCAGCAAATACAAGGCTAAATAAATGTTAGTTAGCCACAGGGACAGTGTATATCAGCCATTATCAACCTTTTTACCTCCAAGGAACCCTTGAAAACATTTTTGTAGTCCTATGGGAACCCCTGCTAAAACCAATTTTCAATGGGAAGAATGTCCACCTAATTTTGGTGGCCATTGGGGACAATGTCCTCCTTACAGTGGTGGCTAGGGATGAGCCGAACACCCCCCCGTTCTGTTCGTACCAGAACTTTCGAACGGACCCCAAATTCGTACGAACTTTAGAACCCCATTAAAGTCTATGGGACTTGAACGTTCTAAATTAAAAGTGCTAATTTTAACGGCTAATATGCAAGATACTGTCCTAAAAAGGGTTTGGGGGCCTGGCTCCTGCCCCAGGGGACATGGGTCAATGCCTAAAATGTTTTTAAAAATGTCCGTTTTGGCGGGAGCACTGATTTTAATGACGATTAAAGTGAAAAAAAAAAAAGTGAAATATTCCTTTAAATATGGTGCCTGGTGGGTGTCTGTAGTATGCCTGTGAAGTGCCACGTGTTTCCCGTGTTTAGAACAGTCCCTGCACAAAATGACATTAAACGGAAAAAACACCATTTAAAACTGCTTGCGTTTTTAATGTAATATCTGGTTCCTGCAATATGGTTGAAAATCATTGAGAAAAAGGGCATGGGTAGCCCCCCCTGCCCATTACCAGCCTATTTGGGTCTTGTACGCATATTAAGGGGAACCCCGTACCCATATTAAAAAAAGGAAATGCGTGTGGCCCCCAGGCCCTATATACTCAGAACAGCAGTATACAGGCGGTGCAAACAAGACAGGGACTGTGTAGGTTTGTTGTGTTAAGTTGAATCTGTTTGTAATTTTCAACCGGTACATTTTTAAAGTGTAGCTCCAGTCAAAAAAACGATTTTTAAGCTTTTTGGAAAACATAGGGAAGGGTTATCACCCCTGTATAATTTGTTTTGTCGTCCATCTTTTTTCATCTCACTTCCTGTTGTCTCCTTCCATTTGCAAGTAGGAGATGTTTGTAAGTTGGATGTTTGAAAGTAGGGGCCTGCCCTATATGCTCTGCAGAAATGGCGGAACAAGGTGTTGGTTTTGCCACAACATTGTAAGCCCTGAAAGTGACTCTTGGTGGGCGCTGGAGCGCTCTGCTGTGAACGATTATATCAAGAATTGTAATTACATGCCATTGTTGAACAGTGGTAGAAAAATTGACCTTTGGTGGTTGTGGTGCTGGTGCCACAACACTATAAGTCCTCACCGTTACTCTGGGTGGGCACAGGAACGGGCCCTCCTGTGAAATATTATATCAAGAATTGTAATTACATGTCCCTGTTAAACAGGGGCAGAAAAATTGGGCCTTAGGCACTGGTGCTGGTGCCACCACACTGCAACCTCTCCCATATACTCTAGTTGTAGTGCAGGAATGAGCCCTGCTGCAAAGCATTGCATCAAAAATTGTACTTAAACGCCCCTGTTAAACAGGGTCAGAAAAAATGGGCCTTAGGCATCACCCATAACCAGAAATGTTCTTCCAACATATCAGCGGAGGAGGAAGAGGATAGACAATCAACATAACAGGACAGTCACTCAGCATCAGCATAGGCAGTCTTGAAGGGATGTGATATTTGAAAAAAAAATATTCTGTTACATCAGCTTCAGGTGCTTGGTAGCTGTGGGTGATCCAAGACTGATTCATCTTGATGAAGGTCAGTCGATCAACTGATTCGGTGGACAGGCGCACCCTGTGATCGGTAACAAAGCCACCAGCAGCACTGAAGGTGCGTTCCGAAAGAACGCTGGATGCAGGACAGGCCAGTAGCTCAATTGCATACTGTGCAAGCTCTGGCCAGTGATCCATCCTCAAGACCCAGTAAGCCAGAGGATTTTCGGTGGGAAAGGTGTCCAAGTCTGACCTTGCCCCTAGGTATTCCTGCACCATGTAAATCAGATGCTGGCGATGGGTGCTGGAACCGATCATACCTTGGGGCTGCGGACTAAAAAATTGTCTGAAAGCATCAGTCAGACGGCCACCTTCTCCACCGCTCCTTCTGACTGATGCCTCAGCAACACGTTGTCCAGGACCAGGAGTTTGTAACCTCCCAGTCTCTGGGAACGCGTTGCACAGACCTTTCTGCAAGGCCTCCCGAAGATGTCTCATCCTCTGCTCCCTCTGCGATGGCAAGATAAGGTCGGCAACCTTACCCTTGTACCGTGGATCAAGGAGAGTGGCCAGCCAGTAATGGTCCCTCTCCTTGATCCGAAGAATACGAGGATCCTTCCGCAGGCTTTGCAGGATCAGGGAGGCCATGCAGCGTAGGTTAGCTGAGGCATTCGGTCCGGAGTCCTCTGGGTCACTAAGGACAACATGATCCGCAGCTACCTCCTCCCAGCCACGTACAAGTCCACGGGTTTCTTGGGACTGTAAATCATCCCTACAAGACTGCTGCTGCTGCTGCTGCTGCTGCTGATGCTGAGTGCCAGCCTCCACCTCCATGCTGGCACAATCATCCTCCTCCTCCTCTTCCTCCTCCTCATCCTCTTCCTGTGTGATGGGTGGCACAGCAGGAACACTGTCTGGATAAAGGGGGCCTTGAGAGGCAAGGAAGTCCTCCTCTTCCTGCCTCTGTTCTGCCTCAAGTGCCCTGTCCATTATTCCATGCAGCGTATGCTCCAAGAGGTGGACAAGAGGTACAGTGTCACTGATGCATGCACTGTCACTGCTCACCATCCTTGTGGCCACCTCAAACGGTGACAGGACAGTGCATGCATCCCTGATCATGCCCCATTGGCGTGGTGAGAAAAAACCGAGCTCCCCTGACCCTGTCCTGGTGCCGTAGTCACACAGGTACTCATTGATGGCCCTCTGCTGCGTGTGCAGCCGCAGCAGCATGGCCAACGTTGCGTTCCACCTGGTGGGCATGTCACATATAAGGCGGTTCTTGGACAGGTTCAACTCCTTTTGGAGCTCAGCCAGCCGAGCACAGGCTTTAAATGATCGGCGGAAATGCACACAGACTTTCCTGGCCTGCTTCAGGACATCCTGTAAGCCGGGGTACCTGCCCAAGAACCGCTGCACCACCAGGTTAAGGACGTGAGCTACACAGGGCACATGGGTCAGTTGTCCCTGTCGGAGGGCGGAGAGGAGGTTGGTGCCATTGTCACAAACCACCATTCCTGGCTTAAGTTGGCGTGGCGTCAACCACCTCTCGGCCTGCCCCTGCAGAGCTGACAAAACATCCGCCCCAGTGTGGCTCCTGTCCCCCAAACAAACCAGCGCAAGCACGGCATGGCATCGTTTTGCCTGCATACTTGCGTAGCCCCTGGAACGCCTACGGAGCACCGCTGGTTCTGAGGACAGAGCACTGGAAGAGGCCATGGAGGAAGAAGAAGAGGAGGGGGTGGAGGAGAGAGGTGTGTCACAACCAATAGTAGCATTTTGGAGGCGTGGTGGCGGAACAACCTCCAAACACTACTGCACCTACTACTACTACTACTACTACTACTACTACTACTACTACTACTACTACTACTACTGCACTACTGCATCCTTCCCAGCTGCCAGAAGAGTGACCCAATGGGCCGTGAAAGACAGGTAACGTCCCTGTCCATGCCTGCTGGACCATGAGTCAGTGGTAATATGCACCTTACCGCTGACCGCCCTGTCCAGCGAGGCAAGGACATTGCCTTCCACATGCCGGTAGAGAGCCGGAATCGCCTTCCGTGAGAAAAAGTGGCGTTTGGGGACCTGCCACTGAGGAACCGCACATTGTACAAACTCACGGAAGGGGGCCGAGTCTACCAACTGAAAAGGCAGCAGTTGAAGTGCTAGCAATTTAGCCAAGCTAGCATTCAACCGCTGGGCATGTGGATGGCTGGGAGTGAACTTCTTTCGCCGGTCCAGCAGCTGGGGCAGGGACATTTGCCTGCTATAATCGGACGTGGGTGTACCGCTAGCAGAGTTCCCGGAAGTACTTGGCTGTGACACACCTAATTCTACACCTTCATTCCTCTCAGTGCAGGTTTCAGAGAGGACTGAAGGTCTAGTGGGGTTGGAGATCCCAGCTGATGAGGAGCAAGGAGAGGTCCGCTTTGTTCTTTGGTGTGGGTCTTTGAGGTACGCTTGCCAACGAGCTGCATGGCAGGTCAACATATGTCTGGTCAAGCATGTGGTGCCCAAGCGGCTGATGTTTTGGCCACGTGAGATACGCTTGAGACATATGTTGCAAATAGCAGCGGTGCGACCTGATGCACTCGTCTCAAAAAAGGCCCACACCAAAGAACTTTTAGAATAACGCACAGAGGCAGCCCCCTGCACAGGCGGAGCTCTGCGGTGTGATTCAGTCGGTGTGCTGCCCCTAAGCTGGCCCCCGGAGGGCATCCTGCCTCGTTGGACATGTGCCTCCTCCTCCTCCTCCTCTCTCCTACCAGGCACCCACGGGGAGTCAGTGCCCTCATCATCCCCTCCCTCTTCATCGCTGTAGCAAACCTGGCAGTATGCTGCAGCTTGTGGAACATGACTGCCAGATTGCTGTCCTTCTTGAGCATCCCCTCTCTCTGCGCTCACGCTACTGCCTTCCTCTAGCTGAGTGTCATCATCAGAGCCCACAAAACACTGGGCATCTTCCTGGAGCATGTACCCAACACTGTGCTCAAAGAGTTCAGGAGACTCCTCAGGAGGACGTGGTGGGTCTAGGGAAGGAGTCACTGATGATGACATTGAGAGGAGGGAAGACGATGCGTTGGCAGCTGCTTTGCTAGTACCCTGAGACTGGGTGAGAGAGGATGAGGAGGATGAAGAGGGCTTGGTCATCCACTCTACCAAGTTGTTGGCATGTTGCAGCTCAACATGTCCAGCTGCCGAAAAGAAGGACAAGCGTGTCCCATGGCCACGTGCTGATGACAATGCACCGCGTCCACGACCAGCACTGTTGTCTCTAGACACAGAGCCTGCTTGCCCTCTTTTATCGGCTCGCGCCTGTCTGCCTCTCCTTGCTGGCCTTCCAGACATGGTAATGGCCTGAAGGGAGTTGGGTAAAACAGCAGTGTAATGGAGTCACACAACACCCACTAAGCCCTGCAGATGGCTCTATTAGAGAACAGCAATAAAGGGTAGATACAGGTGTATATTGTGCTGGAGGCACACAACACCCACTAACTCCTGCAGATGCCTTTTTTTATAGAACACCAGAGATAAAGGGGTATATACAGATGTATACTGTGCTGTGCTGGAGGCACACACAACTTCCAATAACTCCTGCAGATGGCAAGTGGGCTCAAATAAAGAAGAGCCATGTAGGTGGATATAGCGGTGTGTACTGGGTACAGAGCACGCAGACAGCACGCACTATCTCCTAACACTACTGACTGCAAGCTCTATTATAAAAGATAGATCACTAGCTATATAGGTGAGGTGAATATAGTGGTGTATACTGCGGTCAGGGCACGCAATAACCACTACACAACAGCAAGATCGAAAATCGGCCGATAACGATCGGTGTGTACTGTGTTGAAGGTACACAGAACACCCACTAACTGCTTCAGACACCAACACTCTACACTAGGCCGCCGCGCTGGCGGCCTTATATAGTGTGGGGCGTGTACTACACAGCCTGAGCTATGATTGGCCACAGGCATCCTGCCTGTGGCCAATCATGGCTCTCCTCGCTGCTGGCGCTGTGATTGACCAAGCATGCGGGGTCACAGTGCATGCTTGGCCAATCATGAGCCAGCAATGCACTGCGATGATGCAGTGCATTGTGGGCCATGAGCGCCATACGAATTTGTCGCGAACGGACCAAAACGTTCGGAATTCGCCGAACGGGCGAACAGCCGATGTTCGACTCGAACACGAAGCTCATCCCTAGTGGTGGCCAGTGGGAAAATACACTATGTTGCCCAAAGTATTGGGACACCTGCCTTTACACGCACATGAACTTTAATGGCATCCCAGTCTTAGTCCGGAGGGTTCAATATTGAGTTGGCTCCGCCCTTTGCACATATGACAGGTTCACCTCTTCTGGGAAGGCCGTCCACAAGGTTTAGGAGATGTGTCTATGGGGATGTTTGACCATTCTTCCAGAAGAGCATTTGTGAGGTCAGGCACTGATTCTGGGCGAGAAGGCACGGCTCGCAGTCTCCGTACTAATTCATCCCGATTCCCAAATATGTTCTATCGGGTTGAGGTCAGGACTCTGTGAAGGCCAGTCACATTCCTCCAGCCCCAAACTCGCTCATCTGTGTCTTTATGAACCTGGCTTTGTGCACTTGTTGGAACAGAAAGGGGTCATCTGCAAATTGTTCCCACAAAGTTGGGAGCATGGAATTGTAGGCAGGAGGGCGTGTCAGCAAGATGCAAGGGTACCCTGATCTTTATAGTGAAGAGCTGGGGGGGGGGGGGGGGTGGCAGAGGGCAGAGGAAAGCAGTACAATGATCTTTATAATAAAGAGCTTCACGGTGGGGGGTGGGGGGGGGGGGGTGGAGAGTCATCAGGAGGCAAAGGGAGAGCTACGAACTGATCTTCATTGTAAAGAGCTGTGCAGGGGGTTGTCAGCAGGAGGCAGAGAAACAGCAGTACACTGATCTTCATAATGAAGAGCTGCATGATGGGGGGGTCTGATTTTCATAGTGAACAGCTGTGCAGGGGCAGTGCACTGACCTTTATAGTGAAGGGGGGGGATGCAGCAGGAGGCAAAAAGGGAGAGCAATATACTGACCTTCATAGTAGGGAGCTGTGCAGGGAAGCATGTCATCAGGAGGCAAAGGGAGAGCTATACGCGGATCTTCATTGTAAAGCTGTGCGGGGGGGGTGCGGCAGCTGGAGACATAGAAACAGCAGCACACTGACCTTTAGAGTGAAGAGCTGGGGGGTGTCAGTGGGAAGCAGAGGAACAGCAGTGCACTGATCTTCCCAGTGTTGAGCTGTGAGTGTGGGGGGGGGGGGAGGGTACCAGCTGGAGCCTGACCATAAAGCCCCGTACACACGATCGGAAATCCCGCCAGCAAAAGTCCGATGAGAGCTTTTGGTCGGATATCGGGTGTAGGCTCCATTGGAGTTTTTGCTAGCGGCATTTCGGCCAGCAAAAGATTGAGAGCGGGTTCTATATTTTTTCGACGGAAAAAGTTCCGATCAGAAATTCCGATCGTCGGTACCAATTCCGATGCGCAAAATTCCTAAGCACGCTCGGAAGCACTGAACTTCATTTTCTCGGCTCGCTGTAGTGTTGGACGTCACCGCCGTTCTTGGCGGTCGAAACTTCAGAGAACTTTTGTGTGACCCCCCGTGTGTGTGGAAGCCAAGCTGGAGCAGAATTCCGACGGAAAAACCATCCAAGTTTTTTTCCGACGAAAACTCAGATCGTGTGTACGCCGTACAGGCAGGCTGTGGTCTTAAAGCGGAGCTCCACCCGATTTTAAGACATTGTACATTGCACATTCACACCGGTCCCTACCCTCAAGGAGCCCACCATCCAAGGTCCCCATTCATATACTAGGGCCAATTTTGGACAGAAGCCAATTAACCTCCCTGCATGTCTTTGGAGTGTGGGAGGAAACCGGAGTACCCGGAGGAAACCCACACAGGCACAGGGAGAACATGCAAACTTCAGGCAGGTAGTGTCGTGGTTGGGATTCGAAACAGCGACCCTTTTTACTGCTAGACGAGAGTGCTAACCACTACACCACTGTGCTGACTGATATAGGCACGGCTAGTGCGGCTATTTTGTAATTTCCTGAGAGCCGCACTGGCTCCTGGGAGCTTGTGTCATTGTTCCCAGGAGTCAGCGCAGCGGCCTGGCGCGAGCTATCGCGGGCTTCCGAGGACGCCGCCTTGTTGCGATGCCAACCTGAGCTGTTGACGGCGCTCCGAATTCAAGTAACTGCGCATGCGCGAGATCGGGGATACAACGCGCGGTGCGTGCTGGTCGATCAGCGGCACTGTATCCCCAGAAGAGGATGCCTGTGGGCTTCACATGCCCACGGGCAAGATGAGAACCCGCCAAAAAGAAGATTTAAAAGCTCGTTTTTAAAGAGAAAACTGACATCTTAACCACTTAAGGGCCGCCTCGCGCCGATGTACGTTGGCAGAATGGCACGGCTGGGCACAATCATGTACCTGTACGTTGCTTTTTAAGTGCCCAGCTGTGGGTCGGGAGCGCGCCGCTGGCGGCACGCTCCCGACCCGGTCCTGAGCTCTGTGACCGTGGCCGTGGGTCCCGTGGACCCGATAGCCGCTGGTCTCCCGCGATGGGGTCACAGAGCTGAAGAAGGAGGAGAGGTCTGTGTAAACAAACCTCTCCCCGTGCTTCCCTGCGTGGCTGTCACCGATCGTCTATTCCCTTTTTATAGGGAAAGACAATCAGTGACGTCACATGCCAGACCACGCCCCCCCTACAATAAAAAAAAAAACACATAACGTCATACATAACACCTACACTGCCCCCTAGTGGTTAACTCCTTCGCTGCCAGTGTCATTTACACAGGAATCAGTGCATTTAAATAGCACTGATTGCTGTATAAATGACAATGGTCCCAAAAATGTGTCAAAAATGTCCGATGTGTCCGCCATAAAAATCCCTGAGCTAATTGCGATTTTTATTTTTTACCAAAAATATGTAGAAGAATACGTATCGGCCTAAACTGAGGAAAAAAATGTTTTTTTTTTATATATTTTTGGGGGATATTTATTATCGCAAAAAGTAAAAAATAGTGTGTTTTTTTTTTTCAAAATCGTCGCTCTATTTTTGTTTATAGCGCAAAAAATAAAAACCGCAGAGGCGATCAAATACCATCAAAAAAAGGAAAAAAAATGTTTTTTTATATATTTTTGGGGAATATTTATTATAGCAAAAAATTAAAACCTCAGAGGTGATCAAATACTTTCAAAAGAAGTGAAAAAAATGTTTTTATATATATTTTTGGGGAATATTTATTATAGCAAAAAGTTAAAAATATTGCTTTTTTTTTTCCAAAATTGTCGCTCTTTTTTTGTTTATAGCGCAAAAAATAAAAACCACAGAGGCGATCAAATACCATCAAAAAAAGGGAAAAAAATTTTTTTTTATATATTTTTGGGGAATATTTATTATAGCAAAAAATAAAAACCTCAGAGGTGATAAAATACTATCAAAAAAAGGGAAAAAAATGTTTTTTTTATATATTTTTGGGGAATATTTATGATAGCAAAAAGTAAAAAATATTGCTTTTTTTTTTTTTCAAAATTGTCGCTCTTTTTTTGTTTATAGCGCAAAAAATAAAAACCACGGAGGCGATCAAATACCATCAAAAAAAGGAAAAAAAATGTTTTTTTATATATTTTTGGGGAATATTTATTATAGCAAAAAATAAAAACCTCAGAGGTGATAAAATACTATCAAAAAAAGGGAAAAAAATGTTTTTTTTTATATATTTTTGGGGAATATTTATGATAGCAAAAAGTAAAAAATATTGCTTTTTTTTTTTTTTCAAAATTGTCGCTCTTTTTTTGTTTATAGCGCAAAAAATAAAAACTGCAGAGGTGATCAAATACCATCAAAAAAAGGAAAATTTTTAATATATATATATATATATATATATATATATATATATGTATATATATATATATATATATATATATATATATATATATATATATATATATATATATATATTTTTTTTTTTTATTTTTTTTTGGGGGGGGAATATTTATTATAGCAAAAAGTAAGAAATATTGCTTTTTTTTTCCCAAAATTGTCGCTCTTTTTTTGTTTATAGCGCAAAAAATAAAAACCACAGAGGCGATCAAATACCATCAAAAAAAGGAAAAAAAACGTTTTTTTATATATTTTTGGGGAATATTTATTATAGCAAAAAATAAAAACCTCAGAGGTGATAAAATACTATCAAAAAAAGGGAAAAAAATGTTTTTTTTTATATATTTTTGGGGAATATTTATGATAGCAAAAAGTAAAAAATATTGCTTTTTTTTTTTTTTCAAAATTGTCGCTCTTTTTTTGTTTATAGCGCAAAAAATAAAAACTGCAGAGGTGATCAAATACCATCAAAAAAAGGAAAAATTTTTATATATATATATATATATATATATATATATATGTATATATATATATATATATATATATATATATATATATATATATTATATATATATATATATATATTTTTTTTTTTTTTTTGGGGGGGGAATATTTATTATAGCAAAAAGTAAGAAATATTGCTTTTTTTTTTCAAAATTGTCGCTCTTTTTTTGTTTATAGCGCAAAAAATAAAAACTGCAGAGGTGATCAAATACCATCAAAAAAAGGAAAAATTTATATATATATATATATATATATATATATATATATATATATATATATATATATATATATATATATATATATATATATATATATATATATATATATATATATATATATATATTTTTTTTTTTTTGTTTTTTTTTTGGGGGGGAATATTTATTATAGCAAAAAGTAAGAAATATTGCTTTTTTTTTCAAAATTGTCGCATTTTTTTTGTTTATAGAGAAAAAAATAAAAACCGCAGAGGTGATCAAATACCATCAAAAAGAAAGCTCTATTTGTGGGGGGGGAAAAAAGGACGCCAATTTTGTGTGGGAGCCACGCCGCACGACCACCGAACAATTGTCAGTTAAAGCAACGCAGTGCCGAATCGCAAAAAGGGGGCCTTGGTCCTTTGGCTGCAAATTGGTCCGGGGCTGAAGTGGTTAAAGACATAAAAACTGGAACAAGCGAGTTATAATTTGAAATAACTTAATCTATGTCATTGGATTTGTATTGGAAAGGGGGATTTGGGGGGGGGGGGGGCAGCAGGGAGTAAGTATTGTTCTAGGAGGGGAAATTTGGGGGGGTATGCTAAAATTTAGGGTCGAGAAGGAATGGGGGGAAGAAGATTTGTGCTAGGAAGGATGACTGGGGGCGCTTTGTGTTGGAAGGGGGGATTTGCAGTGGGGTTATTGGGAGGGGTAATCTTAGGGGTAGATAATTTGTGCTAGAAGGAGTGATTTTTTTTTTTTGGTGGGGGGGCTCTTGAATTGGGAGGGTTTGGGGGGTGGGGGGATAAGATTTGTGCTGGGAGGGGGGATTTCAGCAGGGGAACAGATTTGCACTGGGAGGAGGGGGGATTTATGCTTAGAGGGTGAAAAAGATTAGTGCTCAGTTTGTTTTTTTTTGGGGGGGGGGGGGATTTTTGATGACGCATAATGCTCATACACCTTGGGGGGGGGTGGGGGGTGGCATGTTTGCCCTGGGCTCTGGGTGACCTTGTCCCGGCACTGCCCCAGTGCCATATTAGAAGTAGAAGTTGGGATTTCCTCCGGGGCTCTCTCAATCACCGGGCCGTGTCTTCTCCTCTGTCCGGGATGTGTGAAGTGCTTGTCCATGGATGAGGGATCAGGGAGCACAACGATCCCATTGTAGCGAAGACTGGCCCATTCTTTCATCTCCAACCAACACTTAATGGATCGTTTGTTTGGAGTTTACTGACGAGGACAAACCCCGACTCTGTCGCCTGTACCTTCAACATCTCCAGCTGTGACAACGATCAATATCCTTTTGCCGTTCTCTCTATTGGGCTTTGTGATGATGGAAAATACTTTTTTTTTTGCAAACGTCGCAGCCCACCGGCCAATGAATGGCCATGCAGCACCGGGGTCCTCGGTTCAGCTCCCTCCAGGGTTCTGCTTCTATTGCATTTGTGGGTCTGATAAAACGAATCAAGAAACATACCAGGTAATTGGTTCCTGCCTAAACTGAGTGCAGCCCCCCCCCACTTTGCCCCAAACAGGGGCTACTACCCTGTTTCCCCCTGAAAGTAAGACCTAGCGTGATTGTCGGTGATGGCTGCAATATAAGCCCTACCCTCCTAAATAAGCCCTAGTTAAAGTCCGTGTAGGTCTTATTTTCAGGGTAGGGCTTATTTTTGGGGAAACAGGGTTGGGCTTATTTAGGGGGGTAGGGCTTATAGTGCAGCCAACACCA